>JACMZG010001913.1:18659429-18761817 GCA_018340805.1 Microvelia longipes | reverse complement strand
AACAAAAAAAGTACAATTCTTGGACTCGATTCACTGATTAAATAATTTGACTGACAGTAGGCACTGTAGAAAAGAACAAAAATCTAGATTTTTGGCTTATTCCATGAGCCTGTATTGGCGACAATAACTCATGCTGAAATTTTGAAAAATTGCTTTTTTCAAATTTTCTTTGACAAAAAAACGGCTGTTTCCAAAAATCTGCAGGGTAAAATTTGTTATTTTGTTGGCATTTGAAATCTTTAAACTTGATCCTTTTGAATGGGATTTCTACATACTTTTGGATAATTAGTTACAAGTTTTAATTATGTTGCAACATAAAATAAAAATGCTTTCATATCTTAAAAAGCTAATTTTTTAAAATTAAAAAAGTCCAAAATAAATAAGAGCTTAAAAAATATAGCATAAAAATAATGAGCTTAAACTTTGATAAACTTAATTTAAAACACAAATGGAATCTATCAAATTATTTATTAATAAACGGAATACATCAAAAAGAACGGGGCTTAATTAATTATAACAGTCACAGAAGGTTACACATGAAGAAGAAAAGAAAATACTGTTATCTTTATTTAGATTACAATCCAACAAAACTGATAGAAATATGTCCATTAGTTTCATTTGGACCGCCATGGGATTGGACACTGTACGGCGCGCAGCATATTTTTAAGTTAAAACATTAAGATTTATCAATAATCATTGATAGAAAATTGTAAATAAAGTGCCTTTTTTACAGTTTGACGTACCTTAACACTCGTTATGCACTACTGCTGTCCAATTCCCATTGTGGTCCAAAATGATACTTTGTGGACTTTTTATAACAGTTAGATTTTTTTTTTAATTTTTAAAATTGGCTTTTTGAGATATAGCATTTTTATTAAATTCTTTTCTCATAATAAAAAACTAATTATTCCAAAGTAATGTTAAAATCCATTTGAAATGGATTCATTTTAAGCTTTCAAATGCCAAAAAAATAAAAATTTTACCCTAAGCAGGTTTCTAGATACAGCCATTTTTTGCTGTTGAAAAATGGCATTTTTCAGAAATTTCAGCATGTTATTGCAACAGTACGGCAGCATGGAATAAGCCAAAAATCTAGATTTTTTTTTCTACAGTTTCTTACCTATCAGGCCAAAATTATCATAAAATTGGAGGAATCACAGTTTTACCTGTGTTGATTTTGAATATGGAATATCAAATAACCATGGGATTAGAAATTTACATGCAAATTTATTGCAATTTTTATTGTTGATTAGTATTTGATGTAATTTATTTAATGTAGTATTTATGTAATTTTTATGAGCAATAAATGGTGTATTAGTTTAGGATTTGTTAATTTAACAAATAATTTAGGATTTGTTTACCCAGGTATTTACTCATCTTTAAGCTAGGCTCAAAGATATACTTTACCCCTAGGCTCTTACTAAAGTAAAAGCCTAAAGCTTAAATTAAATTAAATTTAATAAGTTATTTAATTATTAATTTATTAATAATGATTTATAACCTAATAAATATTAAAATATTACTCTATTATTAAAAAGGTGTAATATTGTTTATTAATTAAGTTATAAATAATTATAATTATTAAGTTTTCTTCTTTTTTTCATATTTTTTATTATATTTTAAGTAATAATTGTATAGAAAGTTAATTTTTCTATTATGTATTACAAAAAAAAATTCTTATGGGAGAACCAACAGCTAAAAGCTGATTTGCATTGTTTAGTATATTAATATTAAGCCTCTTAAAATGTAATATTATTACTTGTAATAAATGGTCGATTATGATATGATATGATTGATGATTTGAAAATATTATATATCTTTTGTTGAAGGTATTACCTGAAGAAGCGAGTGGAACGTGTTGGGGTGCCAATGATGTTCAACTCATGTTTAGACCTGGCCGGAGATCTGGAAACCAGTGTGGAGGCACTACATCAGTTCACAAGTTAGAAAAGATACGGTTTTTTGAAGTAGCCTTGGATCCTTCGAACTGATTGGACAGTTTGACGCCATGGCCGCTAGGTATATTCAGCTGATTTTTTTAAAACTAAGTATATGATACTTATTTTTTTTTAGTGATACATGATATAAAGTATGGCACATTTGAAGATAGTTTCATTATGGCTCAGTTGAGATGACCTTTTTAAGTTACCGATAAAAAAACCCCGAAATAACTGAGGCAAATAACCCAAAAAATTACATGACAGAAGTAAACAAAAAAAAATCAGGTATGGATGGGGTACTTTGAAACATTTCCTCACCACATCAAACCCACTACGCTCATCATTTTTACATTGGACTCGTTTTCGCTCTTCCAAATATACAAGTTCTCCCAGAAAAATGATTTGGTCTCACTTTCATTGTCCTCAGACAGTTAAATAAATCATTTTATTCCCAGCGGTCACCCCTTCCAGGAACTGACCTAATTCGGATGCTAAAAATTTTATGATCCAACCAAAAACCGTTTATATAAACTTATATATATAAACGTATACATATTTATTACTCTAAGGAATATACTTGTACTAAACTACAAGTACATATTTATTATTCAATTTTAAAAAAAAATGTTATCAGTCATTGATAAACATGAACTCAACTATAAAATAAAACTTGGTGCTCATGTTAAATTTAAATATGACTATACGCGTACCAATCTCAAACTGAATAAGACAAATTTGTCTTGCTTTTATGAATTTTTTTGCTGAGTTAATTCTGTGAGTTGATTGACGTCATGAAAAAAATATTTTCCGTAAAGCACAACTAGACCTAAAGATTAATTATTGTACCAAGTTTCAACTTTCTAGCATAAATAAACTGAGAGATATGATGATAACAGACAGACATCTTTGTGAAAATCACTTAAGAGGTCTTAAAAATGCCTGAAACCAATAATTAAGGTGACATTAAGGTTTTGGATTTTTTGCAGACTCGATGCTTTTCTAGTATATTTATGTTATAAATGAGGAAAAGTAAAACCTAAACGAGACATTGTTTTCTTTGTTATATGATATCATAATTTTGTAAATATCATATTATTGCTCTTGTTGAAGAAACAAATGTAACATAATAATAATTCATAATAATTTAAAAATAGATAATCCCAGGTTGGCCTAGCAACCTTTGTATCTGTTTATTTGTCATTATCCTTTTTTCTAATAATCTCTAAAAACGTTTTGTTAACTTTTTATTAACATCATATTCTATCAAAAGTGTCTTCTCGTTCTTATTTCAAACAGCTCTCACAGATATTTTTGAGTTCCAAATCCTATTCTACTCCTCTTAATTCCCTGAAAAACTCGCTCTTTTTATATCGATTTTTCTATTTTTATATGTTTTTTAGAAACTCTGAAGTTCTACAAAATTCAGTGGCATATCTGTTAAACTCTGTTACACTGTTTTTATAACCTGTGGATCAGTTGTGATATTTCAGCTATTATGTTTATAATAATTTATTTATTTGTTATTTAGGTATGAGCAACAAATGAAAGAACAGCAGTCTCATCTTCAAAAAGAGGATCTTTCAGATATGTTAGCTGATCATGTTAATAGACAAAAGGTAAATGTTCATTTTTTTTGTCAGTTTAAAAATACAAAATATAACACATGTTCAAAATGCAATATTAAAAAGCTGTTATTTTCCTGAGTAGTTAGTTGGTTCCTAAGGCCAAAGCTGAAGGAACCAAAGCATTTAACTCCCGAGGCGAAGCCGAGGGAGGTAATTATTGCTAAGGGAAAAATAGCATTTTACTCCCAAGGTGCATGCAAGATTTATCTCTTGACATTATTTAATTATTGTTATATTTTTATTTTTATATGTTTGAAAACAATTTTGGATATTTTGCAAGCACTATACTTTTCCTATATTCCTACAGTATAATTGAGGAAAAAGAAAAATACAGATATGTCCTATAGGTGGGAAAAACTATTTTTAATACTAAACTTTATTTTTCCTATAATTTCTTTTACCTAAATGAATTCACATACTGTATACTTTCTTTCAGATATAGGCCCGTATTCAAAGACATTTTCCTTACCTAAACCTAGCATTTCCCTTAAGGAACCCTTAAGGCTTCCTTAAGGAGACCTAACATTTTCTTTACCTAAACTGTAAACCTAACATTTTCCTTAAGGGCTCCTTAAGGAAAATGTCTTTGAATACAGGTCTTAACATTTAGTTTGACCTATAGAGATAAACCTATTTTTACCATGATAAAAATTATCCTTAGTTTTATCTCAGGCATAAAATACATAATTCTTTTGCCTACGCCTCATGATTTATAATTATTGGTTCCTTTGGCCTTGCCTTAGGAACCATAGTTGGAAAAATAGCTTATTTTACTCTCTGGGTGAAAAAATAACTAATGCTTCTACATTTTGTTTTTATAACCATAACTTATGTTTTTATTACACATATTTTGTTTTACCTAAATCATTGACAAAAAAATATTGTCTAACTTGTGTGATCTCATTCTGTGTTTCAGAATAAAAGGAAGAAGTTGCAGCAAACAACAGATAACAAACCAGCTAAAAAATACAAAGAGTTCAAGTTTTAAATCAAGTTTAAAATTTAACTATTTTTATTTTATCATTTTCATTGTAATTTGTATTATAGATTTAAATATAATTATATTAATTTGTAAAAAAGTGTTTTAATTACTTTATAGTTTATTTGTTATCGTTTGCTTTAAGCTCACTACTTACCACCTTTTTCAAAGAAACTATTATTTTTTAAAAATAATGATTTTTTTAAATAAAACTATCATTTTTGCTTGTAAACAACTCTTATTAAAATATTTTAAAAATTAGCTTAAAGTTTATAGAATAACTTCTTTAACTTCTTTTCCTTTGTTAGTAATTCTCAATTTTTTTTATTAAAAGTTAGAAAATATACATGAGTATTCACAATTAAGAAAAAAAATGCAATTAGCAGCTAAGGATAAGAAGTAAAAGACTATTTAATTAGTAGGTCTATTTAAACCTTACTGTAGAATATATTAAGATTAAGCTTATTTTAACTAAATCAAGGGCCGCCTCCTTGGTCTGGGTCTTACGAGTGTATTTCATACAAGGTCAGTATTTATTCTGACCTTTGAAACTAGTGGGGGGAGGTCTGAAGTTTTCATCCTATGTTACGCTCTCAGTTTATATAAGATTATTGTTTAAATAAATTATCACCTACTTTAAAATACACTTTGAGCTTAATGGAATGGACACTTGTCACTACCACCTGAGGAGGTTCCCGCAGGAGTTAACCATGATGACTCCTAGAGTCACAAGGCTCTAAGCAGACATTATTATTCTCTTATGTTTTCTTGTCTTAATTGGTGTACCAATGTACAGTATCAAAGATTTTTTTTAACTTAATTTTAGCATAATTATTTATAATTTAATATTTCTAATTTATGTATGAGTTTTTATTTTATTTTATAGTTATTAATTTTTATTTAATACATAACTTTTTTTTACAACAAAGTTGTAACTTTTTGTTTATCAAGCTTAATAGAAATAAAGTAATTTAATTTATTTATCTTAAGATGGCATGAGGATAACAGCGGGACAGTAGAAGTCCAAAGGTGTCATTCTTTCAGGGTTCTGTAAAGTCAGTCTAGTTTTCAGTAGTATTCGTTGCAAATAATGTTATGATGATGTTGATTATTATTCTTTAACTAAATAAACACAAGTTGTATAAATCATAGATAATTATAATACAAGCAGGTGATAAGAATAACTTTTTGACCGTACTTTCCAGAATTGTCGCTAACCCTTCATTTTTAATAAACATTAAATGATAAAAATAAATATTTACTGAATAAATAAAGGATCAAAAGTTAATAAAGAGGAGTTTAATTAAACTATATTGGGGTGCTTGTGATAAAGAATTCTTATCTCGAGATATAAAACCCTTTCCATTTATTTTGATTAATCCAATTTTAGAATAAGCTAAAAGTGAAACTTTTTTTTAGTTGTCATTAAATTATTATATTTTGCAATATTTTGTATAGATTGAATAGTCTATAATTTAAAAGTAGTTAAAAATTTTTTGAAAATGTATATTTCTCCAGATAGTAGCTGTGATTTGTTTCATAAAGATTCACACAGGGTAAAATATTTGAAGAGAAAAAGTATCAAAAGAAGATTGGCTAATGCAAGAGAAAGAAATCGAATGCACGGTTTAAATTCAGCATTGGACACTCTAAGAAGGTAAACTTGAAGTATGGCGTGTATTCAAAATAACTTTTTATTTAATATATAGTGGCACCTATATATGTGATAGTAGTAATAGGATGGGAAGGCAAAGCCAGAGGTAACATAGTTGGGCCCTTCTTGCCAGCCTCAATTCTTTAGGCTACACCAAAGAATATTGTAGGTATAGAATGTCGGAAGGTATATGAGAGAGTGAGAAAAGTGGGGTGAACTTGGTGCTGGCATCTAGTGGCAACTCTGAAACTAACTCTCCTTACCTTAACATTTTTCCCACTTTTCAAAGTTAGTATTATGAAATTATTTCGTTTTTTATTACTATTTTAATGACACAAGTATCTACTTGAAAAAAGTCTTTATTATATAAAGCAAATATTTGGATTAATCAGTTTTGTGCCAGGAGTACTTTGCTGAAAATAAGACGACAGTGGCTCATTCTCATAGTTGGTATAGTGAAACTACCAAATTACACACTAGCACTCCTGTTAACTGACTATGGAACTAAGGGATGGCTTGCTGAGGTTATTAAAAAAAATGTTTTACTTTCTCTCATACCATAGCTAGGGAAAAGTATTTGTTTGCACTAAAAATCCAAAAATTTCACATGAATTATTCCTTTCAGGCGTTTTTAAGACCTCTTGAGTAGTATTTACAGAGCTGTCTGTCTCTATATGTGTATTTACAGAGCTACCTGTCTGTATATGTGTATTTACAGAGCTACCTGTCTGTATATGTGTATTTACAGAAGCTGTTTGTCTGTATATGTGTATTTACAGAGCTACTGTCTGGTAATGTATTTACAGAGCTATGTCTTAATGGTATTTACAGAGCTGTCTGTCTGTATATGTGTATTTACAGAGCTGTCTGTCTGTATATGTGTATTTACGTGTGTCTGGTATCATTGTAGCTCCTAGCATATTTATGCTAGAGAATTAAAACATGGTACAAAAATTAATCTTTAAGCCTAGTTGTGCTGTATGGAAAATAATATTTTCATGATGCCATTAACCGACATAAATTCATGACGTTATAAAACAGACAATTTTTTGAATTGACTTGAAATATGACATGCATGTACTTATGTCAATATATGTGCCATGTTTTATCTCATTATCAGCATTAGTTCATTTTTTATCAATTAACTTGTATACAATTTTTTTTATCCATAATAATAAAAATCCTATTGAGTTCAAATTTAGTACCAGTGTATTTTTACATAATTAATAAGTATACTAAGTTTCGTTTCAATGCAGTACAGCCTAGCGTTTACTTTAAAAATCTTGACAGTTCAGTTTAGAACCACTGATTCGTAAAAAAAAATCCTGCAAGAAGGGAGCGAGAAAAAACTATGTAAACAAATCAGGTTATTTTACCCGTATTTTCTTGGCGATGTTTTTTTTACATTTCTTTTGTGTAGTTTTATTTTAAAATACTATTTAAGGTTAATTTGAAAGTAGTTTTCAAAACGATGTAATCAAAAGAAGAACCACAAACAAAATGAACGATTGCCAGGAAGAAGGTTTTTTCCCTACAGCGATTATTGTGTTAGGGATTTTTTTTCTCTTTTTAAGTGAGAGGTTGGCAGCAGCTTCTCTGATTGGTCAATCCTCAAAATACTTATGACCTTGGGGATTTTGAAACTAAACGATAGACTGTAAGTATATCTACTTACTGTACTTAGGTTTATGTTGGATTATAAAAAGCAAGCAGGATCAAGGAAGCAAGTTCAAAAAATTTGTACAATTTTTTTATTGTAAACTATCCAAAAATAAGACTCATCAGATATAATAACACTCCTCAATGTCTCAAATATTTATATATTTCTGTTTTTCAGCCATTTGCCCATAAAAAATGGACTTAAAGCTAAATTGTCAAAAATAGAAACATTAAAAGCAGCCTGTGATTACATCAGAACTCTTCGTTATTTGCTGAACAATCCAGATATTCCAACATATGAAATTGAGCTAAACACATTGGATATAAAATTAAAAATATAAATGCTTTAACCACTTTTTTTTTGTATTTTTTTATGTTGGTTGTTTTAAAGAAATAAAAAATATTTTTTCTTTATTGACAAGAATTTTGGTAATTATTCACCCTTTTATCAATTTTGAAATAGCTAATTTATCTTAAGCTTATGTGTTTATGTACATCTGAAGTGTATATACATACCATCAGTGTAAGTATAAAGTGCATCTAATGGATACCTGTCGCTCAGGCTAGCCCTTAAGTGTATACATCTCGAGCCTGAATGTATTTAGGCATTTAGAGCTTTTACTACTTGAGGAAAAATTGTAATACGAGGTACCACCTTAGTTTCATTAAAAAGGATGGGTAAATAATGGCGAGGTCCGCAAGCTAGGCAAATTTTGTTTGCCTTAAATGTGTGGTTTCTTACTTATCAATCCAATTTTCGCTTAATTTTTCGATATATATTTAATAACCTGAGCAGTAGCGTCACAACTTGTGATTTATTTTTTTAAATTTTTCAAATAAAATGCGCCTTATTATCCTATAGATTATAAATTACACATCAAAGCATTATTTGCACTCATTTGAAGCTTAGTTGATGCAAATTTTTAGCGCATTTTCTTTGAAAAGGAGGCATTTTTATTTTAAATATTAATTGACAAAATATATTTTTTTTAAATAGAAAAATCGGGTACGGAGTACCTCAGAACTTTTCCTAGTCACATCTGATTCGTTACGCTCATCCTCCCTACTTTACTCGTCCATTCCCAGTGGTCTCCTATCCAGGCACTGACCACGCTCGATGCTACTTAACTTTTATGATCCAACAAAAATCAATCATGGATATACTTGTTTTATTGAAACGAAACTTGGTGTACTTATTTATTAAGTAAAGGTATACACTTATACTGAATTTCAAATCAATAGGATTATTTTCCGATTTTTTAAAAAACGTGCTCAAGATAATTGGTAAAAATTGAAATAATACTGATAAGATAATAAGATGAAACATAGTATAAATGTTACAGTCTATCGTTTAGTTTAAAAATCCCCAAGGTCATAAGTATTTTGGGGATTGACTAATCAGAGAAGCCGTTGCCAACCTCTCTTTTAAAGAGAGAAAAAATCCCTACTACAATAACCGCTGTAGGGAAAAAACCTTCTTCCCGGCAATCGTTCACTATGTTTGTGGTTCTTCTTTTGATACATCGTTTTGAAAACTACTTTCAAATTAATCTTAAAAATGATATTTTAAAATCCGTCTTTTCGGTCAATTAAAGTTGTCGTATCGGCACCGGACTGGTTTCATTCGATTCAACGTCCCAAAAACATTGACGTCACGCAAACCTGATTTTTTATAGGTTCGTGTCCTCTAGGTTGATTTTTGTTGAAAGTTTGATTTAAATTGTTGTCAAAAGAAATTCGCAAAATCAATAGATTTTAACAATTTTATAAATAACTTTGTTAGATGAATCAATTCATTTAAAACGTAACTGACTTTTTTTTCATTTTTAAAATATACATTCAATTTATAATTATAAAATTGATTCTTTTTTAACTTCCTCTTTTTACGTACAATGTAAAATATTCGAAATTACAAACCTATTTAAATTTTATGTAAAATTTGAAATAAGTTTACAACTTTATTACAATTATTTTAAAGGCTTTTACAAAACGAATGTTGACGCTTGCTGCTTTGGCCTACAGCAAAATAAAAATAAATGTATATAAATATATGTGTGTGAAATATAATGTGTGTAAATATTTTTAGGAGCTCCTCAGAGCCCCAAAAGTATGCTTCTCACATCTCAATGTATTGAGAAAGACTATGCTCCTCTCTAGCAATATATCTCTCTATAGTTGTATTGGAGAAAAAGAAAGGAAATAGCATAGGGCCTTGCGGTGGTCCCTTCTCATTTAACTCTAACTATCGATCCTTATAACTGACATCATACACTATCGATAGATCGATTGACTCAACTCTCGATACATCCAGCCCTTACATATAATCAGTAATCACCGTGTTATCACTCGATGTAGGTCTATGCCCTACGTACTTGTGTGAAAATTATTAAAATCGTTTTCCTTATTGAATCTATATTTTATTTCTTTCTTTATACATTTATAAAGTTTATTTTCTATTACATTCTGTGTATTTCTTGTTTGTTTCTATTACGTCTGTGTGTCAATGGCTCTTCCATTCATTTAATTTAATTCTCCAGGCTTAGTATTATTTTAATGAATCTATGTTATTTATTTAATTATAAGGTTTCGATATATTTGTGAGTGTAATTAATAATTACTTAAGTGTAAATGCCAGCTGGTCAACTTCAAAAATTATGAAACAAAGTGTTTCATGGTAAGTAGTTTTAATATGTTAATCAATTTAAACGTATTAATTTTTACTTTAAATTATTAATTTAGTTCTAAATAAGTAGAGAAAAAATGATATGTAGAGCTGCTTTTATATATTAGAGAGATTTCAAGATTTGCTCTTACGTGATTTGCTTAGCAACCAGACTCCAAACGACCTTCCATTCAGGACCATATCATTACTTCAGCCTCCAACAAAATGTTGAAATGGAACCAGGCTTCCCTATTTAACATTAAAATATAATAAAACACGTTATGTTGCCCTTTGTTTTTAATTTTAAATATCTTGGTAAATATATTGGAATGCAAAAGTTGTGGCTGATGCCTCGATGAACTCAAAAACACGCCAAAGTATAGTTAAGAACTATTTAAAAAATTATGTTTTTAAATATTTCCAAAGAATCATAATCTTATGAGGTTAGAGTCATGGAGAGGGGGAGAGCTGGAAAGTTTTTTTTTGTTTGTAAATATATATATATATTATGTGCCAAGTTGTTCGAAAGAGATTAAAAGTAGAAAAAAAATCTTGACGCTAGCCTACCAGTGTGTCAAAAGACCAGTTTTAATACTTTTTGTCATAAGTCGGTTTTACAGGTCCTTCGAGCCGGATATTTGTGTCGAAAGACCAATTTTTACAGTTCACTCACAGGTTTTTTTGTTTCTAAATTTATAATTATATATATTATATATATATATATATATATATATATATATATATAATATATATATATATAATATATATATATATATATATATATATATATATATATATATATATATATATATATATATAAATATATATATATATATAACATTATATATATATATATAATTATATATACTATATATATATAATATATATATATAATTTAAACAGAGAATAAAAGTAGATAAAAAAAGTCTTTCGTGACCTCATGTATGTCAAAAGACTAATTTTAATACTTTGTGTCAAAAGGCCGGTTTTTTAGGGCCTTCGAGTCGGATATTTAAGCCGAAAGACCAGCTTTTACAGTTCCTCTCGACAGATATTTGTTCGAAAGATTAGTTTTCACAGGTCCTTCAAGCCGGATATTTGTGTCAATAGACCAGTTTTTTCCTGGCCCTTCGAGCCGGATATTTTGTCGAATGATCAGTTTTTACAGATCCTTCGACCGGATATTTTCGAAGATCGAGATCGACCTTTTTGTCGGAGTTTTACAGATCCTTCCGGATCCTTGTTGTCGAATGATCAGGTTTTACAGATCCTTCGAGCCGATATTTTGTCGAATGATCAGGTTTTACAGATCCTTCGAGCCGGATATTTTTTGTCGATCAGGTTTTACAGATCCTTCGAGCCGGATATTTGTGATGAATCAGGTTTACAGATCCTTCGAGCCGGATATTTTGTCGAATGATCAGGTTTTACAGATCCTTCGAGCCGGATATTTTGTCGAATGATCAGGTTTTACAGATCCTTCGAGCCGGATATTTTGTCGAAAGACCAATTTTTACAGTTCACTCACAGGTTTTTTTGTTTCTAAATTTAATTATATATATTATTATATATATATATATATATATAATATATATATATATATTATATATATAATATATATATATATATATATATATATATATATATTATATATAATATATATATATAATATATATATAATATATATATATATATATATATATATATATATATATATATAATGTTTAACAGAGAATAAAAGTAGATAAAAAAAGTCTTTCGTGACCTCATGTATGTCAAAAGACTAATTTTAATACTTTGTGTCAAAAGGCCGGTTTTTTAGGGCCTTCGAGTCGGATATTTAAGCCGAAAGACCAGCTTTTACAGTTCCTCTCGACCAGATATTTGTGTCGAAAGATTAGTTTTCACAGGTCCTTCAAGCCGGATATTTGTGTCAATAGACCAGTTTTTTCTGGCCCTTCGAGCCGGATATTTTGTCGAATGATCAGGTTTTACAGATCCTTCGAGCCGATATTGTCGAATGATCAGGTTTACAGATCCTTCGAGATATTTGTCGAATGATCAGGTTTTACAGATCCTTCGAGCCGGATATTTTGTCGAATGATCAGGTTTTACAGATCCTTCGAGCCGGATATTTGTCGAATGATCAGGTTTTACAATCCTTCGAGCCGGATATTTTGTCGAATGATCAGGTTTTACAGATCCTTCGAGCCGGATATTTTGTCGAATGATCAGGATTCGAGCCCGGGATCATTTTACAGATCCTTCGAGCCGGATATGTCGCAGGTTTTACAGATCGACCATCGGTTTTACAGATCCTTCGAGGATATTTTGTCGATGATCAGGTTTTTACAGTCCTTCGAGCCGGATATTTTGTCGAATGATCAGGTTTTAACAGATCCTTTCGAGCCGGATTTTGTCGAATGATCAGGTTTACAATCGAGCCGAATTTTGGTCGATGGTTTTACAGATCCTTCGAGCCGATATTTTGTCAAATGATCAGGTTTTACAGATCCTTCGAGCCGGATATTTTGTCGAATGATCAGGTTTTACAGATCCTTCGAGCCGGATATTTTGTCGAATGATCAGGTTTTACAGATCCTTCGTGCCGGATATTTTGTCGAATGATCAGGTTTTACAGATCCTTCGAGCCGGATATTTTGTTTTTTTTTCACTAAACTGAAGACGTGTCGCAGAATAATAATTTAGGTTTTTTATGTTCTGAAGAGCACTGAGCGAGTCTTAGTAGTCAGTGAAATAGTGATGATGAGCGTACCAAATCAGATGGGATAAAGAAAAGTTCTAAGAAAGTCTGTTACCCGATTCTTTTTCATCTAAATAAGTAATTAAATTACTTTAAAAAAATTAATCTACATTATTTATTTTTAAATGATTTATTTAAACTAATGAGGTACCCAGGATGAAAGCGATGAGAGGAGGTCTTAATGGACTAAATTCCACTGGTATCCCCGATTCCAAAAATATTTCATGTCCATGGTTAATATTATTATGTATGTATTAGTTCCTTTTTCTTTTTTTTGTTGATTTCTTTGTAAATTTGATGGTAATATACTTTCCTCAATTAAGTTAAAACTTTATAGGATTTTATAAATATAATATATAACTAATTAGGATTAATTTAAAATAGTGAGCATGTATTGTTAGGAAAATCATTTTATAAATATATCTTTATAAACTTTATTTAATGTAACTCATAGAGTAATATAGTAAACTATATACATATGTAACTAATTTTTTTTTTCATTATCATTATAGTTATAGTTTAATTAGTATAGTAATTATAGTTATAGGGTATAGTTAACTTAAGTTATAAGCAATTTGTAATTTTATTTGGAAATAGGAAAACAGTATAAAGATGGCGTTGCAACCATTTTATTCTCCCTCCCTGAGGGCACCACGGCTAAGTGCCGACTTTGCACAAATAAAAGTGTTAATATTTATTGTTAAATGATGATTGTTATGTCTGTAAACAAATGGTTTATTTATTAGTTTCTAGACGCTCCCTTTGTCTTGCACTAATATTCCAACTCTTATTTTCTTACACTAAATCAAACATTTCCTTAGTGTCACACTAACACTTGAAAGCTTATCGTCTTACACTAACTCCAACGTTTCCTTTGTCACGCACTAACACTCCAACGCTAATTTTCTCTCACTAAATCAAAAACTTTCTAGTGTCGCACTAACACTCGAACGCTTGATCTGATCGGAAAAATGGTAAATAGCCCCATGGAATAAAATTTGGTAAATAGCCCCACCTTATGGAGCTATACACAGCCTTATTGTGTGTGGAAAAAGTTAAGACTTAAAACCCGACATATATATATATATATATATATATATATAATATTATATATATATATATATATATATATATATATATATACATATATATATAATATATATATATAATATATATATATATTTATATATATATAATATATATATACGTATATATATATATATATATATATATATATATATATATATATATATATATAATTATATAATATATATATATATATATATATATATATATAAGCGCAAAATGGTTCTAAGACGATGGGACAACAAATGTAGCCCTAAAGAGCGTTTTATGTTGTAGGACTACAACATTTCCTATATTCAAAGCCAATGACCCTATGGTATCAAAACCTGGACCTGGGCATAAAAAGGGATATTCTCTTCTCATTAAGATGGATATTGCACCAATTTTTATTAGAATATGTGTTTGCTATCGTGCCATTATTGCATGCGAAACAATGGCATATATTGTATGTAGAAATACATACAATATTATATTTTGAGACACACATATACAAACACACACACTTAATATACATCATTTGATACTACCGAGTTTGCAAAACATAAATAGTTGACACAACATAATTGTGCGAGAGACATCTAGGAAATGCAACAGGCAAAATGCAATGCTACACTAGGAAATGTTTCATTATTCGACATTCGTCATTATTGATGGCTCGACATAATGTCATGTCCACTCTCTGTTTCGTACTTCTAACTCATCAGGGCGCCGATGGAGCCTGAACTCAGTCTGATCTTTAATTAATTCCGAAGAATGTAATGTGAAGTATTTACCAGAGATGAGAGGTGCTCTCTTACCGCCATCATGCATGGCAAGCAAAAATATATCATTTGATACTACCGGTTTTGTAAAACATAATAGTTGACACAATATAATTGTGCGAGAGACACCTAGGAAATGTAACAAGCAAAATGCAATGCTACATCTGAGAATTGTTCCATCATTCGACATTCGTCATCATAGATGGCTCGATATAATGTCATGTCCCACTCTATTTTGTTACGTCTAACTTATTAGGGCTATCGTGCTATTAGTGCATGCTATACAATGGTTTGAAATACATACCATATTATATTTTGAGACACAAATACATACACACACTTATATATATTTATGTATATATCTGAATGTGTATATGTGTATTGTTGCCGTCTTTTCTCCTTGAGAGACTACAATCTAAAAAAATGTCCCACTTTTACGTTCAATCCATTATTTAAACTCTTTTTGAGAAAAAGGTGTACCTCTTAGTAGGTTGAAATACTCGCATAAAGATGGTGAAAAAGCTTCCTCGCATCTTTTCTTAAATATGAATATTAAAGCCAACATTAAGAGCAACCCAACATTATATAGCCTTACAAGTTTAAGTAAATTTTACATGAATATAGAATAAAGAATAATTCGCTATTTAAAGTCCGTAGCATCGCAACTGTATGAAATTGATAACGAAAGGGTGATCAACAGTAAAATTTGTAAACGGGCTTCTTATTTTTTTTATTTTTGAAGATTTACTTATAAAATAAATCGACATAGACAGGTAAATCGATGGATTTACATATTGACAGTTGTTATAGCACCGATGGTTTTTCTATTTGTTTTTAACTCATTAATCACAAATTAGGTAAAAATATAGAAATAAATAAATAATTTCAATCGGCTCCCATGCTAATGACAAAAAAATTGCTGTTTTGTTTTCCCGCCATTGGTATTGCCAACCTGACAACTATCTCTTTGAATCGCGAATAGGTATGTTTTAAGTAAATACTGATGTAGAGCATAGAGATACATACTAGAAAGGGCATAGCCTATTTAAATAAATTGAAAGACCTGAAACATAGTTTTGGGGCTCTCAGGGGCTCTGTATAACCTCATTGAAACCTCCTTCAAGAGTGTGTAAAGTTTATAATAAATCAATTGTTTTCAGCTTTCCGCACATTGTTTAAGTTGATTTGTATTTTTAGCGAAGGTGGTCGAGTTATTTTTTCGATGTTTCAAAATTCAATCAATAGGGCCCCTCTAGTAAAAATATATCTATGCTGTACAGTACCATATAATCAGAGTAAGGGTATTGGAACGATTTATAAACTGTCTCGCAGCTTGGCATTTAATTAATTTTCTCAAAAGAAGAGTTTAATAAAAATCCTTATTTAGTTACAAAAAATTTTAAAAAGCAGTTGAAAAAAATTGAGTTGAAATTTAGTACAAAAGTATACCTTTACTTAAAAAGTAAGTACACAAAGTTTCGTTTCAATACGGCAAGTGTTGTGTACAGTAATTATACTGTACACAACAGTGTATATTAATACGCTGGCAGCTTTTGTGAGTACATGTTTTATTGACTTAGCGGGGTATATTAACTTTTATTTTTGACTTGGCGGGGCAGAACGCTGCTGCTTTCCTAAATTAGAGATATATAATAATAATGCACGTTTAGAGCTTGCGGCTCATCAGGGATAACCCTGCGGAACAACCTCGGGTGTAATATCAACCGTTACGCTCTAAGTGTATTCTAAAGTTGGCGATAATTTATCTAAACAATAATCTTCTATAAACTAAGAGCGTAACCTGGGATGCGAACCCCAGACCTCCGTGGGTGTCAAAGGTCAGTGTAAAGACTAACGCTTTAACGAACTCGGCCACGGAGGCAGTTTTAGAGATATATTACCGACTATTAATATAATCAAATCAAGAGTATTAAATTACAGTAACCTATACCAGTGGCGTAGCCAGGATTTAATTCGGGAGGGCTGAATGTTAAAAAATATATATATATATATTACATACACATACATACATCTATTTCATATATATATATAATATACACACACACACACACACACACATATATATATATATTATTATATATAATCTATATATATATATATATATATATATATATATTATATAATATAATATATATATATATATATATTATATATATATATACATATACACCGTATACATATCATATACATACATACATACATATACTTACCTATTACATAATGTATATATACACCATGTATATTAATTTATATCTTCATTTCAATGTATATTTTTTTATATATTATGAATATTATATTATAAGTTTATTGTTAAAAATATATGTATGTAATTTATATTTTATATATTTTTTATAGGGTTTATTTTTTCAACACATTTATTGCGGGTTATGTTATGTAAAAATTCGGGGGGGGGGGCTAAGCCCCCTCAGCTCCCCCTGGCTACCCACTGACCTATACAGTAGAACCAAGGAGTATAGTATAGGCATATACTATACTCCTTGGTAGAACGTTTAAAATGCAAAACGCGAAAAATGTGTGCTAAGCAGACGATAATTGTACCCTAAGACGTTTAAAGCTTCTCAATGTATTGAGACAAGCCGTGCCCCCACTAATAATATTCCTCTTTAGGGCTCTCAGAGGTTCTGTGTAACCTTATTGAAACCTCCTCTAGGAGTGAGTTAAGGTTATAATTAATCAAATTTCGTCACGCATTGTTTTTTTTGTATTTTAAACATTATAATGTGTACATTACTGTATTCTAAGTTACTGTAATATTGTACTGTTTATTCGATTACAAGAATAATCGAAGATGTTCAGGTTACTTTACGATGTTTCAAAAT
Organism: Microvelia longipes; assembly: GCA_018340805.1. Lineage (NCBI taxonomy): Eukaryota > Metazoa > Arthropoda > Insecta > Hemiptera > Veliidae > Microvelia > Microvelia longipes. The sequence continues at coordinate 18,743,826 of JACMZG010001913.1, read as the reverse complement.
TCAACCAACGGGGCCTCTAAGTATAATATCTGTATGGTACTGATGGGCTTATTTCTTGAGGTTGGCTGCTCTGACAGATGATAATGCAGTTTGTGCCCCCTTTGCTTTCCAAACAACCCATAGATATATTATTACTACAGAGGCCCTATCGGTTAAAAATTAAAACATGGGAAAAGTAACCCGAACAACTTATAATTTTTAATTAATTCGAATGAACGGTAGTAAATTGCAGAAACTGAAATTGTATATGATACTAGCTCAAACACAAAGTATGTGTAAAAAGTTGGCAACGATTGATATTATAACCTTAAAACAATCATATTATGAGGTAACACTGCCCCTGAGAGTCCAAAAAAGATGTTTCCAGCCTCTAAATGTATTAAGATTGGATATGCCTCCTCTAGTAGTATATCTCAATGAAACAAACCCATAAATATAAGGAAATTTTTACAAAAAGAACCAGTTCATTTAAACTTGTTCCCATTTTAGGAAATTTTCATGATGAAAATGACTGACACTAATGAAGTTGTTGTACGTCTATGTCGGAAATTTAGGGGAGGAGGGAGTTTGAGGGGATCGATTCAATTATGCTTCCTGATACAAAAAATGTATATATATATATATATAATATATATATATAATATAATATATATATATATAATATATATAATAATATAATATATATATAATATATATTAATAATATATATAAATATATATATATATATACATTTTTTGTATCAGGAAGCATAATTGCATAATTAAGAGTTTCTACCCATTGTGTATGGTAAAGATATCTCTTGAAGACTTTCTAAAATCAAAACAAGACTTAGCATAGGATGAGATGTTGGTGAAGTTACGATGTCTATTGTTTGTAAAAAAGTATGATGTCATCAACCTAAGTTATGACGTCATGAAAAAAACTTCTTTGAAAAAGATTTTAAGGTAAAATTCTTCTTTGTGATACCTTGCACAATGTTCAGGTAAACGGCTAGCTAAATCGATTGAGAAAAGATTTGTTTAAACTTGAAATGACTTGAAAATAAGGTGTCACACAGGAAATAAGGTATCAGGATGATAATTGGCTAAATACATGGCAAAATGCCATGTAACAACAAATTACAATTACTTCCTGCGCCACAAAGCGGCCCGATAGGCCGACGCCAGTTACGGGCCTAAAGCCCGTATTATGTTCTTACTGCATTTGAAAGAATTAAAATCTTAAATTCATTTTTCATTAAAGTTTATAAGATTTTTTTTTTTTTTTTTTTTTTTTTTTTTTTTTTTTGGTAATTACAACTACATTTACATGTTATAAGTAATTAAGATAATGGGATATAATTTGACTTGAAACTTGACATGAAACAAGGTGTCTGCCCAGTGGCAGATCTTGCTGAAATGAATTATACAGAGCATGATTAAATTATTAATTTTAGATCAAAATCTTTTTTTTGTTCTATCCGCATAGCCGAGCAGCCTGCCTCCGTACGAGCACCAGTCTTGATCTATACTTGTGTATTTCGATTACTAAAATACACAAGTGTGGACTCTATGTCCTCGCATCAGTGGCAAGCCGCTTAGAGCTAGGCGAACAGAGGATAGTTTTTTTTTTAAAAAAAGTTAGTTTTAAGTTTGGTCTCTAAGTAGGTCTCGCGTTTATAAGTTTATAAGAAAAACCCCATTGTAAAGTATAGGTGCTTAGAAAGTTTATTGATAGAAATCCGACACCTTCTTCTAGAGGCTAATTGCAGGTTACTCTTGTTCAGGTGTTTAATTAAAAGAAGCTAAGCATTCCAACTGCAAAACACCTCTCTGCTTGACGTTGAATCTTTTTATATTTAGAAAAGGGAAATGTTCCGCCACACATCCATTTAGGCATTGAAGATAGTTTATGAACGAGTGGGAAATGGAATTCTTGAGATGTCACGACTTTAACTTGTTAAATCTTTTGTCTGCAAAGAGCTAAGAGTCTCGAGTAGCTTCTCTTCTGCCTTTTCTTTTGAGGTCTTTCGTTTTAGATCGATTGTTACCCAGAGCATTTTAAAGAACCTAACGTCTTTAAGTTGAAATTTATGTTAACAGCTTTGTATTTCAATTCTTTTGTTAGTAAAATTGTAAACAAATACGCAAAAATTTGAAATCTAACGTGCTTGTTAAATAAAGGTATTTTTAGGAAAATGAGAATAGACCAAATAAAAAAAAATCAGTCGGGAGCATAGATAAACAATATTATCATGTTAATATTGTTAATCTATGGTCGGGAGTTATAGTAGTAATCTAATAGTAATAGTAGTAATAGTATTAATCTAGTAATCTAGTAGTAATAGTATTAATCTATGGATCTATTCCCGGTTACAGTCCTGCTATTATGAGAAGCTCTTGTCAATGGCTCTAAAATCATTTGACAGAAACGAATTGAAAAGACCTATTTGACCAAGAGCCCAGGGTTTTGTTAATAAAAAGTGTAATGGCTGGAACCGGTCTCAATTTTTCGTAAATACCTTCCTGAACAAGGATCTGCAATTCTGCCGTCTCGTATCGGATGGGTGTCCCAGGCAGAACGCACTTTAGGGGTCAAAGGTTCTGCCTGGGACGCCCATCCGATACGAGTCGGTAGAATTGCAGATCCTTTTTCAGAGGTATTTACGAAAAATTAAACCGTTTCCAGCCATTACACTTTTTATTATCTTGGTGGTAAATTTGACCTGTAAAGTGCGTTCTGCCTGGGACACCATCCGATACGAGTCTGCAGAATTGCAGATCCTTGTTCAGGAAGGTATTTACGAAAAATTGAGAACCGTCCAGCCATTACACTTTTATTTACAAAACACCCTGGCTCTTGTGTATATAGTATTAGAGGAAGAACTCTAGTAGTACAGCATAGTAATAGGGGGTCTGTAAGTGGGACAATTTCCATTAGGTATTAGGTACCACAACGGTACTTGCTCAACAGAGACTAGAGACCCCCACCCCTTCACAACCCCTATTGGTTCACAAATTGAAATGCTTCTAACAAACGGCGGAAATTATTGACGTCAAATTAAATACCTTAAAAAAACACAGATTATTAAAGAATATATGTGATAAGTATTAACTTATTTTGAATTCATTATATTTGATTTATGACAAAATGGTCGAACATATTTATGTTCGACTATAAACACGTCGAACTAATGCGTTTACGTTAAACACGTTTAACGCAAACGTGTTTACGTTAAATTTAATACTAACGTAAAATTCAAAGAATATAATAGATATAGAATGTCAGAAGTTATAAGAGATCGTCAGACAGTAGGTGGGGGTTAACTAACTCAGTGCTGGTCTCTAGCGGAAGCTCTGAAACCATCTCTCCTTACCATAACATTCTTCCCACTTTTGAAATCATCTCTTTCTTTATTGTCATTTTAACAAAACGAGTATCTACTTGAAATTGGTCATTATCATATGAAGCAAATGTTTGGATTATTCAATCTTAGACCAGCACATTGATGAAATCAAGACGACAGGAAACAGGAGCGCATTCTCGTAGTTGGCATGGTAAAACTACTGAAGTACATACTAGCGCACCTGTTAACTGGCTACGGAACTAACCTTTTCTTGCCCGAAATAATAAATCCCCGGACCATTTTTATTTATCTATATATTGTTTGGTGAAATCATAATTAATGTAAAAGATCAGGTAAGGGGTACTCGGAACTTTTCCTCATCACAACGGATTCGCTACGGCTCGTCCTTCCTACTTCAGACTCGCTTCGTTCGTCCTCAGAATATGTAAATCGTTAAATTTAAACAGCAACACGTGTTTGGACTCGCTTTGCTTGTCCTCAGATAGTAAATACAATTGTCTTTCCCAGCATCATCCATCCAGTCACTGACCCGCTCCTGATTCCGCCATCTAGACTGTTTGATCTTTCGTAAAATGATATTCCTATCATTCAAACGAGTCTTTTTTCAAAAGAGACATTAGGTTAGTGTTTTTGTAATGGAGCGATGTCACACTCGAAAAAGATCTCCAACCCTGGATGAAATTTCATTCAGGCAAAATTGAAGGCCATAAATTCAAAATAATGTAGCTCAAAATATTTAGACCTGCTCAAAATTTTTATGCTCCTCTGGTCCCTTGAAATTTATTCGCCCTTCCTCCTATTGCTTCAATACCTCCTATAATAAGAAATTATGAAGTAAGAGCCCCCAGGACATGACGCCTTGGCCCGGGCCTATCAAGCTCTTATACTTAGTAGGGCCTTGCTATATTATTAAATGTGTATATTTCTGCCTTTTGATTTTTAAGAGTAAGAAAGCGTATTCTTACAGTAGGGGACGTTTTGCTTTAAAGACGTATTTCATGCTTTCGCGTCACGGCTTTTATGTAGATAAGGCACAATGTGCCTACATTTCAAGCCATAAGGTATTGAACACTTTCTTTTATTATCCAAGAGAGTTTATTCATAGTGGTAAAAAATGGCTGCCTAGCAAGGTAATCTATCGCCACTCCACAACAATCCAGATTACAATTTTATCTACCCCAAAGATTTACAAAAAAAAATGGTCAAACTACCGGACTGTATTTAACCAGAAAAAACAAACAAGCATTATAAAAACCACTCAGGTCTCAACACCCAAACGAATTCAGGTAATTAAATTAATTAATAATAAATTAATCCTTAATTTAGGAAGCAAAGCAGTTATCTAAATATCAAACAACCGAAGTTTATTATTGTAACATGGGTTTAGGAAAGGGCTTGTAGCAGGAATGTCGACCATAGCATTTCACGACGCTGATGAGGGTTTATAGGATATTCAGGATTTATTGTAGTTTTCAAAAAGGTCTATATGATGATACTCTTGAATGTAATTTGTTTAACCTCTGATAGAATTGGGTTATACTTAACAAATACACGGATGAACTTTGGGCCAGGGTTTAGGTAGTAGAGAGTATATAAACACAAGTGGTCCAACATTTTAACCATAATTGGCAGAAACAATTTTCTACCATCATGTAATGAAATGTTTCAACGTGTTCTAGATGTGGAGCTGCGTTAGTTGGTCGGAGTCAGGAGGTTGCAGTCCTAGCTCTAGATCAAAACACAGTGTTACATTACTCGGAGGATACCTCTACCTATTGGCTGGTAGAAATGGCAACATACCACTCAAAGATCTGTGGAGGTACTCACTTTGTAAGTATGAAATTATTTACTAACTATACAAATTTGTTTATAGTCATCTTATCTTAGGCCATTTCCTTCCTTAATTTAGACTCAAAATTTTTAGAAACTAAATGTCCCTTAAAGTGAGCGAAGAATATAGAAATGATTTACTGTACATTACAAAGATTTATTAGAAAAGGGATAACATAACGAGAGGCCATCTTCTGTAACGTTCAAAGAGAATGTACAGATAATAATGCTCATGACTTCGTCGGCATTACATTAACTCCTACTCATAACTTTTTACTAGAGCTAATAGTATTATTAAGCCTTATATATATTAATTCAACATGTAATTTATTTATTCCTTTTTAAAAATACCAAAATACTTCACCATCAGAAAACACTAAAACGAAAATACCTCCTATATAACGAAAACATAACAAATTCAACTCGATGTCCTGTATAAATAATTTAAGGATTGGAAGGTCAAGGTTTCTAAAATTAAATCCAGTGAGCTTTCCTGCTGAGTTTAAATGGCTTTCAATTGAAATTTTCGGTTCAGTTATTCTGAAAGACGCATGGGGATTACGGAGTTTGGAAAAGGTCAGTTGAATTAATAACTTTGGGTAATCAATATTTGTCAATATTAGAAATATATCAGTATTTGAATCACATTTCCCTTACTGAGAACTACTAATAGTTACTGGCACTAACTAATTAATAGCTTTAAATGGTTAGAGTTAGTCTATCTTATAGTTTTTAGATACTAAATTAATAATAGTTATTTATGCACCTAGGGAGTAAAGAATGCTATTATTTCCCCGAGGAGTTAGTAGGTTCCTAAGGCGTAAGCCGAGAGACCCTAAGTATTTAACTCCCGAGGCGAAGCCGAGGTATTTATGTGTTTTACTCCCGAGGCAAAGAAGAGGAAGTTATGACTTTTAACTCCCGAGGCAAAGTTGAGGTAGGTAATTGCGGGGGGGGGAATTGCACTTTACTCCCAAGGTGCATACAAGATTTTATCTCCAGACGTCAATTTTATTTTAATACCGTTTTTGGGTCGGACCCCTTGAATTTTTTGGGGGGTTGCCCCCCCCCCCCCTTCAAAAAAATAATATCACTCCTAACAACTTCTTTAGACCTAAAATTGATTTTGAGCCAATAATTTTTTTTTTTTTTTTGGTCGGGTCCCTCTAATGAATTATGGGGGTGCATTTTCCCCAGGGAAAATTAAAAAAATGTTCGGTCACCTGTATAAATTTAGAGAATACCACTCCACTATTTTTTTATGAAAACGTACCCAAGTCATTGGTTAAAAATTGAACCAATGCTGATAAATAGATAAAACTTAGCACATATTTTGGACTTATATATGACTACATGCGTGCCAAATCTCAAATCTATCACAAATAAATTCCTCATTTTACGAATTTTTAAAATTTTGCTAAGTCATTATTGTGGGTTAGTGACGTCATACAAAATATTTTCCGGATTGCACAGTTAGACCAAAAGATCGATTTTGTACCAAGTTTCATTTCATAAATACACTGCGAAATACGATGATAAGAGACACACACACATACAGACAGACAACTTGGTGAAAACCATTAAGGAGGCCTTAAAACATCTAAAATAGATGATTCAGATGACATCCCAATTTAAGATTTTTTTTGCAAACGTAATACATACTTAAGTATAAATGAGGGGAAGTAAAAAGCAAGAGTGGCACTCATCTTTTTTGAAGTTAAGTATTTCATAGAGATTATATCTCCTATCACAGACTCATACTAATGAGGATTAAACTAATACTAATACTAAAACTAATGAGGGTAAAGACGACTATATAATAGATGCTGAGAAAAACAAGATTGTTAAATAACTTTCGATTTTCTGGTCTTGTTTTAATCCTCAAGTGATTTTGCCTCTGGGTTCTCTATTTTTAGTATTTTTCAATCTCTTAGCAGAAAAGAGTCAGTGATGCGAACACTACTTCTCAACCACAGTTTCATTCTAGTTTTTATTTACTTATTCATGTGATTGAAAACCACATAAATTATTCATACTCGATGTATCAAATAAAAGTAAAATATGCCAGTTGAATAAGGTTTTTTTAGAGATTAACTGTGATAGAAAAGGTTAAATTCAACATAAAACGTATTATTCTTTTTGACAATAGAACTGAGCAGTGGAGTTAGTACATATAGCTGAATAAAACACCATAGTTTTCTCCACTAAACATCGATCATCAGTGCCTAACCCAACAAAAACATAGCAAAAGATGGAAACCAACTAATAAATTAATGAAGACTAAACTAAAGAAAAGTGTATTTTTCTCTAATTACCNAGAAATGAAGTTGATTTTTTTTAGTTTTATGTTTTTTTTTTTTTTTTTTTTAGTTTTTTAGATGTAGTATCTTTAAGTAGTAATAGAGAGAGAATTAGGAGATATTTATTTTTATTTAGGAAATAGTTAATTAGAGGGAGAAGAGTGGGGAATAGATTAAAGAGTTATAAGAATTATGAGAAGAGAGGTGTTGAAATTTTGTTATAATAGAGTATTTATGTTTAGAGGGAGCATTTTTTATGTATTTTTTGAGAATTTTTGTGTTTTTTTTTTTTAAAAAAAATTTTTTAAGGATTTTTTTGTTATTAGTTTGAGTTAAAGTTTTTTTATTTTTTAGTCGGAAATTTTTTTTATTTTTATTTAGAGAAGTGGAGTATAATTTTTTTTTGTTTTTTTATTTTTTTTTATATTTGGTATTTTATTTTGTTTATGGTTTTTTTTTTTTTTGTTTTTATTTTTATTTTAGAAGTAGTGAAGCGATGATAAATTTATGTTTTTTTTTAGAGTAATTTAGGGGAGTGGTATGGATTTTTATATTTTTTTTATAGTTATTTAGATGGGAGAATTTTATGATATTTTTATATGAGAAGGAGGGTGGAGTATGAGATTTTTTAGAAGGGTGAGGTATTTTATTAGATTTTTTGTTTTTTTGTAGTGTTTTTTTTTTTAGAATAAAATAGGGAGAGGGAGAATTTTGTTTATGCTGTTTTTTTTAGTTTTTGGATGTATTTTTTATAGATGTTTTTTTTGTAAGATGATGACTGATAAAGATGAGAAGAAGATATTTTATTTTTTTTCTTTTAATTGATTTTTTTTTTTTTTTTTATGTAGGGGATTTTTTTGTTTTATATGTATAGGAAGTATTTTGTTTTTTTATCTTTTTGTGAGGAGATTTTTATTTTAGTCATGTTTTAGTTTTTATTTATATTTTTAGGAGTATATATTTTTAGAGTAAAGAGTATAGAGTTTTTTTTATTATTTTTTATTATTTATGATTTTTCTTTTATTTTTTTTTTTTTTTTTTATCTTTTATTTTTTATTATTTTTTGTTACGGAAAAGGGATTTTTTTTTTATTTTTTTATTTTTAGATTGTATTTTATTTAGATTTTTCTTTTTTTTTTTTTAGAGATTTCGTAATTTAGAATTTTATTTTTTTTTTTTTATTTGTTTAGATTATTATTGTTTTTTTTTTTTATTGTTTTAGGTGAAGAAGATTATTAGGGGAGGAGTATATGGTGATGGGATCTAACTGGGACCGAGCACGTCTCGAGCTGATAAACCCTGCTTGTTTAGATAGGTTTCAATAACTTCCAACATGTAACGTATTTCTCTTTAACCGAACAATAAATATATTATAAGACAGCTTTATAAAACCAAATCAAACAATCAATCTACTCAAGCCTTTCTCACAATAAAAGAGAAAAATGAACATACAATACTTTTCCTTTATAAGAAAAAAGTAAAAAAATGATACATTTTATGTACTTTTATATGTATTTCACTTTTAACTGAGAATTTTTATTTTATTGTATTGTTATCAGTTTTGTATTTATAACATTTAGGCATACATTGTATTGACAACTCAATTAACTTTAGACCCTTTTGCTAAAAGAGTTTTAGAACTTTTATTTTGGTTAGTAATTGTAATAATCAGTAACAGTTAGTTTCTACACATACCGGGTGATAACCAGAATGAGTAACAGTACAGAAGGGGTGTTCTGTACCTCATTCTGAGTACAGAATGGGTACAGTAACGAATTGAGCGTGTTCTGTTTATCGATTCTGTAACAGAGATGATGCGTGTTCTTTACTTCATTCTGGTAACATAATGAGCGGTGTTCTGTTTTACTCATTCTGTACAGAATGAGTAACCAGTAACAGATGAGGTGTTCTTTCCTCATTCTGAGTAACCTTATTAAGTAACAGTAACAGAATGAGCGTGTTCTGTTTACCTCTGAGTAACGAATGTTAGCAGTACAGAATGAGCGTGTTCTGTTACTCATTCTGGGAACAGAATGAGCGTGTTTCTGTACATTCTTAACGAATGAGCGTGTTCTGTTACTCATTCTGTAACAGAATGCGTGTTCTGTTACCTCAGTTACTGCTACAGAATGAGCGTGTTCTGTTTACTCATTTGCTATAACAGAATAGAGCGTTGTTTTCTGTACTCATTCTGTAACAGGAATGAGCGTGTTGTTCTGTTACTCTTCTGTAACGAATGAGGTGTTCTGTTTACTCATTCTGTAACAGAATTGAGTAACAGTAAAGAATGAGCGTCGTTCTGTTACTATTCCTGTAAACAGAATGAGTACAATAACTAGAAATGAGCGTGTTCTGTTATCATTCTGAGTAACAGATAAGTAGTAACAGTACAGATATTGAGCGTGTGTCTGTACTCATTCTGCTAACGAATGTATGTAACAGTAACCAGAATGAGCTGTGTTCTGTTAACTCATCTGAGAAGACAGATATGTTAACAGAATGAGCGTCGTGTTCTTTTACTCATTCTAAGTAACAGATGAGTAACAGTAACAGAATGAGCGTGTTCTGTTACTCATTCTGAGTAACAGAATAAGTAACAGTAACAGAATGAGCGTTTCTGTTACTCATTCTGAACAGAGATGAGCGTACTCATTCTGTACAGAATGAGTAACAGTAACAGAATGAGTAACAGTAACAGAATGAGCGTGTTCTGTTACTCATTCTAAGTAACAGAATGATTAGGATGAGAGTGAATGAAGTCCACTACAAATAATGAAAAACTACGAAGTCTTCTCATACAACAAACTTTATTAGCAAAGCGCTTTCAACCTACAAAAAGGCCATCATCAGTGCAAAGCCTACAAACAGGTATAACAGAATAAAAAACCAAATTAAAATAATGTGAAAAAACAAAATATGATGCAAATTTAAATTGTGTAAATTTAAAGTAATTACCGTTGAGATGTAAAAAGGAAGAAAAACGATTCTATGTTTTTTTTTAAAGTTTTGTTTAGTGTAGAGACTTCGTAGTTTTCATTAGTTGGCTAACAGTTGAAAGCCGGCTGTGTATTTTTTTATTTTGTGGCAAGAGTTTGGCATAAAGGTGTTAATAAGACATTGAGAAAGATGATGAACACCATTAAATACGATAGAAATAATATGGTATAAATATAATATTAATACGTCTATTACGTACCAAAGACGATGATAGACGTCATATAAACACCGCGAACCAAAGACAGTAGACGGTATATAAGAAGATAGACACCAATACCTATATTATAAGTATTAAACTTTGTTTACCTTTTAACTTCACGAACCAAAGATAGTAGACGTCATATAATAAGATAGAAATCACGAACAAAGACAGTAGCGTCATATAATAGATAGAAATCACGAACCAAAGACAGTAGACGTACTAATAAGATAAGAAATCACGAACAAGACAGAGAAGTATATAATAAGATAGGCATCACGAACCAAAGACAGTAGACGTCATATAAAAAGATAAACATCGCGAACCAAAGACAGTAGACGTGATATAATAAGATAAACACCACGAACCAAAGACAAGAGACGTCATATAAGAAGATAAAGACCGCGAACCAAAGAAATTAGACGTCGTATGAGAAGATAAACATCGCGAATCAAAGACAGTAGACGTCATATAAGAAGATAGACATCACGAACCTATATTTTAAGTATTGAACTTTGTTTGCCTTAGAAATTGTTCAATATAAATAATTTACCTCTGTTTAGCGGAAGGAAGCTGGGAAATGCTGGATCCAGGAGGAGAAAAACCACCTTGCTTGCAGGAACACACATCAATACCTTACAAAGATTCAATGTATGTGTTCGGTGGAGAAGTAGGATTCTCTTCGTGTAACGAAGCGCCTCTCTGGATATTCAACTCCGCTGTAAGTAATATCATAGAATTAGATCCCCTATAATGATACTGATAAGTAATTAAGTAAGCATACAAGTTGTGGGTTGAAGAAGATCTAAGAAGACTTAAATGATAAATAAGTTAGAATAAAAAATAAATAAATACATTATGACGAATAATTGCGGTAACACTGGGAGTTACGATTATACAAAATTAAATAGTTTACAATGACAGATGTAATGAAATAAGGCAAAGAAAGGACCAAGTCAAATATTATTATAATTAGTTCTTATTTTATCATTTAATATATTTTAAATAAATAGTATAAAATGGCTTATAGTTTTAAATATAAACAAAAATAAAAACAACCAATCAATTAATGGTAGCTATATATATTTCACCCAACTCTGTGGCCATCTTCAGGCTTTTAAACATAATATAAGTTCTTAAAAATACTTATCACAATTAAATAAATGTAGAAAACTAACATTACAAAAAATTTAAAAAATGCTAACAAAGATTAAAATAATTAAACTTTACCAAAATCAACTTGGTCCCTTAATTTGCTTTTGTCTTACATCTTTTTACTTCTTCTCATTTATACCGTAGGTATATAGGAAAAATATTGTGTTGTGAAAACGGAATATCACCGGAATCAGTTTCAGGTGTGTTGAAGACCTCTTGAGTGGTTTTAACAAAGTTGTCTGTCAATTACAAATGGACAAATTTGGTTTTTACAAATGTGTGTGTGTGTCTGTAATCGTCGTAGGTCCTAGTTTATTTATGCTGAATAGCTTAAACCTTGTACAAAAATCAATTACAACTGTATTTGTGCTATTCGGAAAATAATTTATTTTATGACGTCATTAACCCCCCAATAAAATCAGAAAATAAATTAATTAAGTTGAAATGTGGTACATGTGTATACCCTTACGTAATAAATAAGTACACTAAGTTTTGTTTTAATACGACAAGTATATCTATGGTTTTTGTTGGATCATAAAACTTAAGCAATGTTGAGCGTGGTAATGACTCAACAAAAAATTTCGAAAACTCATAAAACACGGACAAATGATGCGATCGAAATGAGATTTGGCACGCGTGTGACCATATATAAGACTAACATACGTGCCAAGTTTCATTTCATAATCAGCATTAGTTTAAGTTCTATCGAATGACTTGTGTACGTTTTTTTTAAAAATAAAAAATCAGAAAATGATTCAATTGAGTGATTCAATTGATTCAATTTTGTATTTTATTGAATGCATTTTTTTAAAAAAATGGAAAATGGTCCAATTGAGTTGAAATTTAGTTCAAGTGCATATTATTACCTAGTAAATAAGTACACTAAGTTTCGTTTCAATACGACAAGTATATCCATGATTTTTGTTGGATCATAAAAATTAAGCAGCATTGAGGGTGGTCACTGCTGTATGGGTGACCGCTGAGAATGAAACGAATGTATTTACTATCTAAGGACGAGCGAAGCGAGTCCGAAAACGTGGTGCAGTATAAATTTAACGACTTGTACATTATGAGGACGAGAGACGCGAGGCCGAAGTAGGGAGGGTGAGCGTAGCGAACCTGATGTGATGAGGAAAAGTTCGAGGTACCCCGTACCCGAGTGTTCTATTTATTCTTCAAGTATATCCCTCTAGCCCCTTTCTCTATTTATCATGCTTAGAATTGAGTACATTTTAGTTCTAGATTGTACCAAATAGTGCCGACTTCACTTATTATACAATTTCCAGGAGGAACCATAAATAAGACCCTCACGTATGACATAATTATGTTGAATATAACATTAAATGAGGAAAAGGGAAGTAATAAACTAAAAAGATTTTAAAATACCGTAAAGGATTTGTTAAATAAAAACTTATTTTACAATCTTACAAAAGTGTTTTCACTGTCATCTATCTTTCATGCGATATATCTGTTTACCCTCTACAGCTCTAGTGGGGTGTACGCTCTGTTTTTACGATGATCAAACATTGAGGGGAAATATACGACTTTAGTCCAGGTGTTAAACTGCTGATATGGCATTGTACTTGCTCCTGGTTATTTTATGGGATTTTAAAAATGTATTCAGACACTGACTCAATAATATATATGCGATAAAGAAAGCTTGATAAATCATCAAAACGATTGTTTAAAATTAAATTTCAAGAAGGGTGTCGTTCTCAATGTTTATTGGGGCGCTGAATTGAATAAAACCGGTTCGGAGTCGATACGACGTGAAGTAACCAAAAAGTAAAAACATGTTAAATTTCCTAAAATATGGAAGGTAAACAACATATTTCAAGTGGGGAGTCGTTTTCGATGCTTTTGGGTCTATGAGTTGAATGAAATTGGTCTGGAGTCGACACGAGCAATCAAAGCTAGGGTACCTGAATTCGAATCCTAAAAGGACGATGCCTTTTTATCGTTTTCTTTACATTAATTTGTAACATGTAACGGTGGTCCGAATGTCCTTTGCAATGCGTGTTTCCGCGCTTAATCTATTTATTCTTAACTCGTGTTTTCTGAATTTTTTTAAAAATAAAAACGCATAATTATGCGCATAATTAAAAACGCATAATAAGAAATGCGCATGATTATTCTGTTGGTTATATAATGCCTCTAGAATTGGCAGTACACACCATTATCTGCACTAGTTTAATGCTGTTGGTAATGTGTTGGTTAGTTTATTTAAAGGCTTTAGCGTGCTTCCTTTGAAAAATACAGAAAAAAATGAGTTGCTAGTAGTGTTTGATAATTAAGTAACTGCTCTAGTTATAAAGCATAATTCGGAACCTTAAGCAAGATATGAATTGTTAAGCACGAAAACATGCATTCCAAAGGAAATTCGCCTGACATGCGAACAACCCCGCCTGAATGCGTCTGAATAAATCTAATAACTTAAATAGACGCTATATAGAAACAATTTTAGAACGATGACTTAAATAAGTTTTGCGATGGCTAAAGAACAAAACATGCCTAAAATATAAATACATACATACCTAAAAATATCAATAAAATCTTATTTTTCAAATTTACTCACTCAAATATTTCCATTGCTTTAACAATTAATACCTCACCCCGTGGGTAAAACCGTTGCCAACATACGAACTCTCCCTTCACCCAAGTGAAAACAAACATTTTTTGAATGACCAAACACATGGTCATATCAATATTGTATTTTGAAGCGGTTCCTTTAATTTAATTATTAATAAGTCGAAGCCTCTAAATATTGATCAAACTAAACAGATAACTGTTGTGATACGCTGACCACACAAACCACAGAATTGCCACAAGTACAGTGAGAAATATATCTTTTAATCCAATTATGTTTATACCAAGTCCTTAATCCTTTCTTCCATTAATAACACTAATTGACGTTTTTAATAGTTGATTACAAATTAAAAATTTTCCTAAGTAAAAATGTTAAAAAACTAACTCGCGAATGAGATCAGCTCGGTTTTTGGTATATGATTATAGATAATAGGCCAGATCATGTATAAATTTTGGTATAATTTCAGGCTTTCTGAATTATATATATATATAATATATATATATATATATATATATAATAATATATATATATATATATATATATATATATTACAGGGTGACTTACTCTTAATGGGACAAAATAAAATTGATTCTATGGGCCAGGATGAACAAAAAATGTCATGAAGCATAGGGTCGATTCTCAATAGGTTCTCTAAAAAAATCGATATATCGAATTATTCGATACTTTACTATCTAATTCTCTAAACGATCTACAACTTGAAAACTACTAAAGCTAAAGAGATGCGGTTTTCACTATTCTCAAGACATTAAATTCCCTTTAAAATGGTATACTTTATGTCGCATCATCACAATTAAACTTTAATTTATTTGCATTTAAATAAAAAATTTATTAGTACTAAAATGTAAAAAAATTTAAATGCCAAAATCTTCGATATTTGTTCACTCATAGTAGAAACCTAAAAATCTTAAAAACAGCCTCATTCCATACCCTTTAAAATGATATAACATAATCTATGGCTTGTTTTTAACTTTAACCGAGATATTCTTAGAAAACTTGATGTAAGTCGCTTAGATTCTAAATTATTCACTATGTAAACAAAGACATTTACATTTAAATTATTTCAATTTGATTTACTAAATAAACTGTATTTTATTAGTTATAACTATATTATTAATATTCTATGTTTGTTAATCATAGAAAATAATCAACCCCTCCCTCCACTCCATATAGCTTAAAAAACTTAATTTAAGCCTCTTATAATAAAACAAATGCAACAAAAACATTTCTTGAAGAATTTTGTTGAAAGAATACAAAGTAATAGGTATATTTATACATAATTGAATAATAAATAAATTTAACACAAAATTAATATAAATTATTGACCAAACTATTAAACTATATACTTTTATGAGGAAGTGGTCAGATAGGTAAGAAAACACAAAAAAAAGCCGAAAGCTTAAATTTTGTGTTTTCTTACCTATCTGACCACTTCCTCATAAAAGTATATAGTTTAAATAATTAACTTTTTACTGCAAGGGAATTAAAAATTCATTCATGTAAATCATAAGAGAGATTCAAATCTTCCTCTTCAACTCTAATACATAGTCTACATCTTCTTAACACTGATTGTGTAGCTTTTTCAATTTGTGCTGCAGTTATTGCAGCTCTTGACTCATGCACTTTTAGCATCAGGTCATCTCGATTTTGAGGGGCTTGCCTGTATACTTCATCTTTCATTGCGCCCCAGAGAAAAAAATCTAGAGGTGTAAGATCAGGAGATCTTGGAGGCCAGGCTATTAGTCCCTCTCGTCCAATCCAGCGATTGGGATAATTTTTATTCAGCCCCTCAAAATAGAGATGACCTGATGCTAAAAGTGCATGAGTCAAGAGCTGCAATAACTGCAGCACAAATTGAAAAAGTACACAATCAGTGTTAAGAAGATGTAGACTATGTATTAGAGTTGAAGGAGGAAGATTTGAATCTCTCTTATGATTTACATGAAGAATGATTTTTAATTCCCCTTGCAGTAAAAAGTTAATTATTTATTTATTATTCAATTATGTATAAATATACCTATTACTTTGTATTCTTTCAACAAAATTCTTCAAGAAATGTTTTTGTTGCATTTGTTTTATTATAAGAGGCTTAAATTAAGTTTTTTAAGCTATATGGGAGTGGAGGGAGGGGGTTGATTATTTTCTATGATTAACAAAGCATAGAATAATTAATAATATAGTTATAACTAATAAAATACAGTTTATTTAGTAAATCAAATTGAAATAATTTAAATGTAAATGTCTTTGTTTACATAGTGAATAATTTAGAATCTAAGCGACTTACATCAAGTTTTTTAAGAATATCTCGGTTAAAGTTAAAAACAAGCCATAGATTATGTTATATCATTTTAAAGGGTATGGAATGAGGCTGTTTTTAAGATTTTTAGGTTTCTACTATGAGTGAACAAATATCGAAGATTTTGGCATTTAAATTTTTTTACATTTTTAGTACTAATAAATTTTTTTATTTTAAATGCAAATAAATTAAAGTTTAATTGTGATGATTGCGACATAAAGTATACCATTTTAAAAGGGAATTTAATGTCCTTGAGAATAGTGAAAACCGCATCTCTTTAGCTTTAGTAGTTTTCAAGTTGTAGATCGTTTTAGAGAATTAGATAGTAAAGTATCGAATAATTCGATATATCGATTTTTCTAGAGAACTATTGAGAATCGACCCTATACTTACATTACATTTTTTGTTCATCCTGGTCCATAGAATCAAGATTTTTATTTTGTCCCATTAAGAGTAAGTCACCCTGTATATTTATCAAACTGCATCATATTTAATGTAAATAATTTTTAAGTGTAGATTGAATAAAAAAAACCCGTTCTAAGAAATTTCATGTTAAGTGCGTCGTACATTAGAACTCTGGAATCTCTCCATAATAGTGGATGGCGTTTTGCCATCACCCTTTTAAGTCTTACATAGCGTTTATCCAAAGGTTTAATTTTTGTACTGTTGAGCATCTAGCCAATCTGCATTTTATTCAATATCATTCCAATATCATGGAGCGCTTGTTGGGTAAAAATATTAAATATTTTATGATAAAAAGGTTTATCCCCTCCGTCTTAATCCGCGGGTAAACTAAACAACATGTGGTATATATATATATATATATATATATATATATATATATATATATATATATATATATATATGGACAATGGATCGACTAAAAATGGAAACACTCTCGGGCGCCCTCCCCCCCCTCATACGAGCCATCTCATTAGCGAATTTTTATCAAAGAAAATTCGCTAAAACCTGAAACTCCTTTTTTCATTTAAGAATGCTCAAATATTTATTCAGTGTCACTTTGCGGACTATTTCCTTACTGTTCCATGCTAGTGGTTTAGGCGTCTGACCAAAGTTAACCAAAGAAAGACCCTTTTAGATTCTGTCAATATTTGAACACAGGTTAGTGCAGTCAGTCAAAGAAGAAGCAGGAAGGGGAACGCCCTTATATGAACTTAGCCCTCTCATGATTTTTTCTAATTCTTCATAAACTGACCGGACCACACCTTCTCCTATCCTTGACCAAACAAACAATCAATCATCAAAAACTTGATTAGATTTTTAATCGTAGTTTTTACTCAGATAGGAAAAAGTGTTTTAAGACTTTATAAGATTCCCAAAGGGTAAAGAAAACTCCACCCTTACAATAAAAAAGATGCAATGCTAAAAGGTATAAAATATTAGTTTTTTCCCTTTATTTGTCTACTGTGTTAAAAATGGTTTATTTTATACCACCCAGGATAACTCAACATACACCCAGAATATTTGTTGCATGCATAAAAATTGCCACTAAGCTCTCCTTTAGACGAGGAATTCTTTATTTCTGAAAGCACAATTTGTTTTTTTATGCTTTGTTTTCATTTATAAACTAGCAGTTATACCCGAGCTTCGCTTGGCAAATATTTTATTTATCAAACAACAAATTATTAATTATTTCTATGAGGACTACAAAAAATAGATGTTGTTACTGTTATTTTAGCACTGATCAAGATGTGACATAGGTTATGACTCCTTCTGGTATATGATTAGTCTAAGTTCTCGCTGTTACAATCCAGTACAATTGTCTAGCGACGTCAAATATTAAGACTAAAATAACTAAATCCTATCCAAAGTTTAAACTTTGGTCAAGATCCTTTGTGTAGTTTTTTGAGTTATTAACAACCAAAATTTTAAACTTATCTTTACTTTTCCTCATTTATACCGTAGGTATATAGGAAAAGTATTGTGTTTGCTAAAAATCTGAAACCGGAAGTATTATCTGTTTCTGGCATTTTTAGGGCCTCTTGAGATGTTTTCGCAAAGTTGTCTGTCTTTATGTGTGTGTGTGTCTGTCTGTTATCATCGTAGCGCCAAGTGTATTTATGCTAGAGAGTTGAAATTTTGTACAAAAATCAGTCTACCGCTGTAGTTGTGCTATGCGAAAAATAATTTTTTATGACGTCATTACCCCGCAATAATGACTCAGTGAAAATATCCAAAAAATCATAAAATGGAAAAAATTTTAATTGAATGAGTTGTGTACGTTATTTAAAAAATTTTAAAAAATTATAAAATGGTCTAAATGAGTTGAAATTTGGTACAAGTATAAAACATTACGTAATAAATAAGTACACTAAGTTTCGTTTTAATACGAAAAGTATATCCATGATTTTTGTTGGATCAAAAAAAAGGAGGATTGAGCTTGGTCATTAAAATGACATGATATCATTTTGAAAAGTAACTCGTAGAATTAGGGAAATGTAAATCATGAAAAAACTCTCTTTTACTTTCCTTATTTATACCATATTTATAAAGGAAAAATATTGCGTTTGCGGAAAAATCCGAAACCGTTATTTTGAATTATCAGTTTCAGTGTTTTTAAAACCTACATACAAAGTTGTCACTTTGTATGTGTGTCTGTTATCATCGTAGCTCCCAGTGAATTTATGCTAGAGACTTGAAACTTAGTAAAAAATCAATCTTTTTTTCTAGTTGTGCAATCCGGATTTATTTTATGACGTCATTAATTTCGCAATAAAGACTCATTAAAAAATTGAAAAAAAATCATAAAACGCTGTAAAATTTGTCGATTCGCTTGAGATTTAGCTCGCATGTAGTTATTTATAAGACAGATTTATATATGCTTAATTTCATCTCATTATCAGCATTAGTTCAATTTTAATCAAATTACTTGGAAAATAATCCAATTGTGTTGAAACGTGGAGTAAATATGTACTTTCATAACAATAAATTATACCACATGTCGTTTTAATGCGGCAAGTATATCTACGATTTATGTTGCATCATAAAAGTAAAGTAGCATAGAGTTAGGTCAGTGCCTAGATGGGTGACCGCTTGGGAATAAAACGAATGTATTTACATAATGCAGTATAAGTTTGGAGATTTTTATATTGTGAGGCAAAGCGATTCCAAGTTATGGAGATAAGCTTAGCGAATCCAATGTTGTGATGAAAAATTTCGAGCTACCCCGTACCCGAATTTTTGCTTCTATCATGATTCTTCACTTTTATTCATAAACTGAGAGCACAAATGTTCCTTTTATTACTTTTCCTTAATTATACCGTAGGTATATAGAAAAGTATTGTGTTTGCAAAAAAACTCCGAAACCAGGATGTCACCGGTATTATTAGTTTCAGGTGTTTTTAAGACCTCCTGAGTGGTTTTTACAAAGTTGTCTGTCTGTATGTGTGAGTTGCATGTGTGTGTATGCGTGTTTGTTATCATCGTAGCTATTTATGCTAGAGAGTTGAAACTTTGTTTAAAAAGCATTCTCTAACTGTAGTTGTGCTATTTGGAAAATATTTCTTGTTTATTTACTTTTTTCATTTACCCGCAATAATGACTCCGCGAAAATTTCGAAAAATCAGAAAACGCGGAAAAATGTTGTGATCAGATTGAGATTTGGCATGCATGTAGCCATGGATAAGACCAACATATGTGCCAAGTTTAATCTCATTACCGGCATTAGTTCAATTTTTAATAAATGAATTGTGTTTTTATAAATTGTAAAAAATCTAGACTCATAAGGCATAGCATTTCTCTTCCACCTTAGAGAGTTGGCTAAAAGGGGATCGTCTAGTTCCGTTACGGGAAGGATTAAGGGAAGACTAAAAGGTTCTGCTGTGGCAGAACTCAGACCATGACTGAGTTCTGCCACAGTCATGGTCGAGTTCCGTCATGAGGTTATATTTTTTTGATAGAACAGTTCCTTGTGAGGGAAGAAGTCCGTAGTAAAGAGGATAAGCGTAGCGAATCCGATGTGATGAAGGAGTGTTCCGAGGTACCCCTTTGCAGATTTTTTAAATAGTCTATTTACCGACACTTCTATGTCAGAAGGATGAATTATTAGTTGATCTAGCTTGAGTATAATCCTTTTAAGTTTACAGATAAGTCCCGTGATAGTTAAGAGTAAAGTACTCAAGATTTAGAGAAAAGGGAAAGAAATAAATTCTTGAGATTTTAGCTGAGTAAGTGGAAAATTCATTGTAAGGTTTATAACCAGGTTGAGGTTCTTCATTTTCTCTCTTCAAACGATAATAGCTTTTTTTTAAAAAAGTGGAGTCAGTCTGTTCAACTATTAATGGGTCAGACCTAACATAAAAACCTGATGTTTGAGGTAGTGATATGAGGGCAGCTATAAAGACTCAGGTCAAAGGGAAGAACCAATTATTTTAGGCTCTGAGTAAGGGGCTTGATTTTAGGGACGCTCAGTGTTTACAGTGAAGGGTTTGCCTAAACTCACAAACCTGGGATTCTCGCAGACTCCCTCGTTACCATGACGACTAGTTCTAACCCCTTTCTTTTAGACCCCCCCCCCCATTCCGAAAACATTTTACCCTCGCTTCGGAGCATTGATCCCAGTTCAACCCACTCTTTAGTTATGTCACCTACAATACCTTCTTCAATATAACTTTATGTCACGTGTGTTTATCACCAGTTTCACGTGGTGACGATTACTTTTACCCCCCACTCACACCTGTTCTAGGCTTGAACAAAGCGTGACTCTATCTTGACGATGTCACAGCCTCTTCCCTTTCAAACATTTATATATGAAACACGAACCTGCCACTGTTTAGATTTCTTGGAAGCAATAGGGAACTCCACACTTTTGAACTATAAAGAAGCCTATTACCAAAACGCTTAGTAAAAAAAATCTCAACACAAACTCTCAACCAAATTTCTTAATTATTATGTACCCTGCTTTGATTTGATTTTGAATCCCTCATGTGGAGTAATGCCTTTTAAGAGCGGCTTTTTGTAAAACAATGTATGTGTGTGTGTGTATGTGTATATATGTGTATGTATGTATGTGTATGTATATATACATATATTTCAATCCCTGTAATAATTTAAATTAATTTATACTAGTTTATTTTCAAAATTATAAGTATTTTAAAAACATTCAAATTTACGATAATCTATTAGAAGTTTAAAAAAAAAATAAATAAATAAATAATAAGTAAATAAACTTTTAGTATTTAAAATATTAATTCATCAAAACTTAAATGATAAATAATGATAAACAGAAGATTGCTACGAAAAAGAAAAAGATTACAATTAAAGAAAGAAAAAAAGAATCATAATTATTCTTGAACCAAATGCTACAACTAAAATAAAATGAAAATGCAAAAAGAAGATAAAGATCAACATGTTATGCGAAAGCGGTGCATTTTTAAAAAATAAAGAGCCATAGCAGGGATACTATTATGGTAAAATTTAATATATATATATATATATATATATATATATATATATATATATATATTTATATAATCATTTAACGAAACATTTAAATTAAGGTAATAATTTGAACAGCGGGTTTAACTGGTTTCGAAACCACTATTTTGTCAGACGTCTGGCAAGACTGTCAGGTGTTTCAGTAGATGGATAGATGCTGAACTAAAGGATTTGAATGATTCCATAGGGATTCACGAAATTTTTAATTAACTGATTTAAAAAGATGTATTATCAATGAGAAAGTAAGATCTAAAATATTATTTAGATCTATAAATGTGGTGGTCAAGTGTGAAGCATAAAATCATTGGCAAATTTCCTTAAGATTTGCAGTTGAATGATTGAAAGAAGCGATTGAAATACTTGGGTGGGGAATGAAAAAAAGAGGAAATTATTTTCCTGAAAGCACAAATAGGCATAAAGATTGGAATTTGTTCTAAGTTTTAACTTGACAGACATCACCCTAAGTTATGACGTCATGAACAAAAACTTTTTTGAAACTTGAAAAAGACCGGTTTCAACTTAATCTGACCATTACATACATACATATATACATATATATATATATATATATATATATATATATATATATATATATATATTATATATATATATTTTATATAGGAAATTATTTATAAAAAAACAATATAACAAGGCGAGGCAATGAAATACATTTGCTAAATACATGGAAAAATTAAATAACAAATATTAATAAAACAACAAATAATACGAAACAACAACAATGTGGCTGCAAAGCGCCCACATAAAGGCGCACGTAGAAGCCCCTACGGGCCTGGGTCCCGTATTATTTTTTGGTGTCTCTGATTTTAATGAAATCGGTCCGGAGTCGATAGGAACACTCAAAGTACTCCATTTTTTTTTAGATTTTTTACAGGATGTGCGCTGAAATAAGTTAGTAATGTGATCAGCTTTTAAAGTGTGAAAACAATTTTCCAAATTAAATATTGCTTAAAATATTATTATGCGCTTTTCCTTTGAAAATTTTGAAAACAGTAAGTTACAAGTAGAAATGCTAATTCTCACTCAATGAATCGTTTATCAAAAACTTGAGCTATGAATGAATTTTTAAGCATGGAAGCAAATATTTTTTAGGAAAGATGACCTCTAATCCTTCGCCTCAGAATTTTTATTTGTCCAAATCTAACTCCACAGTAACTTGATGTCCCATTCCTTGATATCCGAGACCTTTCCTCGGTTCAAACGCTCACACGAGTTCTTAATCGATTATTCAAACAACGCTATCCTCAAACTACTGTAAGATAATTCTATGCGATACCTAAGCAGACTGAAGCCACGAGACATGGACTACTAGATTGATGATCTATCTCTCTCCCTCAGGACTATACTATAACTTCATTTCTGTTACCTAAATAAGTATAAGATTGATCAAGACAAAAGTATTTAGAGACAAGACAATACGAATTTGAAATTTTTTAAAAAAAAGATAGAATCATACATTTATTCAGTGGAGAAAAAAAGCCAAGAATAAACCAAAAAACTCAAAAACTTTGTTTCTTTTTATCTTTTTTTCAAATGAGAAAAGGGTAGAAATGTAGGTTTCCTTATAAATTGAACCTGGTCTTTTCCACACAATTGTAGGTTGTGTTGTAAATTGAGCCGGGTTAAATTGAATCCTCTAAGAACCACCTGCAATGCTCTCAATGGAGCTTTAACAAAAGACTAAACCTTTAAAGTATACTTTCTGATAGAAAATTAAAGAATTTTCTGAATTAAAGAAATCTTTTGATCAGAATAGTATTTGGTTTAACTCCCACCAACGCAAATCTGACAATAACTCAGCAGTTCGACAGTTTTAAAATGCGTTTTGTGCTTTCTGGTTAGCTGTTTTTTTTAAATTTGTAATATAAACTGCGTAGGCTTCCGTGGTTATAGTCATGAAGATTTAGGTCTTCCGGTGGTGACCGCGTCAATGTAGATGAAGAATCCGACGTTTCGCATCCACTGTGATGTAGGTCATTATGGATATCCTACATAATGTTTATCTGCATTGAAGGTCACCACTGGAAGACCTAACTCTTCAATTTTTAGTATGCCTTATTTGTTACTTTTAATAAAGTAAAAAAAAATTGACTTTTTACTTTCCCTTATTTATACCGTATAGGTAAATAAAAAAAGTATTGTTTGCGAAAAAATCCGAAACCGGGATTTCTTTGGGATTATTTGTTTTAGGTATGACCAATTAAGAGGTTCTCACAAAGTTGTCTGTATGTGTGTGTGTTATCATTGTAGCTCCCAGCGTATATAAATATGCTGGGAGCTACGAGTATAAGCTAGAGAGTTAAATATTGGTACAAAATTAATCATAAGGTCTAGTTGTGCTAGCAGGAATTTTTTTATGACGTCAATAACCCGTATTAATGGCTTAGCAAAAATTTTTTAAATCCAAAATATCAGGAAGCCAATAGGAACCGATCCCCCTCACTCCCACCCTCAACTTCCGTCATCCGAACAACCTCATAAGCGTCATTTTCATAATAAAAATTCGCTAAAAAGCGGAAAAATGTTGTGATCGGGTAGAAATTTAGCATGCATGTATTCATACACAAGAAAAATATATGTATCTAGTGTCATTTCATTATTAGTTTTAGTTCAATTTTTATGGAATGACTTGTATACGTTATTAAAAAATTGTAAAAAATCAAAAACATATTCTATTGAGTTGATATTTAGCACAAGTACCTTTACATAATAAATAAGTATACGAAGTTTCCTTTTTTCGTAAGTTAAGCAGCATCGAGCGTTTTTATTGCCTGGATGAGTGACCGCTGGGAATGAAACGGAATTATTTACTATTTGAGGACGAGCGAAGCGAGTCCGAAGTAGAGAGGATAAGCGTAACGAATTCAATGTGATGAGTTTTTGAAGTATCCCGTACACGAATTTTTAATATTTTGATAAAACCTTATACCTGCTACAGGATTGTTTCGTGTTTTCCTTATAAGGCATGTTTATGGTCAGCTTGGCAGAAACGTCCCCACAGTAATTTTATTTTTTTACTTTACCGTTCAGACAGAGTTTTAAATAAGTTTTTGAAAAAAAACAATTTTTAGACCCCATGCTTGCCAAATTTCCAATCTATCTAAACAATTTCCGCGTTTTATTTTTTAGTCAGCATGAGCGTAGCAAACCCTATGTTGCGAGGAAAAGTACTGAGGGTACCCCGTATCCGATTTTTTAGTTCTTTAAAGTTCATTACTTATTTTAGGATAAAAAAATAACCAATTTATAAAAATGCTTGGGTAGAAAATAAGGTCTTTTTTTAGTCTTCCTTCATTACGTATTCTTCTAAGAGCGTAGGTTGGCTTCAGTGTTGTATATTACATCTATAAGGCTAAACTCTAAATTGTCCCTTTTTTTCTTGTTTGTTTCTTTCTTAAAGAATTTATATGAGGATAAGATTTGTTTTAATCTAATGTTTAGATCAAGTTATTGGTCTGTTTCCTCCCCTAATGGTTTATATAAAACTCTTTCCCGATTTCACATTAATCTAACCATTTTATAAATAATGCATTACGTAGTATAGATGAGATTTGTTGAATTGTGTTATCTAGTAATAGTCTAATAAGACAAATAAATAAAGCGCAGACTCAAGGCATTGTAGCTCGTACCTTTTACAAATGACGCTTGTGTGGTTGTTTAGATAAAGTAAGTAGAGGGGGACTATTTCGATTAAACTAAATATGTATCATGTATCATAGCAAAGAATATATATATTTTTGTGTATAAATATTTGCAAGCTTATTAGGTAAACTAAAATGAAGTTAAAAGAAGCTATGCTAAAAAAAACGGTACAATTTTTAACTACTCAGTTAAAAATAAAATAACTTTATTTTTAGTTGTTACTTTAATAAAAAATAAATTTTTAACTAGTAAATGAAATATTTTTCATTTTTATTAACATTTTATCGACTTTTCTGTTACTACCTTCACTTTCATCCCTAACACTCTTTTTACGTTTTTGTGTATAAAAGTTTGATATTTTGAAGGGTGCTCCCTTCATTGAAGAAAAGTTCTAATCTGACCACTTGTTCTTTCGAGTACCTTCTGGTATTTCTCCCTTGGGGTAAGAAGTACAGAAATCCTCAAGGGAAGCAACATTTCCCCTTCATACCTTAACGCAGCCGCCCCTTGCTTTCAACAACCATCTGATACCATTTCTTAAATAATCTAACGTGAACTATGCTCATACATGATCTTAACACATTCCCTGCTTATCACATCCTTGATTTCAGCTAGTATTGCAGCTACTTTTCCCAGCCCCTCCTATTTTTCACATCTACTTGAAATCAATCTTAACTTTTTAAGAGCGATCTCGTATAACACGGGTTTTCTCATTACTTTAATAGCTGGAGGCGATACGTCAACGGGGTTATGGATCTCGAGGGGTTTCGTACATGTACTTGATGTTATTTTGACTTCCTAATCCTAATTTAATGACCCCATAAACCATTAATTTTAACTCGATTTCAAATACCCTTGTGGCTATAAAAAAATTGTATGAAGTAAATAAATAGAAACATGAAAGACTAAAAAATTATTTGTTATTTCGAGACAACCAAAGTTAATCACACATTTATAAAACTAGTTAAGCGTTGCATCTGGAACTTACGTCAGAAAGATATACATCGAATAAACGTAATTCGTAACAGGCTCGCTACGCTCGCCATAAAATGTCCAACCAAAGTTAATTACACATTTATAAAACTAGTTAAGCTTTGCATCTGAAGCTCATGTCCGAATGATATACATTAAAAAAACTTAATTCACAACAGACTAGCTTCGCTCGCTAGATAAGATAGCGTTTTTTGACCATTTATGTTGTTACTCTTCCTCATTCGTACCGTTAGGTATATAAGAAAAGTTTTGTGTTTGCACAAAAATCTGAAACCGCGATGAAACCGGAATTATTCGTTTCAGGCGTTTTAAAGGCCTCCTGAGTGGTTTTCTCAGCTTTTTTAAGTTGTCTGTCTGTATGTTAGTGTGTGAGTGTATGTGTTTGAGTGTATGTGTGTGTGTGAGTGTATGTGTGTGTGAGTTTGTGTATGTGAGTGTATGTGTGTGTCTGTTATCCGAAGCGCCCAGTGTATTTATGCTAGAGAGTTGAAACTTTGAACAAAAATCAATCTACCGCTGCAGTTGTGCTGCGAATTGAGATTTGGCACGCATGTAGCCATGTATTAGACTAACTTATGTGCTAAGTTTCTTCTTATCAGCATTAGTTCAATTTTTATTAAATGACTTCTGTACGTTAAAAAAAAAAAAAAAAAAAAAACGGTAAACAATCCAATTGACTTGAAATTCGGTACAATTTTATACTTTTACGTAATAAATAAGTACACCAAGTTTCATTTTAATACGACAAGTATATCTATGGTTTTTGTTGGATCATAAAAGTTTAGCAGCATTAAGCGTGGTCAGTGCTATATGGGTGACCGCTGAGGATGAAACGAATGTATTTAATATCTGAGGACAAGCGAAGCGAGTCCAAAGAGGTGTTGCAGCATACATTTGACAAATTGTATATTCTTAGGAAAAGCAAAGAGAGTCCGAAGTAGAGAGGATGAGCGTAGCGAATCCGATGTGATGAGGAAAAGGTACGAGGTACCCGGAACCCGATTTTATTTATTTACTATGACCAAAACTTCATAGCTTTTTACTATTTTTTTAATAATATAATATTTAAGGATAGCTATCCTATATATATATATAATCCTATATATTTTTTATAAGGGCTAAGCTTAGCCCTTATAAAAAATAATAAAGGCTCACTTCACGTGCACATTACAAAACAAATAAGGGTTTTATCAACCTAGCGAACGAAGCGAGCCCATTTTAACTTTACCTAACATACATAAGTCATTTTACAAGTAAAAAAAATCTTTTTGCATATATTTGGATATATATTTATAGCAATCTAGTGAGCGAAGCGAGCCTCTTTTTATATATTTAAGTATATATACAACAATCTAGCGAACACTTTTTAATGAACCTAACTCTAAAATTTAGCAATTTTGCGAGCGAAGCGAGCCTCTTTTTCCATATTGAACTTAGCGAAACTTATGTGTAACCTTTTCTTATCTAATCAGTTAGAGCTTTCAATCGATATATTACTCGACCTATTTCGATATATTTGTTGTTACCTCCACCATTTTGAAAATGGGAAGTTATTTATTTTTTTACTTTTCAAGAGCTTTCATACGACTTAATTTTTTAACACAAAATTATAATTTTCAAGTTGTCCTCTATTTTTAATTTCTAATTTTTAATTTCTATTCTTCTATTTAATTTTTTAATTTTTTTCGAATTTTATACATAAACTATACAGCTCTAACATGTTATTAGTACAACAATCAGTCAATTTTTTCGACCGTGATCGCGAGACGCACAAACGATAAATGTCGAGCCACTTAACCTTCTAATGAAGGACTCACTGACGTTCCTTTAATAATATCTATGATTAATTTAAGAATTTAAGTAATCTTTTATGTATATAACTTGCATGAACAGTTTGAAAATCGAAAAATTAATGCTTTTTGCTCTACTTGTGTCTTGTAGCCTTTTTGAAATTGTTTAATTTAATAAGAATTAAATAAAACAAATTCAACAATTTACTAAAAATTAATTTCATATACCAAGTTTATTTTAAATAATCTTCATTAATAATAATTTTTTTTTTTCGTAATATTTGAATTTTATTTTAAATAATTTCCTTATTCTATTTTTACAAAGGTAATAATACAGGTAGTAATACAGATTCAAAACTACCCTATCAAGCGTTTTAAGGTTTTGGTTCTTTCTAAACATTGCCGTACTGTATAGTTTAACTCTGGGACTAAAAACTCTCCAGGACACAAAAAACACACTCCAGGACATAAAAAAGCTCTAGGAACATATCAAGTTATACGAGCATCATTATTTCAATTTGTTAAAAAGGATTTTCTAATTGAGAAAAACATTTTCTATCTAGAGAGTACTTAGTTTATTCGTATAGCCTTACGAGTGCTCCTGACTTCTCATGCAAATCTTTACCTCGTTTAGTTTCATGTTTTCTCTCTTATTTTGTTGAATACTTACATTATTATATAACCTATTCATATTTCTTGATTTATACTCTTATATAACTGAAATATATTTCTTTTCAAACATTTTTAAACATTTTATTGCTACAAAAAATTTAAAAAAAATTGGATTCGTGGTACCTCGGAATTTTTCCTCATCACATCGGATTCGCTACGCTCATCCATCTTACTTTGGACTCGCTTCGCTCGTCTCAGAACATTAAAATCGTCAAATTTAGAGAGCAACACGTGTTAAGACTCACTTAGCTTGTCCTTACATAGTAAACATACATCAGTTTTTCCCAGCGGTCACCCATCCAGGCACTGACCACGCGTGATGCTGCTTAACTTTTATTAAACAATAATTATAGATGTATTTGTCGTATTGAAACAAAACTTAGTGCACTTATTTATTACAAAAAGGTATACATTTGTGCCAAATTTCAACTCAATTGGATTATTTTTAAATTATTTTTAAAGTTTTTAAAAAACGTACATAAGTCATTCGATAAAAAATTAACTAATGCTGATAATGAAATGAAACTTAGCACACATGTTGGCTTTATATATGAGTACATGCATGCCAAATCTCAAACCGATCGACAAATTTTTCTGCGTTTATTAAATTTTTACTGAGTCATTATTGCAGGTTAATTTCGTCATAAAAATAATTTTCCGGATAGCTCAACCAGACATAAAGATTGATTTTATTACCAAGTATCAACTCTCTAGCATAAATACACTGGGAGATACAATTATAACAGACATACACACTTACATACACACACTATACACACTTACTGAGAGATAAGTTTGTGAAACATACTCAAGAGGTCTTAAAAACACCTGAAACGTTTAATTCCGGTGATATCTCTGTTTCAGGATTTTTTTGCTAACAAAATACTTTTCCTATATTCCTACAGTATTAATTCAGAAAAGTAAAATTGTTTAAAAGTTCAATATTAATTTATTTGTATTTATAAATGGTTTAATTTAAAAATGTTTACACAAGGATCTGTTTTGGCATGCATTGATTTGCCTGATTTGTCTATTTCTCTCTCTTCTATTACTGCTATAATTTATTCACATTTTTGATAAGTTACTGGGGTATTCATAATTTACTTTAGTACTATTTGATACAACCGCATATGTTTTGACAGAAGGGTGAGATGAGAGGAAGCTGGTTGGTTCAAGTTGATGATCTATCCATTGCTTTCGAAAAATAAAAATGTCTCCACAAACCGACTTCTATAATAAATATTTTCCCAACTTCGTGCCCAATATGAGTGCCACTCCATTGGTGATTTTATGCAAAAAAACTTGCAAAATATATCATTATAAAAAAAAATACAAAAAATATTTTTGTATTTGTTTTTTTTTATAATTATTACATGTAAAAGGATCGTGTGGTCTGTTAATTTCAAATAAATAAAATAAGTAAATTGCAGCAAGAGATTGAAGGCTTTAAATTTGGCAGTGGATAATTTGTAATGCTCTATAAATTAATGTGATTAATTATAATTTCAAATCTATTGTTTCAGACAAATTTATGGAGAAAAGTTAGAGGCAATAAGGGTGCAAATGTACCAAAAGGAAGAAGAGGCCACACAGCTGTTTTATATAAATCTCAGATGCTAATATACGGAGGCTATAGAGATCTTAGAGGTTCATCTAATGAATTGTGGTCTTTTCATCTAGGTAAGCAGCTTTAAGTTGAATTTGATCTTTTGCATTACTATGTCCTATTAGTCCCACATCTTAAGGGACGAAGGAGATTATGTATATCAACAAGTTGTTCTTCATGAGAAATAGTTCTGATTGTAAAGCAAAGTATGCATCTTACTAGTACAGTCTTCAAAGGAACATCTGATAGTGTCCAAGAATATCTCAGAGAAATTTTCTTTAGTCAGATTAACATTTAAGACTGCCTTTAGTAAAACTTTGGTTACTTAATGTTTCACTACCCTCAGATGCTGAATTTTTTTTTGAAAAAAAAAAATATACTGAAATGTACCAAATTTCAACTCAATCGGATTATTTCCATTTTTAAAAAAAAAAATAACTGTGTCATTTAATAAGAATTAAGCCAATGCTTATAAACAATTTTAACTGTTCTCTTGGTTCCAAAAATGTTTTTTATTCAAATATTTTTCTATTCCTAAATTTATTTAATTTTACCTTGCAGAAACAGAGACGTGGCACTTATTGTCATCATCAAAGAACGGTCCATCGGCGAGACATAAACACAGTATGGTGTTGCACGATGACGCTGTCTGGGTCTATGGTGGTATGACAGACCTCCAAGAAAAATCTGACTTTTGGAGATTTGATTTAAGTATGCATTGATTTTAATTAGTGAAAGTTTAGAGGGGAAAGTGGGGGGATCGATTCAGTTTTTTCCCCCCTGATACCAAAAATATATGACGGAAAAATTATTTATATATATATGTATATGGATGGATATATATGGATATATATGGATGTAGTATAGAAAAGGCACTTCTACCTCTTGATCCACCCAGGTTAGCATACTGTCCCAGACAGAAGACATGCCAAAAATGGCTTACACAGAACCATGACGCGTTGAAGATCCTCGAAGTAGACTCTTTTTAATCGTAGGCATTCTAAAACGATTGGAATGGGTTTCAGCTCAATAGGACCATTTTAATTGGCAAATAACTTTATTATGACGTCATCACTAATGGGTGAAAAGACTGTTTCTTTTATCATACAGTGAGTGTGGAAGAATATGTCCACGTAGGCCTGTGTAGGCCCCTCCAGGGCCTACATGGCCCTGGAGGGGCCATAGGAAGACTATCAATGACTAAACACCACAAGAGAGGAGAAAGGAACCCTCCTTGAGGTCAACCTCTGTTCACCGCAGCTCTATTAGAGGAGCCATTGCACTGCGCCCTAGCATACCTCAACAGCAAGATGGATCGAGTCCACCTGATGGGGCTGTAAGAACTCTATGCTGACAGGCTGTCTGACAGATAATACAGAGACCCTGTTAAACACTTCTTTAATATCCAGGCGTAGAGCCAGTTGTTTCCTGTTAATAGCACCTTCAATTTTAGATAGATTAGATAGGATACAATTTTCATTGTCGAGGACCTATAACTGAATATGATAATAATCAAAAAAATAAATTTAGAATTTAATAATTCATCTACTGAGTAGAAACAATTTTCTTTCAATACTTTGCAAATGCAGGCTTTAAACTACTTTGTTTCTAACAATTTTATATTCTCTGGAAGAGCATTATATAATTTACTACACCAGTAGTTTACACTATTCTGGGTCCTCAACACTCTTCATTTGTTTACCATCAGATTATTTTTAATAATCTGAGAATAGGAGAATGGCCTAATGCTCTTTCACTAATCATTCTAATATTATTTTCAACAAACACAAAACGCTGCAATATATAAATGCTTGGTACTGTTAGGATTCCAAATTTCTTATAATGCTCCTTGCAGTCCTGACGAAAACCCAGTTGAAAGGTGGCTCTGATTGCTTTCCTTTGCATAGAAAATACTGCATCAGCATGAGAGGAGTGTCCCTAGTAGAGAAGAGCATAGCTAATCTTGCTTTGTATCCCGGCATAGTAGACTGAGAGCAAGATATCACATGATAGCTGAGGTGCCAGAGAGTAGAGTAGACTTGACTTGCTGCTTA
Source organism: Microvelia longipes (assembly GCA_018340805.1). Lineage (NCBI taxonomy): Eukaryota > Metazoa > Arthropoda > Insecta > Hemiptera > Veliidae > Microvelia > Microvelia longipes. The sequence continues at coordinate 18,710,866 of JACMZG010001913.1, read as the reverse complement.
GCTCATTACAGTGATTCTGCTACGTCATAGCAGGGTCTAATAAGAATCATAGAAACTTTACACTGTCTGGATTATTAAAAGGTGATCTTATCATCTTTTACGAACAAGATGATGAAGGGCTGCCTCACAAGATTTACATGCCTGATGTGAGATCGTCCCTGACATAATGACCTACCAGCCTTTCCAAAGCTTGGATGTCAGACTGACGGGTCAATAAGATTTCGCAAGAGTAAAGTCTGGTCTACCCTGTTTGGGCACAAAGAGTACTCTTATTTCTCTTCATGACAAAGGAATTGTCTGGTGAATAATACAAGTTTTAAAAACCTTAACAAGATCATACTTTATAAGATCCAGACCTTCTTGTAGGATAACTAGCATAGCACCATTAATTCTAGAAGGCTTGTGAGGTACAAAGCTCTGAATTGAAAATTTAACTTTTCAACAAGTAATTTTATTTTTTCGGCCAAAAGCTGGCACCTTCTGCAGGTACAGAAGCCAAAGTAGACTGAAGCAGCTTTGCTTCCTACAGCACCTCTGCTCCAGGCATATACATGGACCCAAGTTGCTCTAAGGCTTCCTTCTCTGAAGAAGAAAACTCTCCTGCATTAATAAGAACACTCTGATGGAGCTAGAGTAAACAGTAGTCCCTGTTTGATAAAGAGGGTAGTGCGGTAACCTCCTTGAGTACATCCCTCTTCCAGGGTCTGCTACTTTCAAGGTTGGGCCCAGCTCTACCAGGATAGGCTAAGCCCTGCATGCCATGGAAAATAGTCTGCAGTGAAAATACTATTTTACTTTTTATTTAATCCTTATTACTTTACGATGGCTTACAATGTTTATAGATATAATACTAGAAATAAGAATCGTTTTGTACTTACTAGTCATAGGTTAGAGAAGTCCAGAACTGGTCATGACTATTTAGGAGTAAGTTTGAGAATGAGCATAAATGGAGTCCATCGTAATAGAATTCTTTCATTCTATTTAGGAGTAAGTTTGAGAATGAGCATAAATGGAGTCCATCGTAATAGAATTCTTTCGTTCTATTTAGGAGTAAGTTTGAGAATGAGCATAAATGGAGTCCATCGTAATAGAATTCTTTCGTTCTATTTAGGAGTAAGTTTGAGAATGAGCATAAATGGAGTCCATCGTAATAGAATTCTTTCGTTCTATTTAGGAGTAAGTTTATTTAATGCGCTTGATTCAGAAATCCAAAGTATTCCTTATAAAGAATTTTGTATTAAAATTTTTAATTTTTTGTTACTAAATCCTCTGTGATCTTTTTACTTTAGTATTTACATGATTGTTTTAACTTAGATTTAATATTGTTGTTTTAAATGTTATTATTAGACTCTTCAAACTGTGATATGTTACATATGTGTTGTTGCATATCTGCTACAGCACATAAATATATAAAAATTTATGTTAATTTAAAATTATTAATAAACTTTTAAATATGTATATGATATATATATATATATATATATATATATATATATATATATATATATATATATATATATATATATATATATATATATATATATATATAATATATATATATATATATATATATATATATATATATATATATATATATATATATATATATATATATATATATATATATATATATATATATATATATATATATATATATATATATATATATATATATATATATATATATATATATATATATATATGATTTTAAATTAATTTTCCTAGTAAATTGTTTCTTTTCACATGCAATGATTAGATTTTTTTTAAAGATTTAAATGCTGTGTTAAGTTTATAATTTCATTGTTTAATAATGTCTATCTTATTTTATTTATTGTTATTTTAACTTTGACTTTATATTTTAAATTTTAAAGTAGTTCTAAATATGTATTTAGAAATTTTGACACTCTAATGCCATGATGTAAATTATGAGTCCATTTTCAAATAAAGATAAATTTAATTTATTATTACTAATTTATTTATTACTTGTGTTGCAGTATGTAAGAAATGGACTTTAATTAAGACTAAAGTGAATCCTGGTTCTCTGCACAGTCATGCTGCATGCAAACTTCCCAGCTCTATGTTAATATTTGGTGGTGAAAGAGCTGGACAAGCTAATAATGAACTTTGGAAATTTCATTTTGGTAGGTATTTATTATTATGTTTATGCTAGACAGTTGAAAAATGATATAATTTTTTAGCATTAACTATAAATAATGAACCCTATTAAAAACCAGTTTGCTGACCCAGCATTAACCCAGTTTTTCTGAGTAAAGAAATTCGAAAAATCGGTAAAACGATGTAACTTTTTTCGCCAGGAAAGAGATCCTTATGATCCTTGAATGAAACTAGTCTAAAGTCGGAAGTGGATATGACCAATTTAAGTGACCAAAAAGACAGTATTAAATTTTCGGAAAACTTAAAATACAGTCAGTAAAAATTGTTATAAGTAAGGTGTCATTTTCCATGTTTTTGGGGCGCTGAATTTAATAAAGCCAGTCCGAAGTCAATACGACCACTACAAGTACTCAAACCCTGAGTTCCCAGTTTCGAAACTTGGTATTCGATTTATAAACAGTATATAAGTTTATTACTTCAATATAATTCTAGTGCGGTGGTCCGCAAGCCGGGTGAATTTTCTTTTAAATGCTTGATTTCTTACTCATCAACCTAATTCTTGCTTAAGTTTACAGTATATGTTTCATAACCTGAACTATCGTCACAACTTATTTAATTTTTCCAAATTTTTCAAAGAAAATGCTCTAAAAATTAGCAAGCTTTAAAACTAAGCTTCAAATGAGTGCGAATAATGCTGTGCCGTGCATTGCATAATCTATTGGATACATATGTACATTATCTTTGAAAATGTTAGAAAAATTAACTAACAAATTGTGACATTACTGCCCAGGTTATAAAGCACATACCAGAAACTTAAGCATAGATAGCATGCAGTGGTCTGCGGATTGCAGACCTCTGCACTCAAATTGTTTATTTTTAAAAAGGCTTTTAGTTAGGTATCAAATACTCATACTTGAATCGTGTTTAATATTGATAGTTCAACAAATTATTTGTTAGTTAATTAGTTTAATATATTAATTTATTTATTTAAAATTCAAAAGACTTATTGCCAAAGTATTAAAACAATAATCTTATCTAATATAAAACATATAAAATACATTTTAAGTATATAATAAAGTATATAAATATTATAATAAATTATAAAAATTTATAATAATTAACAAATTATACTTATTATGTTAAGCCTTAAAAAAGATAAAATTATATTGAAAACTTGGAAAAATTAGTGTATTTATTCTTTGGGGAATTTAATAAATAAATCATAGAGGAAGGTATACTAATCAGTAGGTATCAGAAGGTATACCTAATCAGTGAAATAAATAAATTAAAAAAAATCTCCAAATTCAAAATACAAAAAAGAATATATAATATTTTACTTAACAGTAATAAATTGCTTAGGAGATACCCCATAAGGCAAATGCCTTGATCTGAGTTCGTCTCACTTTTGACATATTATTACTTTGAATTTATATCTTAGTTTTCTTAATAAACTGTACACCATGTGTATCGAGTCACGCTTGGTGTAGTGGTTAAGGTCCAATACACAGAATGATTTTACTTTAAACTTCCGAGTTTATTTAGTTATGGGTTCAATCCCAGCACGGGCCTCTGGGATTTTTATGAGAGGCATAAAAATTCTGCGTACCACGTCTTTCAGAAGGGACGTAAAGCCGATGGTCTCAAGCCTGTGCGTTGTCAGGTACTCGTTAAAGATCCCTTACCATAAATGAAACTGGGTAAAGGAAAAATTTAGGACCCTCATAGTAGACTCATTATAATACTATAGTGTGTCTGCCTTGTAGTTTAAAGTGTATGGAGGTTTGGTTTAACAGCGAGGGCACGTGTTGTTCCTAGTTTTCACTAGACTATAAGAGTCAGTGAAAATATGTATGATTGCTTGAAAAAAGCATGAGAGGAACCATAGAAATCCACGACTGTTCTGTCTAGATTAGATGAAATATACCTACACTTGAAATTAAAAGGAGTAGAACACTATCTTAGGGAGCTGGCAAAAAGGGCCCAACAACGTGGCCTACTTGCCTGGTAGTTACTACCACTCCCCCCATACGACTACTACTACTACTATGTGTATCGTGGTTATAAATAACTAAAAAATACAATGTACAATCACCTACACACACAAAAAAAATAACATGCACACACTAGCACACATACATATCTGCATATTATTTAGATTAATATTAATTACATTACAAACTAAGGTATCTGAAGTGTTGTTTTGAATCCACTTAGCAATTTCAGCCTTAAAGTTATTCAAGTCATTGAGTCTTTTGATACTGTCAGGTAGTTGGTTACATAGTTTTGACACCGTCAGGTAGTTATGTGTCTCTGTAATTGACCTAATGTATACATCAATTAATATCCACCGAGGGACTTGTTTTATTTCATTAATAAAATCTTTGGTCGATTAAATAATTCAATTAAACCAATTTTTTTTAATATAAAAGGTACTGAAACTTGGGAGAAGATAGTTACCGGAGGAGTCCAGCCTCATGCCAGGAGTGAGAGTGTTGCACTAAAAATACCTGAACTTCTTATGCAGGGAAATGCTATAGCTTTAAGAAATTCACCTATTTTAAGAAGGTAATTAAATAATATTTATCTACATTAATATTTAATAAAATAGGATACAGGGTACACTGGAAATTTATTTCGCTAATTTAGATATGCTGTAATCGTTCTTTAAGAAGGTAATTAAATAACATTTATCTACTTTAATATTTAATTAAATAGGGTACAGGGTACACTGGAAATTTATTTCATTAATTTAGATATGCTGTAATCGTTCTTTAAGAAGGTAATTAAATAACATTTATCTACTTTAATATTTAATTAAATAGGGTACAGGGTACACTGGAAATTTATTTCATTAATTTAGATATGCTGTAATCGTTCTTTAAGAAGGTAATTAAATAACATTTATCTACTTTAATATTTAATTAAATAGGGTACAGGGTACACTGGAAATTTATTTCATTAATTTAGATGTGCTGCAATCGTTCTTTAAGAAGGTAATTAAATAATATTTATCTACTTTATTATTTAAATAAATAGGGTACAGGGTACACTGGAAATTTATTTTGCTAATTTAGATATGCTGCAATGGTTCCTAACATTTCAGACTCCCTTTCCTCTTTCTTTGAGTTTATCAGTTACCCAAAGCACTGAATGAGTTAGTATATTGGGCTTGTTTTTCTCTAAGAGTGAAATCCCTAGTTGTGGTCCATCCAAGTACTGATTTGCCAAATTGATTTATTTGTTAGATAATTATATTTCTCACAATTCTAATATTCCACCCTTACTCTGAAGTGAACTTTGTAAATACTTGAGTAATTATTTATAATTTAATAATGCATAATTTTTAGATAATTGCATCATTTTCTATTTTATGCAATATTAAATGTTGCATAATATAGTTAGTGCATAACTTAAAGTTGTTAGGTTATATATAAGAATTAAGTTTAATGGACTGTGAGAAATCTTAATAAAGAAAAATAATAATGAAGACAGCAGTCAGAGTTTTGTTAGATTAATTTATTTCATTAGAGCTTTCGCACAAGCGATGCTTTGCATCCTCATGCCCATCATAAGGATGCAAGGCATCGCTTGTACGAAAGCTCTGATAAAATAAATTAATCCAACAAAACTTGGACTGCTGTCTTCATTATTATTTTTCCTTATTATGATTTCTCACAGTCCATTAAACTTAATTCCTATATATAACCATGAGGATTATTAAACTTGATTCCTATATATAACCATGAGGATGCTTTGCATCCTCATGACATCCTCATGCTTGGCATAAGGATGCAAGGCATCGCTTGTGTGAAAGCTCTGATGAAATAAATTAATCCAACAAAACTCTGACTGCTGTCTTCATTATTACTTTTCCTTATTGTTAAGTTATATTTGTCTCGCGTATATTTATCTTGTAATACTACTACAACACACACTACTACGTAATAATATTTTTTTAAAACATTGTCATTGAATTTGCAGGTGTCGAGGAGGAGGCAGTGTGGACAGACAGAGCAGTAGGAACCGGTGGCTTGAAGCCAAGAGAGCTGTTACCACTCCTACTGCTTCAAACCTTAGTATACTAAAAGAAATATCAAAACTATCTCAATTAAACTTATCTAAATTAAGCCAACCTAAGTACAGCTACACCGTTTTATCCAGTAATGAAAGTTTAAATGATAACGGTATAGAATTAAAATGTCAAAGTGTGAGTATATTAAAGAATACCATGTCTCCGGGAACAAATTTACCTCCGTTACCGAGAGATCCTGTTTCAGTACCAAATTTCAGTATGATAACATCTTGCTCGTTGACTCCAATTGAAGTTACGACAAAGTTGGATGATAATTTGTTTGATGATAGATCACAAACAGCAATTTACAGATCGAGGAAAGGATTCCCGAAATCAGCATCTGTTAGGTTTAGCAATTCTGTTCAAACCCCCGAAGAAAGTGTTGAAGAAACATCCGACTATGCTAGTTTGGAAACTGTTAATAAAACTGGTAAAACACCGTCAAAAGATACTCCTTTGAGTTTTGAGAATCCAAATTATATGGGACCTGATGTTAAGACTATATTGCCTGAAGTTACGAGTCCCGCAGACAGTGTTTTTGATGAAGATTCCATGGAGCGGAGCGACAGTAGTCAACAACTTATTGAAATGAAACCAATGCCTCCTAGATCCCTACCATTATCAACTAACTACAACAGTCAGTCCAAAAAGTTAAGAGCTTGCTCAGCCTCTAGAGCTGATTCAGACTTCACATCTTTTTGCATATTTGTAATCGGTGGAAAAGAGAGAGGTCAAGTTACTGTTTTTAGGAGACCTCTATCATTTTGGAAATTAGAACTTAATTCTAATATTTATTAGAAAATAAATTTAATTTTTTTAAAAAAGTAATTGTAGCTAATGACAAAAGATTTTTTATTGTTCATACTTGACCGGAGTTTATTTATTTTCTTTTTTTGAGAGAGAAAGAGGCAGTAAAGTATGTACTCTACCAGACTCTACTGTCTCAAAAAATTAAAAAAAGTGAATTTTTATGGTCTTTGCAATATAAATGTATTTAATCTGTCCAAAAAAATTAAGGTTGAAAAGTAGGCAGCAAAAAACAATAAGACTAAATGTTCTGTTGTATTAATTTTAGATCCTTAAAATATAGATTAAGAAAGAATTATATATATATATATATATATATATATATATATATATATATATATATATATATATATATATATATATATATATAACTTAAGAAATTTTACACAAAGACAGTATCTTTCTCTTATTCTTTTTTTTAACTGCCAAAAATTTTAAATCATAGTATATTAACCTATCTTAAGACTTCCTTCATATTCCTTAAATGTGTCAAAGTATTTGAATTTCAGCGGTAGTCATTTTAATGTAAGTAGTTCGATTCTAGTCAGCTGAAATTTTTAAAGGTTTGTAATATTTAGAATTACATAAGTAATATTCTTAGATGTGCGATAGTGGTAATAGTAATGCTAGAAGGTAAAGACGCATTGTTATACATTTTTTAAGAATTTAGCACTCTAAGGTCCGACTAAGAAGTTAAAAAAACGGTAAAAATCTTAGCACTTATGTGATTAAACAATACTCTCTGTCTTATAAAATACAGTAAAGCCTGTCTTAATAAGTTTCATTTTTAACAGATGAGTCAATTTAGAACCCAAATAAAAATGTTCAAACTAACTTGAAGGGTTCCCATTTTATTTAAAAGTTATAGTGTGAAGTAATATGCTGCTTGTTTTTTCACTTCTTGGTCAGTCTCTTATAGAAAATTCAACTATATCAAAATTGTAGATAACACTTTTAAATTACAATAACACGAGCATAGAGATATACATATACTAGAGGAAGCATAGCCTATCTCAATACGTTAAGAGTCCTGAAACATTATTTTGGGGCTCTCAGGGGCTCTGTGTAACCTCATAGAAACCTCTTCTAACAGTGAGTTAAGATAATAATGAATCAATTCCTACACATTGTTTGTGTTTTGAATAATCTTTTCAGCATTCTACTAAATAAGTCACTGTAATTTTGTTCTGTTTATTTGATTATATTGATAATCAAAGGTGGTAAGGTTATTTTTTTGACGTTTCAAAATTCAACCAATAGGGCCCCTCTAGTGATATCTCTATGAACAAGAGGAACAATACACAATGTTTACAATGCAACTTCTGATTTTAACTAAACAACATATTAAAAATATTGAACCAATAAAAACTTTAGATGCACCAGCTGTACTTTAAATGAAATTTGGAACACTTGTATAGTTATTTAAAGAAACACACTGTTGTTAAATTTCTACTTAATTCAATGGTTTTCTTATTTGTAGCTATTTATTAAACAATTATACGTGTTATTTGACAAAAATTAAACTAACGCTTATAATCAAATGAAACTTAGCACATTATTTGGTTTGATAATGGTCTGCATGCATGGCAAATTTCAAATCCGATCATTTTCTGTGTTTCATGAATTCTTGATTCATTATTGACTGTTAATTACATCATAAAAATATTTTTTTATGAACAATTAGATCTAAAAATTGATATTTGTGCTAAGTTTAATCTCTCTAGCATAAACACACTAGGAGCTACAATGATAAAATACACATATACAGACAGATGACTTTGTAAATTTCACTCAGGAGGTCTTAAAAACAACTGTAATAGATAAATCATGTGGACTCTTGGTTTCGGAGCTTTATTGTTAACACAATACTTTTCCTATATTTTATCTATATAAACAGTGGTACAGTTCAGATTACTCAGCTCTATATGGAACTATAGCAATAAAATTGGTATCTATCACAGAGAAGAGATTAAATATTGGTATGTATTGTATATATGATATATATATGGTATAATGGTATATATATGGTATAATATGGTATATATTGGTATTTATCTAATTCCTAAAATTGGCACTGCCTAAAATTGGGAGTTTAAATACCCCTTTTTTTTGCTAATCGTCTGGCTTGTATGCTAATCTGACTACTAAAATGTGTTTTTCTACAGTAACTTTAAAAAATTAAATTGGATCATACCATTATATGGATCATTTCTGAAACTGTGTCTTAGACAATTTGAAACCAATGACGCTGAATTCCAGTGATTTTTCCCAGACCTTTATTTTTCTTATAAAATGTAGTAGAAGTGATATATCCTAGTGTATCAGTAAGCTTATTTTTAATTAGGGTAATAGTTCTTATGTATGCCAAGCGATAGCTCAGGAAAAATTACCAAAATTTAATTATACTGGTATCAAATTGCTTGGGATTTGACATAAATTTTAAATAATTAATATAAAGACACACAGCAATTTAACTTTTAAAGAAATGAAGAAAAAAACATTTTGGGTAATATGATCACCATATGTGCCAGACGATTACTAAACAAATAATTAGGTATTTAAACTCCCAATGTTTAACTTAGTAGGAGTAGACAGCAATTTTATCACAATAGCTCTACACCAGGCCTGGGCAAACTACGGCCCGGGGGCCACATGCGGCCGGCGGAGCATTTTTATGTGGCCCGCGGGCAAAATTAAAATGTTTAGAAAAAAGATGAAATAAATTAAAAATAACAAAAATATTAGGTATATAAGCAAATAAATTGTTTAATTTAAAATTATTATGAAAAGTTAGATATCAAGGTAAGGAAATAATGGATTGTTACTTTAACTTTAAAGTTTGGAGAAACAAAAACTAGTAAGATGAGAAACAATTGCATAAAGAGCGGTCGCCTTTCATATCAATTCTCATTGTCAGATTTGGCGAATTCTAATTATTTTAGCGAATTTTTATTTTCACTATAATAAGTTAAAAAAAAGCTATTTTGCCTTCAGTGAATTGCCAAAAAGGAGTTGATAAAATACAATCCCTTTGATCTTATATTTCATCGGAATACTTTTTTATATTATTTTTACAACTAGTATTCTAGGTGTAAAAATTTGATTCTGAAGACAAAATTTGTCTTTAATTATATTTAAAGATCTGACAAAGATACTCTGTTTAGTGCTAAATTTCCCCAATTCTTATTCTTTGAGAATAAATTTTACTTGAGTAAAACACCAGCGTAACTGCAATTTGTTGCGAGTTTAGCATACTTTAAAATTTAGGGAACGCTGCCCGCGAGTGGCTGTAAAAAGACTAAGCGGCCCTTTGCAAGAAATGTTTGCCCAGGCCTGCTCTACACGAAGCTGAGTTAATTAGAGTGATGTATTTGTAATGTACCGCCCTGTATATTGACACAAATTTAACATACTATTTGCATTCATGGTCCAATATTTAATAATATTTGATGTTATATTAAACTTATCAAATAATCAAACTATTAATAATAATCAAACTAATCAAATATTAAACTTATTTGACAGATATTATTCAGTTTCAGTTAGAATCGGAAGTTGGATCGTAAAGCAAAGGGTACAGATCCTAAAGTAAATACTATTTTAAGTGTTTTATAATACCAACCTATAAATTAGTTCTCTCTAATTTAATCTTTGTAGAAAAAGTATTAGGGTTTTAACATTTTAGTTATCTTGATATCTCCATCTTTAAAAAAGTTCTACCTCATTACTATTCCAGAGAACTGAAACAAAGAAAAATAAAAATATTATTAGTTTATACTTAATGTTATAGAATCAAAACAATTATGGTCCTGATATTAAGTTTAGGATATTAAAGAAGAAATAAGTAAAAAAATGTAGACAATTTCTATTTCTAGAGGTCAATATGATGTTGTAAAAGAGAGCTTGTGAAATTTGTAACATAAATGTGTAGTTATATTTGCTTTGTAACTTTTGACATGAAAAACAGCTGTTTTAATAGAAGCAACAGGTGTCCAACTTCAGAAAGAAAAAATACCTACAAGTACATAGGTGACGTCACAGGATTATCCACGACGTGCTCTAGTTGCACAGGAAAATGTATTACGATTTATAGTAGTGCATAGGCGTGCACTAGATTTTTTGTTACGAGTAGCCAAATACTAAAATTCAGAATTGGAAGGGGGAGGTAATAAGGTATTTTTAACCGTAAAAGTAGTTTCCTCCATATTTGTGCTACCCATTTTGTTACAAAAAATTATCTTGTAAAGAACAGGAGTTAGTATTTTTGGTGCTCTTAACATGTAACTTTTAAAGTTAGAACTAACTTAATAACTATACTTGGTTAGTTAGCTTGTGACCGAGTAAGCTTAAAATTAAATAAGCCCTCATCAATTTTGTGGGTGCCCCGACAACCATAGTACCCAGCGTGTAATTACCTGTGTGGTAGTGATTGTGTTGGAATCACCAAGCGGTGTTTACAGACCCCCTCTCGACTTCATTATATATATATATATATATTGACCTCTAAAATTTAATTATAACTAAAGAGAAAATAATTAAATAAAAATACAATTTATAAAAATACAAATTAAATAACTAATAAAATTCATAAGTAATTTCTCCTTAGTTTCACTTTTAAGTTTATAGAATTCACATATTTTGAATAAATTAATAATTTATTAATGCCTTTAGTTCTACAATTAATTTAATGACTAGCTAAAAATTATTTGTCTATATAAATGATATTTCACCCATTACTGTGGACATCTTCAGGCTTTAAAACTAAATTAAAAACACTTATAACATTAAAAAGAATGAAAGCACAGTAACATAATTAATAACTTGACTAGAAAAATTAAAATATTGCAGGAATAAATTTTTCAACTAATTTTTCTAGTCCAGTTATTAATTGTGTTTTTGTGCTTTCTTTCTTTGTTTTGTTATGTGTTTTTAATGTAGCTTTTGTTTAAAAGTCTGAAGATGCCCACAGAGATGGGTGAAATGTCATTGCTATAGACAAATAATTATTAGCTAGTCATTAAATTAATTATTGAACTAAAGTCATTAATAGTTCATTAATTTATTTAAAATATTATTCTAATAAAATTAATGCTTCAAAATAATAGATTTTAGATGTGAATCTAGTCTATGTATCTAAAAATGTTCTCTCACTCAAACCTTTGGTTTTAGTCGTATTGATGTTACTAAAAATTTATTTCAGTTCATCAATAGTATGTAATGCATTAATATACTAATTTGTTAAATACATTTCCTATAAACTTAATACTATCATACTATCAATTTCTTCCAATAATGGAAAATTATTTTTAGTTCTTTAATTTCTGATAAAATGGGCCCCATACACGGACAGGATTGGCCTAAAAGGGTTGTGAAACACCATACTGTGGAGGATAGTGATTAGGGAAGGTGTTATTTATTCTCTGTCTTTATTCTTGTTTGGCCAAAAAAGTTATCCGTTTATGGGCCCTATTAATAATATCATGCCGATATATTCTTTTTTTTCTTGAACAGAATATAGTGTGATTATGTGATTTAATGAAAATTTCAAACAATGTAAATATATATTGGCATAACCAAGGTTTTGAAATCATCAAGACAACTATAATTGTCTAAAATAAAATCAAATTATTGTTTCGGAACTCTTCCATATTGTATAAGAACACCAGAGGTCTATTTCTAAAAACTGTTAACATCTTATAGCCGTTAAAAATTTGGTTAGAATGATAAATCACAAATTTGAGTTTTTCACCTCAATGAATAATTTTAGCTGTTATAATATTACAACAGCTTTTATTAATAGACCTCAGATTTTGGAAATAAAATTCATTGTAATATTTTTTTCAAAGTAGATAATTAAAAGCGTAGAAACTTACAAGACAAAATATTGTAGAACAAAATTAATAAATAATCTTAATGTAATAAAAAAATTTTTGACTGATTAGTTTTAAACTGGTGAGTTAAAGTTTGAATAGTTTTTATAGTTTTATATAAGCCAAACTAATTTTTAAGCAGTATAATTAGGAAACAGTGTTTTTTATTAATTCTTATATAGTCATTCTTATATAGTTATTAATACTTTAAAAGTAATTTTGAGATAAATCGAGTAAAAATGTTTAGTGGTCACTCACAATGGCATACTATTTGACTTCTGAGTCTTACCTAACTTAATTGTAAGTATAAACAGGGTGGTCCAAAAGTCTTCCCTCTCTCTCAAATTTTCAACTGTTAATTAGACATAAATTTGTTTAAGGGGACCTTTTTTTGGTGGATATTTCAAATCAATTATCTTGATTTTCTTAAAACATTGACAAATACACAAATACTTGCGGAATACAGAATAAATAAATAATTATTTTATTTTTAAATAAATATAACTTTTTTGGGCAGCTGTAAAGTAGGCATTTTTCATCCTTAAAGAAGTTGGTGAAAGAGTTTTTTACTGTCTGTGACAGTTTCGTAGTTTTTTTTACTATCAGCGACAATAAAAGAGTTTTATACTGTCGCTGGTAAAGTTCTTCAAATGTCTAAGTGGGCGCCAGTAGTTAACTACAAGGTTATATTATTACCTTATTATTATATAATATTACCTTCCTTGTTATTCTTACTTTTATAAGTTTATCAAATAAATAATCGAACAATGTTGTTTTACGAATTTTTATTATTTTCGGAAAGTAAGTTATTAATTATTTATTATCAACTGTTTAATAATCAAGGATAGGGATTCAAACATTAAAAATACGCTGCCAGAATTCTTCTAAATAGTTGTTTCCTATTACTACACGCAAAAAAATAGCAAATGCTACACGACTGGGAATGGATTTTTCCTATCTTGGCTCCTTGTACTGTCTCGCTCCGCTGGACAGTAAATATAGTTGCCACAGTAAAAAAGACGTTCTTTACAGTCTTGTAAAATAATATACTATTTTTAACTTAACTTCAGGTGTCCCATACAATAGCAGATTTTGCAAAATTGACAATAGTCAATACTTGAGCTTCAATTTTGAGTTAAAATGAGTAATTAGCACTTATTCCCGACAAAATAGTGGTCTTAGACCAAAATATTCAAGGGGCAAAATGTCTTGTATTTATCCCTAGAGCTTAGAAAGCCCAATAAAATGTTACCCTTCTAATACTCTTGTCAAATTCTATAAATTGACAAATAGTATAAATACTTTATTTATGGCTTCAAATCACAAAGCATTTATTATATTTTCAATTTTAATACAATGCAAGGTTACTACTCTTAACTAACTACTCATAACTCTTACTAACTCTTAATTTTATGGTTAAATACCAAATTCCAAATACCAAATACAAATTCTTTCAAATGTCAACCCTTAAGCTTCAATTTTGACTTAAAATGCCCTATTTTTAAACTTTGGGCTCATATTCCCGCCAATATCGCGGTGTTTGACAAAAATATACAGGATTCTATTATCCCTTGCAATCATCCCTAGATCCCTAAAAGCCCAATAAATGTATACCTTCCAATTTACTTTTCCTATTTTTTTTTGAAAAATCAGGTGTTGCGCGGGACACCAAAGTTAACTAAAACACCAAATAGAAGTTCCCTTAACACAAAAAGTACCCCAAGTTTCATTTTTTTATGTCTAACAGTTCAAAATTTAAGAAGGAAGGGGGACTTTTGGTTCACTCTGTGTATCATAGAATATTATACTTATAGGATTATGGTTACATCAAATATTATAAGCTATACTTTCAAAGACAAAAACATAACGTTGAATTTATATAAACATGCAGATTGAATACATAACGATCAAATATCTTGTGTAACCTTTCAAGAATGTTAATATTGCAAGGCCATTGTGGGAGACCCCTAATTTAATTCTAGTCCTTATGACTACTAAAATACTGCTCTCTTTGAAAATTTAACAAAAAACATTTATAAAATCAGTTGATATTTTAAAATATTAATAAACTATTTTAAACAAAGATTCCTGTATAATTTGGTTGTTATTAGTCAAAATCACTAAGTAGAATTAATTTGCTAAATGAAACTAATTTTATGTTGAATTTTTCAGATTGGTGCTCTTTATTAGACACTAAAATACAATAATGCTTAAATCAAATTTGGCTTGTAGATTTCAACTATGAAGATTTTTTTCTCAAATTAACTAAAAGGATATAAATCAGTGTTCAAATTAGTTTTAGTATAGATATAGTTATAATATAAGTGCAAGATTAGTAAGTATATTTATTTTATTAATTAACATTTAGGTATGATGGTACCTAAAAAATACGCTGAGTTTTTATTCTCAAGAACAGTAAAAGTGCAAAAATGCATAAATAGTCCAAATATGTTTTTGAGGAATAAATTGAATAATTGTAGTATAACTTATGAATGTATTCAAATGTCAAACTTTTGCTACTGTATTTCGCTATATATTTCTAGGCACCTCATAAATATTTATAACTTAATAATAGATTTTTTAACATCTTAATATATACAAAAGTAGAGCGTTTAGCCAAGGTTTCCCTAAAAATTATTTGAATCATTATTGTAACATAGGGGCATATGCATATACAAAATAATAACCTAATCAAAAAATATTACTTTTTCATTAAGTCTATTTGTCCAAAGAACAAATGTTTGTTTTAACAAACATTTTGTGATATTGTTTTAATTAATTTAAAAAAACTTGTTTTAATTATACTTTGTCTAATATCAGAATAAAATGATATTAGAACTAATTTTATTGTGATATTAGAGAAATAATAATTAAAACATTTTTTTAAATTAAAGTGTTTTATTTATTATATAAAACAAGGGATTTTAATTGATTTTGGTTATCTTTTTCTTAATACACCTACAGTGGAATAATAATTGTCTAAGAATTTACTGTGAGATTTTGATTTTGGTAAATTATAACTATCAAGGAATAATTTTTTATCTGAGCATACAATAACTTCATTAAAAACAATCAAAATAATATATATATATATTTGTGTGTGAGTGGGAGTGTGTTTGTATGCATATATAGTCCCTAATACTAATGTGCGAAGTATTATTCCAGTAAATTTACCTTGTGACATAAAATAAATACTCCGCTATTGTAATATTTTTGTTAAATTGAAAAATAAAATGGTTTTAAAAATGAATTTTAAAAATGTTAAATCTCACAAGTCAAATCTCTAAAAGTAAAAATTTTATTTATTTCATGCCACTCTGAGACCAAGTAAAGATAGTATTCCGAATGTTTATAATAAAGATTAAATTTAGTGTAAATAAATTTAGTAGTTCTGTGTGTTGTGTTTGTAACCAAGTGGTGTTCTAAATGTGCGATAAATCTAATTCTTATATATTTGATTAAATTGAGCCGTGGAGTCTCACAATAGGAATTGAAAGCAAAAAGTGTTTCCACAATAACTTGTTACATTTAACAAAGCCAACTTTCAGTCTTACATGCCATCATCAATGTCTAGAACAATAAAGTATGATGACTAAGACTAAAAAAATGTTGTCTTAGTCATCATACTTAATTGTTTCAGACACTGATGATGGTCTCTAAGACCAAAAGAAGGCTTTGTTAAATATAACAAGTTATTGTGGAGACACTGTTTTCTTTTAATTTATCTTTTATATTTCTTATACTTAACTGTCATAAAAGTATTTTAAATGTTACCAAGAATTTTTAAGTTTTGATTTATGTATATTTATTTTTATACTTTTACAATATTCGATTTAATTATTTATTTGTTTCTTTTTTTGTTGTTTATTAAATTATTGTTGTTTTTATTTTCTTTTGTCAATATGTGACAAACTTGATGTGTCAAACATGTAAACGTGATTTTTGAAAAAGTTAGAGGAAATATTTATATGAAATATTATATTTGTCGTAATTTTTTTTACAACCTCAATTTTAATATGCCAATATTATGATACCAGACTTACACTACTAGGGGAAGGACTCGGGTTGTTAAGCACAGTAATAAGGGATCCAGTAGTGTTGCTATTTCTATTAGGTACCATAATCATAAATCCTTCAAGTACAATAGACTATAGACTCCCCATTCCAACCCCCCTATATTGGCGCACAAATTATGGGATGTATTTGGTCCCTGGTCAAACCAGGGTTGTGGTACCAGAAGACTACGTAGTTAACCTCCCTCTAGTAGTTAAGTGTATCTTTGCTTCGGCCAAAATCCATAAAATTATATCAATAAACTAGGTGTATATTATTAAAAAACTAGTTGGTAAATGTGACATTGATAAAATTTTAGCATAGAATACAAATTTAATATACATGAAAACATCAAACTAGATTTTAACATTCTTTTTGTTCCCTTTATCCATAATAATGTATTTAAAAGACACTCTAGGGAATACTAAAAAACACACTCCTTACTCCATGTACCAAACTATATTTCGCCCCCTAGGCATCGGGGCATATTCATGTCTAAAACATACAAAATGAGAAAAACCATAACATAAGTTTTTTTTAAACAAATCAAATACTAAATTAAATTATTAAAATTTACAAATGATAATTAATTTTTAAAAAATAATATAAATAAACTTACAATAAAAATTGAGGTTGTAATTTAAACTTAGAAATCAGAGATTAATATCTCCGTCGTCATAAAGTCAAAAAAACCCTAAAAAGGAAAAAAGGGAAGCTGTAATTAAGGTTAATTAGGAAAAAAGTAAAGAGAATTTAATTAAATTTAAAAGGAAAATTTAAATTAAGTTAATAAATAATAATGAAAAACTTACATGAAAAGAGTAGCTACACCCAACGTGGCTACCAAGTAAATATTGAAAAAATTAATTAAAAGGAGAACACATATGTAAACTTAAAAAGATAATATACCTCTGATCAACAAAGGCGAGTAGGGAACTACGAGGGCAAACAAACAAATCACCCGGTGACAGGAAAATCAATGAATAGATAAATGTATAGAAGACAAATAAAGTTAATTGAAAAACGCTTGTCGAAAAATACAAGCTTTAGTAAATTAGTATTTAAAGGTAATAAGATTGGAACAAGAATAAATAATGTATGTTTAGAAAATCTTAATACTACTTTATTCTATTATAGATGAGTAAATGAAGAATTAAGACATAATACGTACAATATACTTATATATAAAGATATAATTAACATCCCTTTTAAATTATGTTTTACTTCTGTAATATAATAATATTTATTATTTAATAGTTATCTCATACTTGTTACTTATTTATTATATTATTATTTATATATTATTGTATATAATTATTTTATGGTCTCACTT
The DNA here is from genome assembly GCA_018340805.1 of Microvelia longipes. Classification (NCBI taxonomy): domain Eukaryota; kingdom Metazoa; phylum Arthropoda; class Insecta; order Hemiptera; family Veliidae; genus Microvelia; species Microvelia longipes. The sequence goes on along the minus strand of JACMZG010001913.1, from coordinate 18,692,616 downwards.
ACATTATATCTATCCTTGACAAATGTTAATTATATTAAGGTTTAACTACTTATTTACGTTTCATCTATGTACTACTAATTCGGTATTTACTCTGACAAATTATTTATCTCTACACAGACTCCCCACCTTTATGTTATATATATTATTTATTAGTATTAATGTACGATTCACTCTAGTATCTCACGCTCGGTGTCACTTCCCCTCATTACCGTTAATTGTATCTCTATCTGTAGGTTTATTGATAGAATAAAATTTAAACCAATACTTAATGCAAATAAATTGGTAAAAATATTAGAGCATACAGTTTAAAAATGTAATATACGACGCCGCCGTGAATTTTCTTCGTCGTGAAGTAATAGCCTAGGATCCATCATAATGCTGATTCCCAGTCCTCATCTTAAAGGCATCTTCTTTCAAACCCAAATTTATATCATGTTAGGTCTTTTGGGAATAATGGCCTGAATAGCTCACAACAAGATTTAGAATCTTAAATACATTTAGATTAATTGTATGCAATCATATTCCGATGATGTTCTATTTCAAAAAACCAACAACTATCCAAATTACATGAAGTTTTTTCCTCATTTTGTAAGTTTTTAGACATGGAACTATGCCCGACTGGCCATAGGGGAGACGAAATAGTATAGTTATGAGTAAAACAATCAGAAGTAACAGAAAAGAAAAGAATGTCACGACTTGTGTAATTACGACTAGTAAACAACGCTAAGTATTCATAGAACAACCTTATAGTGTCTTTTAAATAATTATCAAACTTAGATTTTTTTGTATATTTATAAAAGTATAATCAAATAGAAATTATTTTGAATAAATCTCATCACTGATTTAAGAAATGTAGTGTTCGCCCACATAGCTTACGTTAAGACGGTTTCAACTCTATTGGACCATACATACATATACATGTACAAAACTTCTTGTCCATAATCCATGACATCTGTTAAGTTCAATGGCGCTATAGAGTGGGACTGGTCATACGCACAGTCTAGGAAAACATAACCATCAACCCTACACAAAAAATTAGTGACTTTCATATATCTCTGATCAGTTTCAGATAAAATTATGACCTGGTATTTAATGACGTTACTCTATTCCAAAGCGATATCCCGTTATAAAGTGGACCCACCCTTGTATATGTAGACCTATTATGAATACCCAAATATTTGTATCTATTTTTATTTTGTATCTTCCCTTTAGATAGAAACCATAGTTTTAATGCACTGTCTTTTAAGAGGCACATTCCAATTTGTCGTCTTAATATAGGTCTTAGTATAATCAGTATTATTATGCTAAAGTAGGTTTTGAAATTTGTATATTCCTAACAGCCGCTCTCGTGATATCCTTACACCATTGTCCTAATATTTTAGTGGCTAGAGGACTTCTATCGTAAAAAAGTTAGATTAGCAAGGCTTATATATCTACATAAATCCTTTTTTTTGCTATTTTATAATAAATTACTGAATGAGGTGAATAAAAGATACGTTTCTAGATTGATACCATGATATACTCAATATTTTATACAATTTTTTTATAGGCTTTATATTCACATTTTTTTGGTAATTATTTTTTTACAAACCCAGGATTTCTTACAAATATTAAGAATTTAATGTAATAATATAAAATTAACAAAAAATAAATAAAGAAATATAGATGAGTTATAGAGAAGAAAAAAAATCTGATTTTTAAGTTAAATATTACAAATTATCTAGAAAATAGTCCAGACTCATCAACCTATGGTTCTGTCGATCAATTGTGATGTCACTATGTACAAATAAAATTTGGACAAAATTAAAGTCAAGAGATATTATTGATGGCATATTTATGGCTCTTTAAATTTGTATACTAGTCAAATTCTTAGTATATGAATCAGATTTTATTAGGTATTTATTTTCTTGAATCTTAATTAGATCACTATGTTACTTAGTACTATAATATTTTTTAATAATTTCCAATATCTGTATAAGTAAAGTAATTGATGATGAAGGTATTATTACATTTCTATTTATTTTTAAAATTGTAAATTTGTGTATAAGATTTTATATGTAATGTTTAATAATACATAAAGAAAAAATTAAATATAATATTTTATATATTTAAAAATATATTATTTGGCAATTTAGTTACCCTATAAATCTAAATTACCTTTTGTTTATTTTCGTGAACGTTGGAAGAGTAAGTGATGCAATACCTGAGGACCCACGTTAAAATATGAGCGTATTGTAAAGTGGAGTTGGTTCATGGGATGTGAAAAGGACGAGAAAGAAGAGATAGTCTCTCACCAAAAACAACTGAAATGAATGATTTCAAACGACGCTATTCAAGAAGCAGCATGGAGGCGCGGATCATCTAGCCAGATATGAATAAAAAAGAAGTTGAAGAAACAATAATTGGGTGACTAGAAGCGTATCGAGAAGGCAAGGTATTATGAATGAGATAGATCCCAAATGATCCTATATTATTCTATAAGTATATAACATGTTCGGAAAATTTAACTTCGTGTCAAGCTTATGATTTTTCCCTTTATTATTTCTTTGATTTGTTCGACGTCGACTGATTGTTCTCTTGTTGCGTTGTATATTTATTGTCGGAGAATGACAAAAATGAAAAGACGCGAGGTGGAAAGAAGCGCCGTAATTGTAAGGCGAGACGTGTGAGTCTATTTAACTGAGTAAACCGGATGAGTTAGAGTGAGTGTAACGAGAAGTAATCTGAAATTCAAACGCGAACCGGCAAAACCAGAACAGCGGGTTGTAGGGTGAGAAAAGAAGAGGAGAAAAACGCAGAGTTTCCAGGCACAGGTGAAATATAGACTGTAGATATGTGGTGTGGTTATAAGGCCTCTAGTGTTCATGTATGTGTGCTATATAGTCTTAGCAACGATTTTATTTCTACGTGGATGTAGATGTCATGAGCACGATTGGATGCGTGGCCGTGGCGTATATGTTAGGTTTTTCAACGTCAAAACTGGATAACGTCTTGTGCTATTAGTTTTTCCTTGAAGTGTGGTACCATGTGTGTAAAAACTAGACTGGTTTATGTGTGGATGTAGAGAATGTGTGTGTTGGAATAGACTCAATATAGGATAATATCTGTCGTCTGCCCGTGGTGTGTGCAATATGTGTTTTTGATGGTGGTGAGTAAGTTTGGTGTGTGTTGAAAGTTTGTGTGCATGTTGAATGAATAAATAATAGTGTCTTTACCAATTCAGTACAGGTAGTTAGTTTTATATATGCTTAATTCTGTGTCTGTGTGATTTATTAATATCTTCGTAGGTTAGTGTAAATAACGCACCCACAGTATTTATACAGAGAGAACCGTCCGCTAATATGTACTTCAACACTAAAGGGTCTTCGATTAATCTATGCTTTTCCTTCTCACCCTGTGGTCCACTGTATGTGATAGATCGAAGCTGGCTCGTGTTATAATAATAAACGATTTGTGGAGATACTTTGTGTTTTATTCAGCTATGTATTCTAACTTCACTGCTCAGTTTTTTGTCATAAAGTATTTTTATTTTATTTAATGATGGCGTTTGGTATTGATTTTTTAGGTTTGTGTTTAATTTATTTTATTTATTAATTAAATTTATATTTCATTATGTTTATTTATGTTATATACTTATGATTAAATGACATAGATTATAATAAGATCCTCACATATTCTATAAAATATACTAGCTTGTTAAGCTCTGATGTGCGCCTTAAGACGCACAGATTCGCTGTTGTTGTGTGGTATATTTTTTTGTTTCTTGGAGGGTTGTATGGTTCACACCTTAGTTCATTAGTTTTCTTATGCCTCTTCATATATTAGGAGACATAGATATCTATGCCCCCTCTAGTAAAGTTTGTTAGACAGAAAATATCTAATGACGTTACATGGTCATTTATTCTTAGTGAAAAATTCCACAATTAAAATGAGTAGTCATACTCCCGTGTGTGAATTTCTCCTTGGCAAAATTCAGGCAAAACATATATCAAATCGTATGACTTTGTGGGTGAGTCCTTAAGTTCATGAGGAAAATAAGTAAAAAAAATAGAATAAACGTATTTGTGGTGAAGTCACTTTAGTTCTAGGAAAAATTAAAACACGTTAAGCATAATGGGTGAGTCCTTAAACGTGATTTAAAGGTTGTATTTTTTGTGGTTTATTTATTATGTGTGTAGCATAGCTGAATAGAGAAGATTATAAAGAAAGGAGTTTTTAGGTTTTGAAGTCTATTTTTGTGTGGTAGATAAGTTAGTTAATTCAGTAAGTATGTGATATAAAGTGCGAATACTTGATCTGCGGATGGATAAACAATTAGTTCTTGGCGGAGTGTATGTGTTTATATCATGTGATATACTGCTCAAATCTATGTGTATTAATCAGTTAAAAAGTATTACAATTATTGTCATGTATTTTGCAAAATGTTAAAATCTAGAGGGTGTTAAATTAGAAACCTAAAAGAAGGACAGTGGAATAAGTACGAATAGAGCACATTTTATCCCTAGAACGACACTTATCTATAAAAAACACTTTTTATTGCTCATCATATATCAATTTGACGTACATTGTTAAAAAGTTAAATATGTTTGTTTTCTTTTCTCATCATACCCGTTTATGGAAAAAATGAGTTAGTGTTTGCAAACAAATCTGAAACCAGGATGTCACCGAAATTATCTATGCAGTGTTTTCTATTGTCTACCTGAGTGATTTTCTAGTTCGTAAAGAGACAAAAAAACAAAGATGTGGTTGCAAAACAAACAGGCTTAGAGACGTTGGAATAATTATCTCTAAAAGGAAATGGCAATGGGCTGGCCACATAGCTAGAGTTTCAGATGACAGGTGGACAAAAAAATATTAGAGTGGTACCCCAGGTATTTAAAAAGAAAAAGAGGTAAACCAAGGAAAAGATGGGATGAAGAGTTCAGGACTGTGAGTGGAGGTGTGACCTGGCTCAGAGTAGCAAACAAAGAAGAGAATGGAAAAGAATGATCCAAGTTTACTACCAAGTATGGTATTATTATATTATCATTATTATCCTGCAATAATGACTCAGCCAAAATTTGAAAAAATCATAAAACGCGGAAAAATGTTTTATCAATTTGAGATTTGGCACGCATGTAGCTATATATAAGACTATATCTCATTATATGCATTATTATCAAATGACTAGAGAATGTTTTTTAAAAAATTGTAAAAAAATCGGAAAATTATACAAAGTACAAGTTTGAGTTGAAAGTTAACACAAGTGTATACCTTTACATAATAAATAAGTACACCAAGTAAATAATGTTAAAAAAGAATTAAATAAAAAAAGAAAAAGAGCAGTTATTATTCAAACAATCTCACAAAACATAAACTTCGATTGTAATAAAGCATATTTTTAAACAATTAGAGACACAAGTTAGTCTTATAAATAATATTCTTATTATTAATGACTGGTTTATATTAGATTTGTTTTAACTATAGTTAAATATTATCATCATTTATAAATCACTAATATCAATTCAATACAGTATTATATAATATTTTTACTCTATAGCTAATCTGTTTGGCATCAGAGTATTTTTCCAATTCTTTTGTCAGTTCTAATAATTAAGAATCGAAACCGAAATCAGATATTAAGAAATCATAAGTAAATAGAAGTTTTGACTTAAAATTAAATAATAACTTTAGAGCTTTTTGACTATTACAATCCCTGGCGAACGCTCTTCAACAATTTATTTCAATAAATTTTAATAAAAAGGACTAAAGTCTTCATTAATTTAATTGATATTAAAATTAAATAAGAAGTAAAATTAAAGTTCAAAGTTGGATTATGTGTTGTGGGTATAACTTATCGAAGGTCATTTGGAGGCATACTTTTTAGAGACCCCTCAAATTACTCAATTACAAAAAACTTACATTTATTACTTATCACACCATAAAAAAAACGGGGGGAAAATTTAACAATACTTAAATGTTAACTCTTCATATATCAGTTGGAAATTTTTCAGTAAAGAGAAAGATTACCTGGAATATGGGGAAACAAAATTATTGGTTTGAGCGATACCCCCAGTTTTCAATACATATTCATAAAATTGACATAGATAGATGTTCTAGGGTTCAGTGCAATATTTTTTATTAAAATTTATATTTTTCTTTGTTTATTATATAAGCCTTGAAATAATTTTAAATGTTCATTTTCATGCATATTTTAAATAATAATTGATTTTGTCCCGCTAGGTCAAAATTAGATCTAAGACTTCTATCACTGTTCGTCTAGTGTAATTAAATTTAAAGCTAAATTGCTTAATATTTCTAAAATTATTTATCAATTTTATTGAAATATTTTTTCAAAATGTCGCAAGAACACTTGTGTCTTATTTAGTATTTTACTTAAAAATCAGATTTTTTTTTATAACTCTAATCTTTATTTAAATTTTATATTTATTTACATAAATTCTTATATTTTGTAAAAGAAATCCTTGGTTTAGTAAAAAAATAAATTACAAATCACTAAAGCTTAAATTGTAAAATTTGGTACTGGTATCTCAGAACTTTTTTTTCATCATTTCGTATTTATATATAATACCAAGTGTTTTTGTGATATTCAGCACTTTTTAAGCTTGCACTAAATTATTTAGACAAATTTGTAGATATCACACTGTTAGGAATATAACAAAATTTCTAAAAACAATAATAAAGTAACTGGTATCTAGAACCATAAATTTAAGAGCAAATTGAATGTCTTAAATTAAAAATATGGTTTCTATTAAAGACAATTATTAATTGGGTAAGCTATCAATTTAAATGAAAAATTAAGCACTTAATCATTTGGAGTCTTGACCAGGGGGGGGGGGGGTTAACTTAAATGAGGAAAAGTTTGGATTCGATTATCGCAAGCTACTAAAATAGCGCTGCGGCGGACCGGTGCGGACATCTCATGAACTAACCCCAATAGCTTTTCCAAAAATGACTGATTATATTTTTATACTTAAATTTATGAATACCATGACAATTCTTGGTTATGACAGCTACATTTATTATTATTATAAAATCATTGTTTTCTGTATGTATTTTTCACAAAAACGGTTCGCCGTTGCATGTTCTGTATTTCAAAAATTCAGATACTAAAAGTAAATAGAAGCTTTTTTAAAACTTCCAGAGAACGCTACTGATGGCAGATAAGTGTAAATTTCATTTAATTAATTGATTGATTTAGTCGATTTTATCAGGTAATTACATTAAATTACATGTGCTCATCTTGCCGATGTAATTAAAATGCAGGCTGCATTAAATACCGAAATCTATCTTCTACCACGTGTAAACTTTAGCCACTATTTCATTATTACCTGATTGAATCAATTAAATTAATAAATTACTTGAATAAAAAACTTGAAAGTAATCAGAAGCGTTTTATGTAAGATTAAAGTGGTAGGGTTAGTTAGAAGTGTAACTATACAATGTATAAAAATTAAATTTCAAACTGACTGTGGGCATAAAGCGGGAAATTAAGACACGCCCACTCAATTGAAAGGTAGGTCCGCCACAGCGCTAGCGTCGACCGGAATCCAAATTTTCCCACCATTGAGTCGACTGTCTTACTGTTTAAGTATCTATAGTCTCTGGTCTTGACTATACACAGTCTTTGACTATACAGACAAAATATAGTCTGTTGTAAAAACACATTTATTTATATTTATGACAGATGTGTCCGTTGAAATAAATAAAAACAATGTAAACAAACTTGTCAGGTTTTCATTTTTAAAGCAACTCTTGCCCACTTATAGTACGACACACGGCTAAAATCAATTGCCACCCCGCCAAAATCTCAATGCTTTCAACCCTCATTTTTAAATAAAAAAATCCCTTCTTTATAGTAACAAAAAAAATCCCTGCTCTGGCAACACTGAAAGTCAGGTTATGTTTTGAATTTTATGATTTGTTTTTATTTGATATCGTATTTTTTTATTTTTAAAATTATTTATTTACTTTTTAAGAGGAATATCGTTGTATCTTATAAATTTACCTAATGTTGCATTAAATTTGTTCGGGAAGTATGAATTAAGTGAAGTTAAAGTTTTATTACGTAATGCAATGGATCATAATAGTTCTTGATAAAAGTTTGACGATTTAATAAATCGTCAGCTATAATTTACTTTTTTCAAAATAAAACTGCTTTTTTGTGTTATGTTTGTATAATTGAATGCGTATTGTTTCATATTATAAAATAATATGACACAATATGCATTCATGACTTAAAAAAGTCAAGAATGTCATCTATTGAAAGACATTGGCATTTTCGAAAAAATGCTGTCTTTTGGTTGACAGACCACAGACCCTGCGCTGTACTCTGTGTAGCAAGAAATGCTTGAAGAATACGTCAATGTCCATGCGTCAAATATAGGCACTCAGATCATATTACAACTCTGCAATAATTGGATGAATTAAACAGATTGGAATGAAACGAAACGAACTCGAACAGATCAATGAGCAAATAAAAGCGACAAGAGGTTACAAATATTTACAACCAGTGTTGCCTTTTATGATTTTATTACGAAAAAGGTATTTTTTTATTGAGGTTGGCATAAAGTGGAGGGGGAAAGAGCGGGGGTCGGTCTGAGCCAATAGAATTCTTTCCCTCACAGATTTTTGGCGGGTGCAATTGATTTTAGCCGTGTGTCGTATTATAATGTTTTAAAACAATGTAAACAAACTTGTTCAGGCTTTTCCACTTTGATCAAAACTTTCCTTATAATAAAGCCAGTGCATTCATTATCTTTTCCACTCCTTTTCTATATATTGAGGACATTTTTCTCTCTAATTACCTTTTGAGCTTATTGCACAACCTTCATTCATACTATTTAAGAATGGACACAAATATATTTTACCCTTACAATTTTATATTTTATGTCTAGTATTGCTATTTTAATGCATCCTCTACTAAACTGTGCTATAGTGTAACGCCCGGTTATAATTCAGTTGACAGCGTGAGGAAAAGTGTTGAGAAACCAATGAGGTTGATCCGATATGTGGGCTGGGGTTTAACATCCAGTATTTACCTCATTGACTCCCTCAAGATATTTTTCCCGCTGTCAACTGATAACAGCTGTGTGTTATTACTATGAATTTACTAAAAGAAAATTGTGTTTTTTCAACACAAAAATATATCTTCCTTAGACTTAATTATTACTTCTAAATTATTCCTGTATTAGTTCTTATTTTAATCTAATTTTTTAAAATAATTTATATTTTTTTATTTGTTGAATTTAACTTATTAATTCATTTTTATCGTTAATAGAAAACTATAAATTTTAATTTACTTTGATATTAGGGATAAGTAATTATAATTAATTTATTATAAGAAAAATTCTGACAGCTACATATTTTAGCACAAGCTTATAAAACTAAGCACTTAATATATGCAGGGTAGACCAAAATTCCCTCTACCCCTCTTAAATTTTGAATAATTTGATATAAATTAATGAAATTTTGGGTACTTTTTTGTGTAAAGGGTAATTATTATTTTTGGAGAGAGGGGGGGGGGGGTGTAGTTAACTTCGAAGGCCCTTGTAACACCAAGGGCCTTCGAAAGTTAATATAAAATAGAGAAAAATGTATATATATTCTATTTTTGAAAAAAAATAGATAAGAGTGAATTAGAAGGTATACTTTTATTGGGCTTTTTGGGTTCTAGGGATAATTACTAGACATTTTGCCCCTGCATATTTTTGTATAAGTCTACTATTTTGGGGAGATTAAGTGCTCAATTTGTAAAAATTGGACATTTTAACTCAAATTGAAGCTTAAGTATTGACATTAAAAATAATTTGCCAGGGGTAAAAATGCCTTTCTTTTGGTTTATTAACAAAAATAAGTTTTTCCTTAACTTCATTTTTAAGGACTTTATAGTCAATAATGCTACTCAATTCAGGGAATTTGTTAAAAATGCAATAAATGATTTGTATTCTTATCTTAAGTCAATAAGAAGGCATTTTTACTCTTGGCGTATTTTTTCTAATATCTATAATTTAGCTTCAATTTTGAATTATTATGTCTAGTTTTTATAGTTTGTCCAAAATTTACTGAAGGCAAAATGTCTTGCATTCATTCTTAGAACCCAAAAGGCCCAATCAAAATTTATCATCTAAAATTTCTATTTTTTTGTAAAATTTGGTGATGCATAGGACACCCAAAGTTATCTACACAACTACAAAAAAGTATCCCAAAATTCATTAATTTGTGTCAAACAGTTCAATATTTAAGAGGGGGGGGGGGCTTTTAGTCCACCCTATGCAATAAATACTAATATGGTTACATTTTATGCAATTTTGACAGTGCATGTTTCAAATGCTTTTCAATGTCTTTTAATATTAAAGCTCATCATTCAAAGAAGAGGCTGTCAACTTTCTTTCTTATATAAATTGACTGTTAATTATGTTTTTTATTAAAATTAGTTTTAAATATATTTAAACAAATAAGCTTCTTTTTATTGTTAATGTTAAGTCAATCTCTTCCGGCCTATAATTCCATCCATTATTAGTATATCATGGAATTCTCAGTGCAATATTTGTTTTCTTTTATTTTAAATAAGTTAAATTAAGTGTTGTTGTGTTATTATTATTATTTTGAGAATGGGCTTTTTCTATCCCCCAATTTTCTTCCAGATTTTGGTTTTGTTTTTTATTGTCAAAAAAGTATAATGGTTAATATATGAACTCTATTTCAAATTTTTTATGACCAAATATGTTATATGTCTTGTAAAAAAATATTAAAACACTATCAGCCTTATTATAATTGAATTATAATAAGGAGGAAATTACCTCCAGAGTCAAAGATCAACAATTTGCCAAACGTGTCAGTAATAATAGCTTTCCTGCCCTGAAGCTTACAATGAATCCATCTACTCACCCTCGAATTGGGATTTAAACTAAGTGAATCAATGTGACTAAAATAAATGCAAGTCATCATTCAACATTTAATCATAAATATAGAGCTTCAAGCTTGTTAAATATTATCTCTTATTATTTTTAAAAATTTCTAAAAATGATGTACTGTATTTAATTTAAAATTAAAGTAATGAAAGCATAAGTTAAATGATCAAAAATTAAAATGTTATTATAATGAAATGTTATAATGAACCATAATTTTAAATCTAACTTAAACACTCTGGGAAATAGTACTTTTCCGCCTGGGTAGTTTTAAGTGCATTTCCATGTATTTGAAATGAATTTTTATCTTCCTATGTTGGTCAAACTGTTTATTCTTTATCTCTCTACCTGGGTATTTATTTGAGGAAAATAAGCCATATAAGGGAAATGCTACTTTCCTGCCTTTTAAATATTAAAGTAATGACTCATTTTCCTGATAAAAAGTATGAAATAGATAACCATTTGATCTAATCTAGCAAAATAAATTATTAAACTATAATCTAAATAACTTAAATATATAGTTATGTTATAGTTATATATGCTTTTATATACCAACAGTAATAAATAATAAATAAATAAATAAATAAATAAATAAATAAAATATATATATATATATTATATAATATATTATATATATATATATATAATATATTATATATTATTAGACTCCTTAAAATAAAACATAACCCCTCCAAAAATGTTGTGTACTTCACTTTAAATTGTTTTTTTTTATAATTTTCTACTTTTTATATATTATAATTTAACCTTAGTTTGAATATTTTCTTTGTTTAGGTACTTTGATATGTAAGATAAATAAAAGAACTTCATGGTTTATAAATGTGTAGGACCTCTCCTATTGGTTCTTGTCTTGCTCGTCAAATTACTTAATTCTAAACTACAACCATTTAATCAAATGGTGTCTGTTTTGCATTGGAAGTATTGTAGTGAGTAGTGTTTGTTAACTGTAGTGCCAAATCTATTACCTTGGTAGAAATATTTTTATTATTAGAATTATTATTAAACCTGATGCAATTAATTTTCATTTAACACTCGATCAAAGCAGATAAAAATAAATCAATATAGATTAAAAAACAATCAAAGCAGGTGAAAAAAAACTTTACTAATAACGTAAATAAATAGTAGATAAAAAATTGTACATTGTACTGATAAAGTAGATAAAAAACATAATAAAGCAGGTCACAAATGTATTTTACTAATATAGTAGATAAAAAAATAATCAAAGAAGGTCAAAAATGTACTTTACTAATATAGTAGATAAAAAACATAATCAAATGTACTTTACCTAAGAAAGGTCAAAAATGTACTTTACTAATTGAACGAACGAAGTGATTCTACATTTCAGAAGATTGGGACGGCGCGTTGTGTTTGTGGTGGTGAGTTTGTGTGTTTGTGTGTTTGTTTGTTTGTACGTGTCGCGATAACTGCCGTAAAAATTGACCGATTTTTGAAAATTTTGTATACAGGTAAAACTAATATGTGTCAGAGCTGTATAGTTTCTTTGGTAATATTCCGGAAAATATTTTCAAAATGGCAGCCAAAATGGCGGACCGGATAAAAAAAAATTTTGAGCGAAAAAATCGTGTTGTATATCGTTTGAGAGCTCTTAAAGAGTAGAAAAAAGAATATATGTTTCATGGTCCAAAAAATAAATTTGAAAAATTTAAAAATGGCGGCTTAAAATAATGAACCCAAAAAATTTAAAATTGAAGGAATAACTCGAGTAATAATCGTTGTAAAGCTCTTGATTAGTTTAGAACAAAAAAATGTTAATACTAATTCCGAAAAATTCACATGGCGGCCATAATTAATATAATAATAGTTTTTACTAATTTTATAAGAATTTAAAGAGTAAAGATCTATTGTAATATACTTTAGATACTTTTATACAAGTAAAATTTAACTATATGTCAGAGCTGTATAGTTTTTGGTATATTCAAAAAATATATTCAAAATGGCGGCCAATATGGCGGACCGGATAAAAAAGTTTTGAGCAAAAAATCGTGTTTATATCGTTTAAAAGCTCTTAAAGACTAAAAAAGAAAATATATTTTCATGGTCAACATTTCAAATTTTTTATTAATTTAAAAATGGCGGCTTAAAAATAAACTCAAAAAAATAAAATTAAAGCGAGCCTTCTTTTACTATTTATTATTTTAAATATACGCGAGCCTTTTTTAATATGCATTGATATTAAATAAAGCAATCTAGCGACGAAGCGAGCCTATTTTTAACGTTGTATTTATAAACAAATATAAGCAAGTCTAGCGGGAGCGAAGCGAGCTTTGTTTACTATGCATTAATATTAAATATAAGCAATCTAGCGGAGCGAAGCGAGCCTTTTTACAATATATTTTTATTATAAATATAAGCCAAACTAGCGAGCGAAGCGACCTATTTTTAACGTGTTTATTATTACAAATATAAGCAATCATAGCGAGCGAAGCGAGCCTTTTTTCTATGCATTAATATTAATATATAAGCAATCTAGCTACGCGAAGCGAGCTTTTTTTACAATAATATTTTATTTAAATATAAGCAATCTAGCGAGCGAAGCGAGCCTTTTTTATATGCATTAATATTTAAAATATAGCAAACTAGCGAGCGAAGCGAGGCCTATTTTTAACGTAGTATTATTATAAAGTATAAGCAATCAAGCGAGCGAAGCGAGCCTTTTTTACTATGCATTAATATTAAATATAAGCAATCTAGCGAGCGAGCGAGCCTTTTTTACAATATATTTATTATAAATATAAGCAATCTAGCGAGCGAAGCGAGCTAATTGGTGTCAACGTTGTTATTTTTATAAATATAAGCAACCTGCGAGCGAAAGGCGAGCCTTCTTACTATGTATATTATTAAATATACGGCAATCTAGCGAGCGAAGCGAGCCTCTTGTACTTGCATAATATAAAGTCTACGCATCTAGCGAGCGAGCGGCTTATTTTACAATATATTTTATCATAATATACGCAATCTAGCGAGCGAAGCAGCTCTTTAACTTGCATCAATATTAAATCTACGCAATTCTAGCGAAGCGAGCGAGTCTTATTTGACAATATATTTTATTATAAATAATAAGCATCTAGCGAGCGAAGGCGGCCTATTTTTATGTTTGTATTATTATAAATCTTACGCAATTAGCGAGCGAAGCGAGCCTTTTTTCCATTTATTATTATAAATATCGCAATCAAGCGAGCGAAGGCTAGCTTTTTTAATATGCATTAATATAAATCTACGCAATATAGCGAGCGAAGCCGAGCCTTTCTTTTTTAGCATTTATTATATAATATACGCAATCAAGCGAGCCGAAGCGAGCCTTTTTTACAATTATATTTTATTATAAAATATAAGCAATTCTAGCGAGCGAAGCGAGCCTTTTTTACAATATATTTTTATTATAAATATAAGCAATCTAGCGAAGGGAAGCGAGGCCTATTTTTAACGTTTGTATTATTATAAATATAAGCAATCTGCGAGCGAAGGCGATGCCTTTGTTTACTATGCTTAATATGTAATATAAGCAAACTAGCGGAGCGAAGCGAGCCTATTTTTAACGTAGTATTATTATAAATAGTAAGCAATCTAGGCGAGCGAAGCGAGCCTATTTTTAACGTTGTATTATTACAAATATAAGCAATCGTGAGCGAGCGAAGAGAGCCTTTTTTACTATGCAAATAAATATAAATATAAAGCAATTAGCGAGCGAAGCAAGCCTTTTTTACAATGCATTAATATTAATATAAGCAAAATCTAGCGAGCGAAGCGAGCCTTCTTTACTATGTATTATTATAAATATACGCAATCTAGCGAGCGAAGCGGCTCTTTTACTTGATCAATATAAAATCTACGCAATCTAGCGAGCGAAGAGAGGCCTTATTTCAAATATATTTATTATAAATATACGCATCTAGCGAGCGAAGCGAGCCCCTTCACTTGCATCAAATATAAATGTACGCAATGTAGTGAGCGGAAGCGAGCTTATTTTACAATATATTTTATTTATAAATTAAGGAATCTAGCGAGCGAAGCGCAGCCTATTTTTTTATGTTGTATTTATTATAAATCTCGCAATTTAGCGAGCGAAGCGAGCCTTCTTTTACCATTTATTATTATAAATATACGCAATCAAGCGAGCGAAGTAGCCTTTTTTAATATGCATTAATATAAATCTACGCAATCTAAGCGAGCGAAGCGAGCCTTCTTTTACCATTATTAATATAAATATGCGGGTAATCAACGAGCCGAAGCGAGCCTTTTTACAATATATTTTATTATAATATAAGCAATCTAGTCGAGCGAGCGAGCCTATCTTTAACGTGTATTATTACAAATATAAGCAATCTAGCGAGCGAAGCGAGCCTTTTTTTTAACTTTGTATTATTATAAATAATAAGCAATCTATGCGAGCGTAGCGAGCCTTTTTACTATGATAAATGTTAAGATACCTAAACTAGCAAGCGATGGCGAGCCTTGTTGAGTTATACTTTAAAAATAGTATAGCTCGGAATGTTTTGTAAACTCATTTTCGCTTGTTTTAAATAATATTTTTTTAATGTATTCTTTGCCGTGAGTCTTGATGCAACGCATTACTTGTTATAGTAGAAATAAAAAACATAATCAAAGCAGGTCAAAAATGTACTTTCCTAATAAAGTAGATAAAAAACATAATCAAAGCAGCAGTCAAAAATGTACTGTAACTGATAAAGTAGATAAAAAAACATAATCAAAGCAGGTCAAAATGTACTTTACTGAATAAAGGTAGATAAAAACATAGTCAAAGCAGGTCAAAAAGTACTTTATAAAAGAAAAACATGACCATCAACTGAGACTAGAAAAATTATATCAAAGCACCAGTACTATTAGTTTAGGAGGTAATAATGATGAAAAACAGTCAGGATCTCATTTTTTTGTACTTATATTTTTTTTTAATAATTTTTTTTACTTATAAATTTTAATCAATAAATTTAAATGAAATAAAAATTGTAGTTAATTAGTTACTTAAGTGTGAAATTTTTTTACAACTTGATTGTTAAAATGATATTAAACTTTTTGTAGAAGTTACAATAAAATTTAGTGTTGTAAATGAAATAATCAATTATTAGTGTTAATGTAAATCACACTGTTATAATCAGTTGACAGCGTGGGGAAATAGTGTTGAGGTATCAACGAGGTTGGTCCAAAATGAAATTGTGGGCGTGGTTTAACATTCAGGACTAACCTCATTGGGTCTTTCGCATTATTTTCCCACGCTGTCAAGTGATTATAACCGTGTTTTAGTGTTAATGTGGAGTGATCTGTTCATTTTTTAGATAAGAAATAGTGTATACCATTAAATTCAATATATGTTTTGTTAAATAATTGCCTTGTTTAATTAGTAAATCTATCTAAGGATAGTGTCAAATCATAATTACCTAAATGCGACAATAACAACAAAGATAATAATAAACAGGAAAAAAAATTTTGTTAGTAAAAGTTGCCCCACTAGCCCCGCAATATGCGTCAGTCCTGCAATACTCCCTGTTCTTAACGGTTGAACCTGAACCGCGTTCAGGTTAAAAAAAAGGCGGGATTATCAGGTAAATTTAACTCGTTAGTTGCTCATTTTTCCGTAGTGGCCACCCAGCGCTGCAATCGTTTCCCTTGTTCCCTAGATGTTATTGTTTAGTACACCATCTTTACGTAGGTTCTATGATTGGTGATAAACTTATTCAAACTTAAGTCATACGCGGTGGTATGACTTTGGTCATACCACCAGCGGGAGTAATGCGTAATACAGAAAGACTCAGGCAGAAACGCCATAATAAATGCCTGAAACGAATAATATTGATGGCACTTCGGGTTTTGGATTTTTAGTGTGAACACGATTACTTTATTTTTATACCTACGGTAGTTGGCAAGGAAAAGTAAAAAACAACATTTATACGGTAAGTTTACCTCAAGTCAGGGGTCAAGGTGTCGGTTAAACAGACAAAAGTATCACACCGTCCAACTTACATAAATAAAGTAAATATCAATCTTTTTCACTTTAGATTAACCACTTTGTTCTGAGGTCGAGCGCAGCGAGTCGACGTTAACCACCTTAGACTTTCATTACATTCTGAGGAATAGGAAAATAAGTCCGATTTCATAACATCCTATACTTAAGATAAACATTTTTTTCTAAGGTTGAGTGTAATGAGATCGAAGTATTATTCCTCAAGCATTAGATAATCATACCATTCTGAGGACGAGCGAAGCGAGTTCAATGTTGTAAGGGAAAATTCTGAGGTACCCGATTTTTGTCTTGTATGCATATAAATAAATTTACTGCAACTTACCCTTCCTGAAGAGGGAAATAAAAATTACAGAGGTAGTTAAAGATACTGTATATAAATATAACAACGTAATGAGAACATAACAATTTTTAAAGTATAAGAATCGCGAAAATATAGTAACATAATCATTTTTACAATCTACTAAAAAGATAAGTTTGCTTCGATTTCTCTATCTCCTAAAACGCGTGTGTTAATATTTAAACGCCTTATCCCTCTGATTCAAAATATTTATATGCAAAACAAATGATGTAAAAGAGCAGTAGTTGGACAACTCATTCTGTTGACTATGAGAAGCTAACTTAGCTTTCATTGATTTCTACCTTGTGCAATCTCCCGCTAGGATTCAGAAGTGTCTTTAATAGGGGAAAAATAATACATTTCCATTGCCTACTTAAGTAATGGGATGGGGAATACTGCTGAAGTAAGTAATGGGATGGGAAACACTGCTGAAGTGATTAATGGGATGGTGAACACACTTTTGTGATATTCAGCACTTTTTAAGCTTGCACTAAATTATTTAGACAGATTTGTAGATATCACACTAATACATTTCCATTGCCTACTTAAGTAATGGGATGGGGAATACTGCTGAAGTGATTAATGGGATGTTGAACACACTTTTGTGATATTCAGCACTTTTTAAGCTTGACTAAATTATTTAGACAGATTTGTAGATATCACACTAATACATTTCCATGCCTACTTAAGTAATGGGGATGGGGAATACTGCTGTAAGTAAGTAATTGGATGGGGAACACCTTCAGAAAGTAAGTAATGGGATGGGGAACCTGGGAGTGATTAATGGGATGGTGAACCACTGCTGAAGTAAGTAATGGATGGGAACACTGCTGAAGTAAGTAATGGGATGGGAAACACTGCTGAAGTGATTAATGGGATGTTGAACATGCTGAAGTAGTAATTGGATGGGGAACATGCTTGAAGTGAATTAAGTTGGGGAACGTCTGCTGAAATAATTAATGGGGATGGGGAACACTGCTGAAGTGATAATGGATATGGGAGAACACTGCTAAGAATGAATTAATGGGATGGCTGAACACTGACTGAGTAAAGTAATGGGATAGGGAACACTGCTGAAAATTAATGGGATGGGGAACACGCTGAAGGTAAGTAAAATTAAAATTAAAATTCAAATTAGTTTTAGTATAGATATAGTTATAATATAAGTGCAACATTAGTAAGTATATTTATTTTATTAATTAGCATTTAGGTATGATGGTACCTAAAAAAAATACGCTGAGTTTTTATTCTCAAAAACAGTAAAAGTGCAAAAATGCATAAATAGTCCAAATCTGTTCTTGAGGAATAAATTGAACAATTGTAGTATAACTTATGAATGTATTCAAATGTCAAACTTTTGCTACTGTACTTCGCTATATATTTCTAGGCACCTCATAAATATTTATAACTTAATAATAGATTATTTAACATCTTAATATATACAAAAATAGAGCGTTTAGCCAAGGTTTCCCTAAAACTTTTTGAATCATTATTGTAATAGGGGGGGGGGGGCATATGCATATACAAAAGAATAACCTAATCAAAAAATATTACTTTTTCATTAAGTCTATTTGTCCAAAGAACAAATGTTTGTTTTAACAAACAAACAACAAATTGTTGTTTTAACCGAGATTTTGTGATATTGTTTTGATTAATTTAAAAAAAAACTTGTTTTAATTTGTCTAATATTCACAATAAAATGATATAGAAATCTTTTATTGTTTATTAGAGAAATAATAATAAAAACATTTTTTTTAAATTAAAGTGTTCTATTTATTATATAAAACAAGGGATTTAATTTTGATTTTTGGTTATCTTTTTCTTAATACACCACAAGTGGAATAATAGTTGTCTAAGATTTACTGTGAGATTTTGATAAATTATAACTATCAAGGGAATAATTTTTTATCTGAGCATAAATCAAAAAAATTAACTTCATTACAAAAATCGACGTTAAATGATATATATATATATATAATTTATATAATATAGATATATATATATATATATATATATTTGTGTGTGAGGGAGTTGTTTGTTGCATATATAGTCCCTAATACTAATGGTGTGCGAAGTATTTTATTCAGTTAAATTTACCTTGTGGCATAAAAATAAATTACTCCGCTATGTTAATATTTTTGTTTAAATTGATTTTAGAGGAAAAATGGTTTTTAAAAATAATTTTAAAAATGTTAAATCTCACAAGTCAAATCTCTAAAAGTAAAAATGTTATTTATTTCATGCCACTCTGAGACCAAGTAAAGATAGTATTCCGAATGTTTATAATAAAGATTAAATTTAGTGTAAATAAATTTAGTAGTTCTGTGTGTTGTGTTTGTAACCAAGTGGTGGTTCTAAATGTGTGCGATAAATCTAAGTCTTATATATTTGATTGATTGAGCCGTGGAGTCTCACAATATTAATCACAGGGTGGTTGCCGAAACGTGTAGACTAGATCCGCCGGCAACAATAGGAAGCTCTGGCAGTTGCGAGGACACCGCGTCTCGCAATTCTGTTCTCCTCGATACGTTTTTAACCTCCACGAATACTATATCGTGATCGAGCGCGAGTGTCTCCTTTATTTCGTAATCAGATGGTTCTGGTCGATTGTGCGAGAATGTACGACTACTCGTTACCCTATCGTGTATCATTCTCGAGGATCAGCGTGATCTTGATCTATCCATAAATTTGATTACTATCCATTGTTTCAACAAAACAGCAAATAAAATCCTCATCAATTTTGATTGTTTTTTCTGAAACTCGGTTTTGAAAACATACGTCAAAACAGCTTTTTTAGCGAGTTCTTAATCAAATTAAATTCTTTCTCTTTAGATTCTCAACTGTTTTCCATAAAGACTATTATTCAACAGTTTATAGTAATTCTTATCCAATCCGATTTACTTCTGATCTTAACTTTGTGTTTTCATCAACATTTCTTAAAAATATAGCCCTCTGGTTGAATCGTACAGCTCGATGTACTTTTTACATGTACCCCAATTGCAAGTACATTTGCAGCAACCTCTAGTACGTACCACATAATTCTGCTTTGGGATAAGGTATCAACAATAACTTCTTCACCTTACTACCTGGAAGACTTTGATGTTCGCTGCCACTGGTAAATCACTCAGATACATGCACTTTCATTTGTATTATCCACTTCCATTGTTACAATAGAATAACGATTCCAAATCCAACATTCTGCATTCCTCCAATATATTTTCTAATTCTAAAATGTACACTCATTCTCTCTTTATATGGCAACTTTGACTCAGAGCCCAATCCGTGAGTTTATAATATCGATATATAAGCTCGGTATCTCTGATCTGTACGGACATGGTGCTTGTTTAAAATGTTAACCCCCTCTGATTCCCCTTCAAAAAAAATTTGGTTTTATACAGTGTCATTGTCGGTGATTAATTCTATCGTCGGTAAGAGGTGTCATCAAATGCAGATGCCCATGGACATGCCATGTATTCCGAGGAAATTTAATAGTTGTCGAACTTATAGCAAATTCTGAAACTTTGTTCTAAATTGCTGAAAAAAAATCATTCAACAAGAACAACATCAAGCTTTAAGATAACCATCATATGATCCATAGAGTTTTACAATTAGTAATTTCCCACATTCCAAGTTGCCTTAACATATTCTTGCTCAGTCACTCCAATGTCGTTGTTTCTATCAATAGGCATATACAATAGGCATACCCTCGTGCGACTATATATATCATTCACTATGACTTTAGATCCAGTGGTCACAAATGAGCCAAAAATCAAAAATATAACAGTTAAATATTTGGCTGAGAGCCAAAATCCTTTTAACATTGAAACCTTTATAGTAGAAAATGCAATACATGACACGCTAGAATCATATAATCTTTTAATTAATATATTGCGCATTTATTCCGTTTTTAATCAAATCGATTGATATTATAGTTAGGTATTAGAAAGGCTTCGGCAAATTTAAAAAGTGGAATTATGTTTCAAAAGCCGCATTAAAGCAACAAAAGAGCCGCATGGGCTCTAGAGCTGAAGATTCTGACCTAATGCTTTAGACTCATCGGAGATTTTGCAACATGTTTGCAAAGACATATGAAACATGGCCGTGACGTTTGGGTGGCAGTTTGGATGCAGTAAGGATGCGACTTCAGCTGCAGTTTGAATGAAGAGGATGACCGCAATATAATTGAAATGCAACATAAATTCAAAATGGCAATGATGGCAAGATGACATTATAATTTGACTAGAAAGACAACCCAACCTGGTGATTTTGGTGTCCATGGATACAATTTTAATTATTTCGCTACTCGAATATACAACGTGTAATGCATCTCTAATACACACATGGCAATTTTCATAATACACACTCCAGCACACATACACTCAATTTATCTAGCATGATATACCTTAGCTGAGAATGACCCCACTTTCTAATATTAAGGTCTACAAGTTGAAAAAGGTGCTATTTAGAAAATAGGCCCTGAATTAAATAAAACAAATCTTTTTTTTTGCTTTTATGACTAAATATAATTTTAATATAGATCTATAAAAAAATTCAGTCTGGGTTTTAATATTGCAAAAAAAAACGATCAAATTTCAAATGACTTCAGAAATAGCATTTAAGGCAATTGTTTATTATTTGCTTCAATTAAAGAAACGGCATATGAGGCCACATGAGTGATCATTTCTGCGCTGGGATAAAGGAGCAGTGACTTATAAGACTTTTGAAAAAATGGTTAGCAATTTAGAGAAGGTAATTTCGACCTTTCAGATTCTGAACGGCCTGGTCCAATCAACAAAGATTTTGGATGAAGACCATGGAATTTTTTTTTGGATAAAATTCCAATGCCAGACTCAACCAAAGATCTTGCCTAACATCGGAGTTAGCCCAGCAAGCAAATATCCCTCCGACATAGGACCAAGCTAGGAAATGATCAAAAAGCTTGCCGATGTGCCTCATATCTCATATCTCCAGAGAACAAAAAGATACTGGTTATGACAACTGCGGTTTCCCTCTCCTAATGAAGATTTAAGAAAAAAGTTTTCCTGCACAAAAATCATAACTGGAGATGAAAAATGGGTATATTATGAAAACCCAAAACGAAAAAACTTGGGTTCGTCCAGGTGAGCATCAACATTATTGTCCAAGCGAAATATTCACGCAGCAAAAACCTTGATGTTGCATTTGGTGGGACTGTGAGGGAGTAAGTTATATCCATGAGTTCCTAAAGCCAGGCGAAACAGTTTACAGGGAAAAGGTTTCAAATCAATTGATACGCTTGAATGGAGGCACTGCCAACAAAAGACGACCTTTACAGGTGCTGGAACAAGGCCTGTCTTCTACTACATGACAACGCCCGACCGCATAACGTCAAAGACCAACAGTTTGACTATCTTTCCATATCCTGGGCCTGGGAAGTTCTCCCTCATGCGGCTTAACTCACCTGACATGGCGCCAATCAGATTGATTATTTATATCAGGTCTCCTTCAAACATCATATTGGCTGATGGCAGTTCAAACCCTTGATGTGTTCCAAAAATCATTGACAAATTTCATTCATTCAATCGCCCATCTTTTTTCCGGACCGGAATTCACGAACTGCCTGAATGGTTTGAAATGTATAAACAATGATGGAGATTAACTCTCCCAGATTTATTTGGTACATAATTACTTGCATAAATATATCTATATTTTATTAAATCTTTTGAATTATAGTAATACTAAAATAAGGCACCCTTTCATTGTAGACCTAAATAACATAATATCAAAATTTCACGAGAACCAGAACTAAATACCAGAAACAGTGGCAATGTGTTTTCAACAAGGAGACTAGATACCACAGATTTCAGTGTCTTCAATATCTTAATATGTCTGAGCACTTCAAATCACACACACACTCATAACATTCACATTTTATCAAATAACATGTCAGCTTTATTGTTTCAAATATAGCAAATATCAATATATCGAGTATTAGTATTAATTTCAGTCATATCTCAAAATCACAAAGTACGATCAGATATAATATTTTTTAATGTACACATCTTAATATAGTAAAAATGGATGTATGTCTGTCACTGTCTGTCTGTCTGTTATGTCCTTTATAGACTACCTAAAACTGAACTGGGATCCGATTGCTCATGAAACTTTACGAAAGTTTAGATTGCCACTCCTGGCCGGATTATAGCATATGAAATTGACAAAAAAAATTTTTAATATTTTTGAAAAATTTTTCTGAAAAAATGAAAAAAACAATAATTTTAATTTTACAGGATTTTGAAATGTGGGAAAAGTTGCAAAAAATATAATTAGATTTATGATATTTTTTTAAAATTTTATTTTGAATTACTGGGTGACGAAATAGCGTTTCAAAGAATTCTGTCCTCGCGTTGTCTCATGTTTTTGAGCAACTTGCCGCTATAACTTTTTTGAAAAAATTATTTTTGTATGAAAATTAGATTTGTATGGGAAGAAATCAAAAGAAAAATTTGAAAAAGTTTAAAATTTTATTTTTGAAAAAAATTTTATTTTTTTAATATTTTTAAATGTCCAATTTCTAAGGACAATGAATATATTTTCAAAGTCTAAATTTTAGGACAAATTACATATATTAAATTTTATTAAAATATTCAAAATAAAACTTTTTAATATTTATTTACATGTCTGTATGTATGTCCCTGTATGTCTCTTTATATACTCCTAAAACTTCTTATCCGATTGCCAAATGAAACCTTACGAAATAGTTGTAGATTGCACTCCTGCCCAGATTTATAGCATAATTAATTGTACCCCCATTCCCCCTTTTAACATTGTCTACATGTTAATCTTGAGGAAATTAAAATGGTTGTGAAATAGAATTTTGAAAGTCTTCCAAAGCTGTTTCAGAATGAAAAGATAAAATATAAAGAAGACTACTTAAAATAAGAGTCTAAAAAAAAAAAGTGAAAGGAAAGGAAAAAGAAATTAATAAAAATTATCAAACCTATAAAATTGCCACCCACAGAATGATAAACAAGAAAACGTTTTATGTAAATTTAATTTTTTATAAATATAATTAAACTGAACCACTTAATAGGATTAGTAATTTACAGACTTTAAAGTAAATTAACATTTTTTTTAACAAGATCATGTTTTCGACAGAGAGGGCCAGCAGAGCGGAATCGGGCACAGCTAAGTTAATGATATAAACAATAGAAAACAATAAAATAAAATATGAAAATATTTATTATTGTTTTCTTAATTATATTGAAGCAGAATGATTAGACTTCAGAAGAAATGATTCTTATCCTCATAGTATTACCTGTCTGTTTAAGGGTGAAATATTAGTTAAAATATGAGTCATCTAGACAGATGCTTTACGATATAAAGCTAGGATAGCGAAAATTATTAAAACGCTATAAAACTTAAAAATCCGCTATAAAATAAACTATATTTATGTTATTAAAAACAAAAATATATTCCAAAACATTAATCCCAAACTAGAGTAAAGTGCCCAAATTTTCCCATTACATTATATTTTTATCATAATTTTTAGAATTTCCTGGATTAATAATTAAATTTTAATTAAGTTATTCTATTAATAATTTCTTATTGTAATTCTATTTTATTTCTACATTTTTTAATAACTTACAAATTAATTTCTAAAGATCCATTTAATTTGTAAATTGTTGTTTTAATTAATGCAATAGAAATAATAATTATTAAAAATAATATAATAGCAAAGTTAAAAAAAATCGATGTTTTAAATTACCATAAAATTAAAGCATCAATTAAACAATTCAATGAAAAATCAAATTTAAAATTAATATCGATAATCCTCTCTCTCGGTGTTTTGCTTTTTATTTCATTATTTCAATTTCAAATATAATCTTACATTTTAATAAAATTAAAGAAGGAATTCAAACAATCAAACATTCAAAACATACGCAAAAATGAAATTAAAACAAACAATTAAATCATCTTGAAAAGGCATGAGTGTGCATAATACCACCAATAAAGAAAGTACAAAAATCATAAGGATAATTCATCAATCTTGAGAGACAATTCACTCATTACAACAACATTACACAGATAATATTGCCTATCATGTGAAACAATGTTTTCTCAATTGGCTTAGTACATGGTAGTTTATAGATGATCGGATAGCCAGTCTGGTTATAATATGGACTCACTCACGTGATATTGGTAAAAGACTATGTTTATGACACATGATCTCGGGTACACTTACGTATAAAGACTGAGACGTAACATATTTTTCTTCTTTGCATTGGGTCGGTTTTATCACGGGCTAATATGAATTTTATCGAACGCTTTGCATCTGTTTTCTGCGTCAGTATATTTACCTAACCATGTGTCTGATTATTGTGGGGGACATTTGTTATACGATCTTGGCTAGCACATGGCTGATATTTGTTTTGTGAGACGTCATGTTTGAAGGTTAAATTGGGATTGGATTGGGTTCCATCCCACGCTTGGGATGAATTTCACATGGATATTTTTGGATGAATCATTAATCTACTGTTTATTTCATTGAAGTATACAGCAATTTCGAAGGGCAGTTAATCATGATTTTAGTTTTGTTACATTCATCATATTGTTCACTATGTTGTTGATATTGTCAGTTGATAGTCCTGTAGAGATCACTTTCTGGCTAATATTTTAATTGCTTAGAGAATATTATCATTCTACAAATCAGTAGTTATGAACTTCATAGTACATATGTGCATTATCGAAGAGAGGATCGTGTTGAGGCTGAGATATGCGCTAATGAGTAGGATTGTACGAGTAATTACACATTGATCCTATATTTATTTCGAATTCAATCATACTGTATGGAGAGGTAATAGATATTTTTTGGCGGTCACATTGCCTTTATATCCATATGTCAATCTGGGTGAAGTTCTCAAAATAACACATCTCTTACTCCCGATATTGTTTATAATATTACTATGTCAACATGTAATTATCTATTATTTGTGTATATTATATTATTAATGTATGTGAAGTTCAAATTCTTTATAGTATATGAGTAGAATTTCGTATGATAATACGCCAAACAATATTTTCATCATATCTAACTTTAGCTCTACACCTTCGCTAAATTATTAAAAAAATGTAGAAAAAAATTGGAACACATTTGATTCGAAGATGATGTAAGATATTTATTTAACTGTTACATGAATCATAGTTAACTCGTTACTATATTCATAATATAACTCTGTTATACATATAAATCTTTTAAATTTGATTCTGTTGTTAAACTCATTGAAATATTAAGAATAAATTAATTAATTAAATTATAATTAGACATGAGTTATAGGGACAAAAGTATAATAAATTTTTTGAGAGAACATTTTATCATAATTATTAGTAGAATTTAGGGAATAGTTTGGGCATATATACATATTTAGTGTGTTGATCTATATTTTTCTATACAACACAATTTAGAAGTCAGGTACTATTATATTTAATGTAAGCGGAGTCTAGTGAGAGTTTTTATTATAGGGTTAACTCCTCCGTCGACTGATTTTTAATATAATATTTTGCACCGCTTTTCATCTAGTGTTCTATATTAATTTCCTGTGGCAGCATCTGTTCTTATAGATAGTAAAGTTCCGAATTAATGTATATTACATGAGGCTAATACCATATTTATAACTAAACCCCTCGATTAAAAACTCAGACAACGTAAACTACCTTATGAAAAGAGACATATCTGTAATACTAAGACCTCAATATACGGTCAGTTCATTAAAGCAAATGCTACATACTTACCCTGTCTATCTTCTATTAAAATCTTTATTAATATTAAATTGTTGTTAATACAATTGCCATATCTGAATATTGCATATATGTATTGAATATACTACTTATTATTTCATATATTTTTATGAAATCTTATTATTATATTTTGAATTGAGAAGTTTTCTTACATGACTGTGAGTAAATAGTTATTTGGTATATTACACCTTTAGATCTGTGCCATGCGATAGTGCGTCTGTGTCGCCCTGGTTACCGCCTCACCTTCTTTCTTGATTCGATGACATTCATTAGTAGTTAGTGGCCGACTAACAAATCTGCTATTAATCTTACTACACAGCTGAAAATTATAATTAGAAGCCCTATTATTGACGTAGGTACCCACTTTAATTATATCAATTATAGTTTTACAGAGTTGATTTGATTAAATGCAGTTTAATTATCTTTTCATAGAAGAGATTTGTAAATACCTCTTTAGAGTTATTATCTAAAATCTACTCGTCTAAAGTGTGCTTTATTTATTAATTAAAATCGGTTTAATTTGTAAATTCTTATTTATAGTTATCCTGTCATGTATCTTAGAGAGTTATTGAAAAGTTTTACTAGTATATTCTCCTTGTCGTCTGTCCTTTCCTCTCTTCTCTTGTATTTTCATTATCGACTCACTCTGATTATTGTATATAAGTTGTTCGAATTATGGCATGCAATTTCAAAAACATTTTTAATTTCACATAGGGAGAGGATAATCAGATGCGAAGAGGTGTATTGAATTAAACGGTAATAGAATCTATCACCGAATATATGATATATTTCTTATGTACATAAACCGAATTTTTATCATATGTGTGAAGGATACTTTCAGTTATTACGATATCACTTATTTGAGAGACATAGTCCTATATGTATACTATTATATAGAGGTGTGGTTGCCGTAGAGTGATAAGTCATATTAATATTTTTTTTATAAATGATTTCAACTAATATGTAGTAATTCATAAGGACAACAAAATAGAGTTTAACAACAGCTTGTCTATTTTAAAATAAACATTTGATACTAGTCTAGGTTTATATAAAGTGATAAATTCTATGTTTGTTACAAAAGAAGAGTGGACTCTTCACTATTAACCACATAACATGAATTCATCTAACATTAAGTGAAGATATTACTACAATTAAACAAAGACAAGACATAAGTCAAAAAATCTAGACATAATAACGCATCATTAAATGCGAAGTAAATTATAAACATATAATATCTCTATATATATACGTAATATTATTATTTTTTATATGACGCAAAACTAAATTTTGACATATAACAGAAATTAATAACTTAATTATAATGTCCCTCAAAATTCGTTTTAAAATATCCAATTAAAAATACGTATTGAGAATTGCTCAATATAAATTAAACCCAGTGTCCACATGATATCGAGCATAAATGCGGTTGACTGGTAAGTGCTCTATTATCCCTACCCTGAATTATTAAGGATATTTTTAAAAAAATATTTATACCGAATCACTGAATAATATTTTTTTAGCGCACATCATTAGCACAAGCTATTTTAAACATACAACTTATCTTTCAGTCCTCTCATTACATCTTTCTTTTTCGGAATATTCTTCAGAGACAATCTTTTCTTTCTCCCTCGAACATTGGGATAAATACAAGATATATCTTTTAAACAATTTAACAATTAAACACTAGCATGAATCCTTATATTACCTCACCATAAGAATTAGTAAATAACAGCGTCTCAGTTGCTCTCTACAGGGATATTTTCAGGACTATTGTACGAATCCGACAATTGTTAGACTGCCACAAGACTTTACTGTACTATTAGGTTAACACTTTACATATTAGTGTCACATATATAATTAGTTATATGAATATTTACATTTATCATCATAATTTCTTTTCACACAAGACTATACAATATAAAAAATTACATTACTATGTATTTCTTTGTATTGCCCTTTCTCACCCTTTCAACTCCTGTAATAATTATTTGTTTTTTTATTTTTCACGAATAATTTTCGTAATAAATTTCTCCATCAATCACATTCATTTACTTTTGATAATATGAAAATGTCAATCAAACATATTTTTCTGAAAATATTCCTTTTATCAGTTCTTTTTTCCTGTTCCGTACGTTCCATTTCTGCTTTCTATTCCGGGTTTCCGGCGATTAGCACTTGGCGAACACATTCTTTCAATTACCACTATTGCCTAGTCACGAGAGTTCTTCATCATTTGAGATTCTTTTTGACTATATTTCTGGATCTGAATTGATTCCGTTCTCACAGCTTGACTGGATATTCTAAGTTATTTTCACAATGTGGGACTTTTACCGAAGCGAAAGGACTTATGGAGGCAAGTAAATGTAGGAATACCAGGAATCTTCACCTGAACTACGATACGTTCCTAATATATTTATCGACTTTTCTTATGATATATGACCATAACCTTTGTCCGTTATAAGCTGGTATGAATATGTTGCAGTCATCTACTGCTTATATAGACTCTATAATTCTCTTACAGTATTTGGTACAGGCTATTTAGAGTGCGAGAGCGAGAACCACTTAAGTGTTTGCCCTAAGTGAGAGGGAAAGCTGAATGTATATTGAATAACTGGTACTCTTCTAACTGATACTTTGATATTGTTATGTTTCGACTATTGGCCCACTTCACAAGTGCGACAAAATTCTCGACGTGTTTCTGATTATTTTTGAGAAGACATCATTAGTGTTTGCAAAGTGGATACATTGTCAATGACAGGCTTCGTTATCTCAATCGTAACGTTGGCTGAGTGTGACTGAGAGTGTTAAATATGCATGAAACTACAACTTTTCAATAAATATAGCGGATCTATCTCGAACTTTGTGAAAACAATGTGCATGTGTGATATTCAATATAGTCTCACGTGTAAGAGCATACGCCATACGTCTTTATAGGTATAGCTCTTATTAGATAATTTTCCTTTTAGGATTGACTGGAATAATAGTTGCCTGATGCTGTTCTTATTCTGAACGAGTGTGAAAATTTGCTTTGCATATAACTACGGAAACACTGGTAGGTTCTTTTGTCAACTTGAGAGTACCACCTCATAATGTTTGCCTTTGTTTTGCCGTTTGCATATTTCAACGAAAATGGCTGACTTGTGTATCATACTATCTAATCAATCGTCTACCATTTATTATATTATCAAATAGTTTAGTTTGAAAAAGTACATTTATAAATTTGTGTATGTTTGCAGTCCACTCATGATACCTGTTCTCCTCGCAATTAATTATACTCTACGGATTCGTTTACATTGTGCTTTCTGGTCATATATTGATTTTTTATTATTCGTCAAGATAACTGATTGTCTTTCTTTTTAATTTTCTGAGTCACTTGAGTTGAGATATCAGTTTCCAATGTGAGGAGAGACGATAATGAGAAGAATCATAGGAGCATCTTTTGCAAGATTGCATAGATAATCTACGTGTATTGATTTCATTGGCGATCGTTTTTATGGATTTAATCGAGCTGGTTTTCACTGAGAGCGGACATCTATTGCTGTACTCGCGAGGTTCGAATGCTAATACTAGAATATGTTTAAATGTTTTTGTGTAAAGTGAATGAAATGTTAACTTGTAGAGTAAACAAAACTATAAATTCATGCATAATTAATAACTTAAATTATTAACCTTCAGCTAAACACCTAAAAATGGTACCGGAAAGAAATCGACTTATCATGAGTAACATGTGTGGCATTCAGTTATAAAGAAGAAATATATGTATGTCATATTTGAATTTAACATTGTATTTATGATATAAACAATGTCATAATTGACTTTAATAATGTCATAAACTAGCCTGAAAAAACCCTGTAATTTTTATCTAAAAAAATTTATCTTAACAAAATTTTTATGAAGTCTTCTCCATTTCATTGAAGATAGTTTGAATTTTTCAATCAAATGCTTAACTGTTTTCATCGATAATTTTTTGTCGGATTACCTCAGAAAATTCAGTAAATTTTTCAGATTGCACATCATCTCAGTGATAAGTAGATTTCATCCATTATTAAGTGGAATATAAAAATTCTGAAATTTCAATTCGTCACAAAACGAGTTGTTGGTGTCGTAATTGCTCTATAAAATCCCTCGAATTTTTCTCAGTAAATTACAATTTTTTGTAAAATTAAGAATCCACATTTGGTTAAACCCAACGTGAATCAGTTTTCAGTTGCAGTTCAATCGGCCATTTTGGAAAGTAAAAGTTATTATTTTTCTAAATTTTATTTAGTATTGTGTTCCCTGTCTTGGTTCTCGTGAAGAATTTTAAAAGTATTATATCTCTCCTTTAACAAATTATGAGCAAGATTATGAAGCAGAATCTGGATCAATTACGAATGGAGTTTACCATTTTAATGGCCTCGGAACATGATATTTATGTTTTTATACACTCGAACAAATTATGAATGGGAATATTGTTTTATGCACTCATGTTTGAAATTATAGAGTATGAAATTTAATACACTCGAAAAAAGTTATTATTTTATGCATCAGAACACGAGTACGGTTATGAGTTAAATACAGCTCGTAAACAAATTATGTACAGATTATGAATTTATGTGTCCATGATACAAAGTTATGGACAAGAATTTATTATTTGTGTATCATGAATCGAGATTATGAATTAATGAATTTTACAACTTTGGCCAACTCGAGATTAGAAATCTAAATCTTCAAATCAAACGATCTATGAGACAGAGTTACAAAAGAAAAAATTTATAAGTGGATTTGAAACCAAATAAAGTCTTGAAATGAATCATATACAGACAAGTGTAGATACTTTAACGAAGGAAGAGTTTGATTCAAACATTATGAACTATCCGAGTTCGAACAGGGATCTATCATTGCCAACAATAAAATAACCTACATGGACATGTACAACTATATCCATATAAAAAACTCGATTGAATTAATAACACAGACAAGCAAATTGATGATATCAATTTTTAAACGATGCCAAGCAATTTATTTCGACTAGTGTTACATTACTAAATTGAACAATTATAAGCAAGCATTTCCCCCCCCCAATTTGGGAAAAAAAGTAGAATTGGAATATTTGGTAAACATAAAATCAGTTGTAAGTCCAGTAATATGAAATAAGAAACTCCGACATCAAATTGAGGTGCCATAATAATAATTAGATTGAAATGATAAACAGATGACTATTAACAATGATCAATTGTTTGATATCAATGATGGGGCCTTGAAAATAATTTATACCAAATTCCAACAGCTTTTATTGAAGAATTCTACTTGTAAATAATTTTAATGTTGCTCATAAAATTCATCAAGTAATAAAAGATCAATAAAATAATTTTTTCGCAAATTTGCAAATGTATTTGAAATTATTAAAACCCACATTTAAAGTCAACACTACTTTTGCGTTTTTCCGGAAATTACTGTGTAAATTTATAACCGAAAAAAAACAAATAACACGTTACAATTATAATAAAAAATCAAATTAAAGAAAAATATTCCGTAAAATGAATAGCTAGATAGTCGTGCACGGGAACACTCCCGAACCTATGACCATCAGTCAGCTAATCAGATACAGGCTAGTGCTAAGATGTTGAATTAAGAATTCTATCTGCTCAAGCCTGTTGATGGTAAATTTCGCGTATAGGATCCTACATTCTGAGCATGGAGTTTCATTGCGACAGATTTCTCACAGTCGATGAGTTCTTCTCTCAGTGTGCGCTCGTTTATATTTATGTCATGTCAGATGAAGAACTTGAGACTGGGGTTCATTCGCCTAAACTGCTGATTTTTTGGCATTGCTCAGCTTGGGGAGTTGGTGAAACGGTTGGGTGTGTTATCGAGTGTATGGGCGTCTGAGTACCTATGCGCGCATTAAGTTGGAGGTAGCGCGACAATTATTTCATCTGGCTTCATGTATGAAAGCGAAGCGTTTTCATCCGTACTTGAGTGTAGTTTCGCCTTCTCACAGCAATGGTATTATTGGATGAACAGCTTTTCTATTATAGTCGGATATATAATTAAGGTATCACCTCACAATCTATTTGTTCACCAAACAAAATTTGCCAACGTAATGCAACGGTTTTTAGTATGTGCTATGAGCTCATTGAATTATTATCGCCATTTGTAATATTG
>JACMZG010001913.1:18634816-18652081 GCA_018340805.1 Microvelia longipes | reverse complement strand
CTTTCAGAATTACTAGTTCTAACAGATATTTCCAAGATGAATATCATGTCAAGACGATTTACATAAAGACGATGATATTAACCCTAATGTTTCCATAATATTAACAATTCCATAATGCTGGGGTTTACTTGCTACAAAGAGACTAATACTAAGAGGGAGGATACTACAGCTCTTATCATTCTCTGAGTATCTTGGTACTATAACTGTACATTAGTGACTATAACTGTATCATTTTTCATAATTAGTTTCACGTAGATATAACATTATTTTTTGATTATTTTGTATATAGTCTAAAATTGTCTCTATCTAAAATTAAGTAAAATAACTATTTATTGCAAATATTCTTTAAATATCTGTGTTGTATAATGTGATTTAATGTGACGCCACTGAAAAATGCCTGTTTTGTAAGGGGACGTTATAAATATGTGCTTAGATAGGGGTTGTAAATCCCTAGTCTCTCTCTAGTGAGGCTCTTATAGGAGTAAGTACCGTTATGGTACCTAACAGACACTATCACACTTCCAGACTCCTATTTTATTCTACCTAAGTTTTCCCTCTAAGTATTAGTCTCTTTGATTGACTTACTAAGTATGTCATGTAATGAGTTGAATAGCTTTAGAACAACAAGAAATCATTTTTTTTTAATTTAAAGAGAAAAAAAATATTATAAACTATTTCCTTGTTTTCTAACTGATTTTAATTTAATTTTTGTAAAACTAGATGATGTTTAAAATCCTGCTTTTATTAACACTTTTTCTTGATCAAAAATGATTCTCTAACTTATCTTGGTTAGCTCTCGGTGCATTCTAGTAGAGAATAATGACATGTTTACTTCAAGTACATTGTCACGGCCTATCTAAATTTATAAATCAAAAGGGACTAATATTTAATAGACTATTTTGAGTCAAAAGCCAAATCAAACTTGTTTCAAGTTTCAAGAAGGTTTTGGGACAACGTTTCAACCCTGAGTTGTGATTTTATGACAAAGTCACTGATGTCGAATACTTTTGTCTAAATTCAGTTTTTTAAATTAATTACAATAAAATTAAATGTTCTTCATCCAATTTGGATTCACAGATCAAATTCCAAAGGTTATTCAGAGGTAGTGTTGTAAAACTCCTCTGATGTCTGAAGGAAGGTTATGTTTCTTCCAGAAGTTGCTGTACTAGATACAGTCTTCTAGAATAATTAATTGAAGCCCTGATATTTTGCAGTTTGTATGGTAATGCTGGTATATTCCTCCATTTTTTTAAAATAATCTTTACTTACAAATGAAATACAAATAAATTATACATTTACAATTAGGATTATCTCTCCACAAAAGATAAACAAATATTTTGTGCAGTTTCTCTTATTATAATAAATTTAATTTTTTAACATTTTATTAAAATAGTTGACTATAAAGTTAGAAATTAAAAAAAAGATTAATTAACAGAAGGTGATATATCAGAAGTAAAATCTGGTGCAATCAACTTGTAATTTATAAATAACAAATAAAATTGATAGCCACAGTACCTGGTCTATATTTGAATAAATATCAGGAAAATGATCTTTAAGACTCTCTGAAGCACTGTTAACAACTTCAAGCAAAATGGTAAGCCTGAGTCTGGAGAAAGTGAATTTGCAACCAATAGGGATTTACGTATAACTCTTCTGAGACTGTGACTAAAATTATAAAGAAAAATAAATTATACTAATGCAAAATAATGAAGACAATAAATTGCAGAATAATAACAAATTGCAGAATAAAATAATAACCAATGCAATAATAATAAATAGGTTTCAAAAGTTGGAATTTATATTTTTTAAATTTTATGTTACATACATTTAATCATTATTACCTAATATTAATTACATCATGTAATTAATATAATATAAGGTTGAACCTCCAAACAATGAACTTAAGGGTTCTGCACAAAAAAAATTTGCAATAGAGACATTTTTTTATATGGAATTACAAACCAAAGTAATTTTGTTAATTGGTAAAAGGAATAAATATTTTTGAATAACAAACTCGGAATTGTTTAGTTTAATAATGAATGCTGTAATCGTACGTACAGAAAAAATAATAATGAAATGTTGAATAAAAAATTATACATATTAATAAAAAATAACTTACAATAAAATTTTTAGAAAACAGTAATATTTAAAAAACCTCTGTATTTGCCCTTGCCAAATATTTGTTTATGATTTATTCAAATTAATTGTTGCACTTACTAAGGTAAATTAACAAATCTACTGGAACATTGTCTTCTGACGACAAACTTTGCCTCAGAGTATTTATTGCAGCAAAAATAGATTCCTTAGATGGCTTTGGACTTTGAGTTTAGGTGATTTTCAGTAGGTAAATGTTTTACCAATGGACTTGAGGTGAAAAGGACCCAAAGGTGTGGTCTACTCACCAGGCTTTACCTCCCCACTCTTACTACTACCTATGGACTGAACAGGCCAAAGCCTAAATAAAAAGTAAAAGATTATTTATTAATTTTCTTCCATGTAATGTTAATCCCAGTTTCATGGAAAATATAAGATATATGAAGAATCAATAAAAATAGTACCAGTAGTTTATAAAAGAACAAACACAGCTTTTATCAATTCATAGAAAGTTTACAGGACAGATGTTATAGAAACATTTTTCAATAGTATATTGGAGAGGACATGAAATATATTTGTTTTTATTTAAACCTCAGAAAGAGTATTTTCATTGTACAGAAGTTCTTAATAAGGTGGTATGACTGTATTTATTAATATAATACATTTGCATTAATGTAGTAATTCAATAAATTAAAATGAAAGTGTAAGATCTTTGGGGTAGTAATTAAATCTTTGCTTATTTTGAAAATATCCAAAGTAAAAGAAAATAATTCAAACCTGTAATCTGGAAGGATGTAGTCAGATAAAGAAACAGCTATCATTCTTGAATGGTCAGCTAAAATTCTATACATAGTATCAACATTATTTACATCGTTTTTACCATAACTTCCTCCATAAGGCGGCACATTACAATGCTAGAATAAATAGTATGAAGTGTAAAGGGTGACAAAACTCAAAACAAGGTAGGGAAAAAAAGAAAAATGTTTCTCCTCTCAGTAAATATTTATTGACAGAGCCGACTTTCAAACTTAGTTCATTAACAGTTTCTACCAATAAAGTAAAAAACCAAATAAACATAAATAGCTTCAAAACAAAAATATAATAAATACACTAAATAAGTAGATACAAAATTAAAGCAAACTTAATTAAATTAAATTTGAAAGTTGGCTCTGTCAATTAAATATATACCAAGTGAAGTGACATCTTTATTTTTTCCCTATTTTGAAACTCCATAACTCATTTTACAATCATCAAAACAAGGTATTAATAGTGATAATGATAATGATAATAACTAGCTTAAAAAGCTACTAGTAAATCTAAAGTACAATAA
The DNA here is from genome assembly GCA_018340805.1 of Microvelia longipes. Lineage (NCBI taxonomy): Eukaryota > Metazoa > Arthropoda > Insecta > Hemiptera > Veliidae > Microvelia > Microvelia longipes. The sequence continues at coordinate 18,648,657 of JACMZG010001913.1, read as the reverse complement.
AACTTAAAAAGGAACTTACTTTCTAGTCTGTTAACATAGTACTACTTAAATGACTATACAACAACTTTTTAAAGCTTTTAATATTTTGTTCTTTTTTAATATTCTCAGGCAAACAATTAAATTCTCTAATTCCATTTATAAAAACAGTCGACTGTAATAATGCAGAGTTTACCCTCGGAGTATCTATTTCATTTTTACTGCGAACATTATAAGGGTTTCTATCCTCCTTAAGACTAATAACATCATTAAAATAACTAGGTAACAAATTATTTACAAGCTTATATACAAATACAAATGAATAAAATTTCACTGTGTACTTCACATCTAACCAATTTAAATCCTTTAACATTTTTCAGTGCTTGACCTAAACGGTCTTCTTAAAATACATCTCATAGCTTTATTCTGCAGAATTTGTAATCTATTTACATTTTGCTTACTTATACCAAATATCACAGAACTGCAATAAATATAATATGGCATTATAATAGTCTTATAAACTAATTCTTTGGTAGGAGAACTTAAAAATTTTGAACATCGAAACAAAAAACCAACCCTAGAACCTATCTTTCTACAACAATAATCTACATAACTATTAAAGCTAAGATTCTTATCTATAACTACACCAAGGTACTTGTACTCATCAACTCTATCTATAATATCACAGTTCAACTTAACACTAAACTTACTAGCTATAACTTTATCACAGAAAAACTTACTGCCTAAACACATCCACTTAGTTTTCTTAACATTCAACTTTAATCTATTTACACATAACCATAAATAAATACTTTCTAAAACTAAATTTACCGCCCTAATGAGACTTACTGCATCACATCCAATAACATAAACTAACGAATCGTCTGCATACAATCTAACATGCACACCCAACATATTAACACAATTAACAACATCATTAATATAAATTAAGAATAAAATTGGACCTAAAACACTGCCCTGAGGCACCCCAATATCACAGCTAACTTCTTTTGATAATTTTTTATTTATGTAGACTCTGTCTACGATCACTCAGGTAACTAACAAACCACTCATAAACCACACCTCTGATACCATACTCCCACAGCTTTTGTAACAAAATTTTCCTATTCACAGTTTCAAATGCACGCTTTAAATCTAACAACAGGCATATAATGATCTTCTTATCATCAATGGCTTTATACCAGTCTCGTAGAATCATTTACTGCTATTCAAATCATTTGAATTTTAATAGATTTACGAATCCTGGTTTTGGAAGATACAGTAACCAGTTTTTAGCAGAGTTCCAAAGTCTCAAATTCAAACGTTTCTTTAAGATTTTCAACAGATTTCCCGTAAAGACTGTTGTTCAAGAGTTTAAAGTAATTTTTATCTAATTCATTAGTACTCTGCGATCTAAGATTCGTATTTTCATCAATATATTGTTTAAATATTGAATCTTGTCCGAATTTCACAGCTCTATGAATTTTCAAGATATTTACACTAATTGCAAAAATAATTGCAACAATCTCCAATGCAATACGTAATTATATTTAGTGTGATGAGTTAAGAGTAATTTCTTAACTTTCGATTCTGGAGGACAATGGTGTTCAGCAGCAACAGGCAAATCATTCAAGTAATCATGGCGATCAGACGGAATTTCAATATCAACTTCAACACAATAACCATAAGAAAGAGATTCCAAGTCCAAAGTCATACATTCATTCAAAATATTATCCAATCCACTATGAACCCACTCAAAATCCTTATATGGAAGTTTCTGGCTAAGAGCCATCCGTAAAGATTATTAATCAATATACAACAAGTCAGTATCCTTATCAGAAACAACATGGTGTTTATTAACAAAAGTAAGACCTCCTCGAATTCCACCTTCAAAGAAAGTGTACATGTCATTGTCAGTCAAAAGCTCAATAGGATCAGTCAAAGTCATCAATGCAGAAGCCCATGACATACCGGGAATTCCAAAGAAATTCAAAGGTTCGAGTCTGTTATGAGCAATGGATTTAGCACGGAATTGCTGAAAGAAATCAGCCAACAAGAAAACATCGAGTTTTAGATATATCATCATATAGTCAAGCAAGTTAACGCACCCGGTAATTTCCCACATTTCAATAGCTTTATTATAAGATTCATCTGAAACATCACCCCATTTTGGTGGTAATTCATATGTTTCCTCTAATATTTGTAAACTTGAAGCGAATTCATAAGGGAAAATCCCCTTAGATTTAACAATCCTATCATCATTAAACTCTGTTGAAGTTAAAGGAGTAGAACTTATGGTCTTAACAGCATTAGCAAGAGAAGAATTAATAAATTGTAGACTGTCAATAAATTTTACTGTTACTTTTGAAATACGTGCAATTAAACATAAAATTTTTCGCTTGAAGTAGGAATGCAAGAAATTTCCCAAGAAGAAAACTTATCAAGACCGTATTTCAAAATATGATGTAAATCATAACCACGAAGATTATGAATACAACTGGTAATTCATACCGGATTTTTCTACTCAAGTTACATCGAACAAGAAGCTCCCAAGTACTTCCCAGTGAAGTGATCATGGTCTCTAACAGGATTCTTAATGGATTTCTTACAAAGATAGCAAACAGAAGAATGTTTAAATTGATGTTCCTCAGCAGAAGTAATAATTATTTGATGTTTACTATTTTCATTAATATGGTAGCACAATAGTTTTTGTAATAGTTTCAATCATTAATAAAAATTCAACAATACATTCGTATCCTATAAATTGATGATACTTTACTTCATTAGTAAAATTATTCACCAATAAAAGTCCAGCAGAAATTGGAACATGCTTTATAAGTGAATTGGATCCCTTTCTAAAACTGATTCGAAATCAGCGTAAACAACAAAAGGTGGAGTTACCGTCTTTGAAAAGTCAGAAAACACTAATTCCTTATTAGTAGGCATCTTATAAAGTAGTTGTTTGGATCTTATCGCAAACAGCTACATGAGCATCCAAAGCAATGTTATTCCTGAAACCATTCAAACATTTATGACACCATTTTGATCGAATGCGTGTACTTCCATTTCCTATATTCTATTCAACAACCTATTCAAATTTGGGACAGCAGTATAGTGGAATTTATCACCTTCTTCAAGCAATAACAAGTAGATTTTTTCCCATCAACAACCTTACTCCTATGAATAATATCAACATTCGGATGCTTCATAGTAATGTCACCCTCTTCCTCATCCTCAACCGAAACCGAATTCCAAGACAAGACGTTAATGGATAAGTTAGGATTATTCTTTTCAAACTTTGGGATGTTACACAACTTCATTGGAAAGTCACTCTCATCAAATTTGAGACCAGGTAAGAAATCTTTATATTGTGATACCCGCTCTTTTATTAACTCTAACAATATTTTCTTTAAGTTTAGCAAGAATACTATACAGGAAACATTTGTTGTCTTTGTTTTTAACATTGACAATAGCATGCTTTTTCGCAAGATTTAAAGGTGTTGGGATATAACTACTTCCGATAACGACAGATTTCACTAATTTTAGTTAATTTAAAGTTAATCTCTAATATCCTATTTAGAACCCAGCTACTTCCAAGTTCGCTTCTAACAACTATTTTTTCATTCAACTTTTTAATCCCCTCATCGAAAAAAATTATCACTAAGTTTAACTGCGCTATTTGAAATTCGCAAGACTTAATTTCATCTCTTTTTTAAATTCAACATGAATGCCGAACTGTATTTTCACATTTTTCATTTCTGCTATAATTTATGTAGTTTTCTTTTCAAAGAATTCCGGCAAAACAATTTCGGTCATATTATATTTCGCAACATCTAATTTTAATATTTGATGGCATTTATACAAGTCAGTTTCAACAATAGATTCATCATTGATCCACCAACTTGTACATTTTCATCTATAAATTTAAAAAGAACCTCATCTTCATCACCTATTTCAGAGAACCTATTAACCTAGAAATACCATCAACAGTTGGATCACATACTGTATTAACAGCCAGATCAACAACCGGACAAACAATTGGAGCAACAAGTGGAACAGTAACCTCCGGTTCAAGTTTGATCTCATCATCATCACTTAAAACCACAACTTCAGATTTAAATTTCTTAGAAGGAGGAGATTGAATATTTCAGATTTTTTAAGAATATTTAATAATAATTTTTTCTTATTTATTGTAAATAAATTTAAATGGTGTGCATGCCTTTATAAAATGATTGATATGTACTTAATCCTATTGTGTTGCATGTAGGACATATATAATATTTTTGACCAGTAAACATGACCATAATATTTCTCCATATTCTCATGGCAGAAAGCATCATGTTGTGCACTAGTGCAATATGCTGGATAAATTGGCATATTTCTATAAAAATATGTATGTTAACCTTATTAAATCTTATAAAAATGATAAAAGTGTCAATAAAAGTAATAAAAGTATTGATGAAAAATAAATGATAAATAAATTTAAATCATGATAAAATAATTAAAATAATTAATTAAAATATTGTTCCTCTATGACAATAATACTAAAAATGATAATAATAATAATAATAATATAATAATAATAATAATAAAATAATAATAGGTTTAGAAAGTAAAATAATATTAATAATAAATAGTAATAATAATAATATTAATAATTATAATAATATAATATTACTTGATATTTAAATAATTAAAAAATACTTTACATTTAATTTGAATGAAATTAAATTTAATTAATTTTTTACTGATAATGCATTAAAATTTTTGTTTAAATTAATTGTTTACATGAAATGCAAAAATTTAAATTTATTGAAGTAATAACAATGATGATGATGATAATATTAATAAAATAATAAAAATAATAATAATATAATAATAATAGTAATAATAATAATAATAATAATAATATGATAATAATAATAATATAATAAAAATAATAAATAATAATAATTAATAATAATAAAAAAATGATAATAATAATAAAATAATATGATAATAAAATAATAATATAATAATAAAATAAAATAATAATAATAATAAATAATAAAATGATAATAACAAAATAATCATGATAATTGGAAAAAATTTCATCGAGAAACAATTATGTAATCTTAGAGTACTGAGTAAGCTTCGAGTTCTGAGTTCAGAGCTTCAGTTCTGAGTTTAGAGCTTCGATTCAGAGCTCAGTGCACTAAGGTTAACATTAATGTCATGGGGAAAAATTACATGAAAAATTACATTATTTAAATAATAATTGAAATTTCATGATAAAAATAAAAATAAAATCAATAATCCTACCTGATTTTTAAAAGCATATATATCTTGATTGTAATAAGGATTGAAACATTCATGTGTTGATTTGCAACAGGAATTGGAAATTAACATAGAGCATTTTATTGATTTTTGGAACAATAATTGGAGCATTCATTTTCGACAATAACGGATTTTATAAGGAATTTATTTCCTAAATATTAAATAAACAAAAATTTTAAAAACTAAATTTACTTGATTCATATTCATATCCAAATAATTGTTTTTTATTGTTATTGTTATTCATTTTTTAGTATTTAAATCTAAATAAAAGAAATTAAATTTTAAATTAAAAAATACCTTACCGATTTCTTATTATTTAAATTGTGGCAAAAAATGGCAGTCTATTTTGAATAATTGGAACGTTAAAACAAAAGTAAATATTTTATTATTTCAATAATAATTTAATTAATTAATTTAAATTTCTGAATATTAATTTATTACCTTGATCTCAAATCTCCAAGTATAAATCTCAAAGTAAATTTCTAAATTCTATCGTGTGAATAATAAATTAAAATACTCGTTCCATTAGGATAACACGAGAATTAAATAAGAAAACACATGTTTTTATACTAAAATTTATTCAATACAAATTTTCAGCCGTCATGTTGTTTTTTCAACCATAACAGGCAATGTTGACCACAAGTTGTTGTAAACCATTGTTGATATTGAATTTTGTTGTACTCGATAGGTTTTGATAATGTTGATAGATACGTAACCAGTAATGATGGATAATAAAATCCGAATGGATCAAATGCCATTATTTTTGTCGGTTTATTGTAAACTGCAATCCAATGTTCTCCTCCTAGATTCGATGATTGAGTATTGACTATTAAGGCTTTATTTTCTGGTATGTATGGAATTTTATCTAGTGGAAACACCCCCAACCAATCTGTTTCCAAGCCACTTTTTTCCGATTTGATTTATCTGAATTGAACTAATTAAATAAATTAATTTAATTAATAAAACTTACTTCATTTTGCTTAAGTTTCCATGACATGAGATTGTTTAACCAGAAATGTTTAATAGATTAAAACTAGTACAGTTCGATTTGCTTTTATTTGGATTTCTTTTTCAAATACTCCATATATTATTACATATGCCGGAACATTCAATTTTAGTTGAAAACTGAATATCTAATTTCAAATTACCCTGTTGTGGTAATTGGCTGATTAATATCGAAATCTGGAGCAAGTACAAATGTAAAGAATGGATACTTGTTCTTAAAATCATCAAGTGTTATTCCACAATTCATATTTGTTTAGATATCCCATATTTCTAACTATTGATTGCATATACGATGTGCTGTAATTATTATTGAGAAAATCTTGAGTATATGTTTCTCTGAAATCTGTGTTTTTCGATAATGTTATTGATTTTACATTAAAGTGTTCAAAGTTTGTGCTTAATGAATTATAATGTTCCAGTAAATTGATCTCCGGTTTGAAATGTTACCAACAAGAAGTTGGGCATTCGTTGATCACCAAAGATTTGCTCTTTATAAAACGATAAACTGTCTTTACCAATACCGAAAGCTACAATATCCCTGTTTCTTATTGGATAAATAGCATTTTGTTTGTTTAAATCCAAGTTGATGCCCAGCTAATACAGAAGGTTCAACTCGTACTCGTCTAACCATCAATTTTGCCTCCAATAATTCTACCGATGGTTGTTTCATTTAGAGAATACAAACACATGGTAGACTGTGACTTTTTTCAATTTAATCTGAACACTAACACCTGGAATGAGATATTTTGGTTGATCCAAAAAATCTAGTTGTAAAGATCCACAAAGTGCCCATGGTTGTGATCTACTGATGCATTCTCTTCTATAAGTTTCACCACATATCCCATTGCACTAAGACATATTTTCTTGGTATCTCCATTATAATTCAAAACAGTTTCAATTATTGATTCTGAATATATTTATCATTTCCACCTTCAACTTTAAATTTATTCAAAGCAAGAACAGCGTCACTAAATAGTGAATGAAACATGTAGTTGTTTGGTATCACATCATCTTTTCTGCCAAATCTTTTCCAATCTTATCAGTTACTTTTATTTTAACATACAATAGAGTATCATTCAAATCCAAATATTCAGTTTGTGATCCATTTATATTAAATTCTATTTCTGACGTATTACTTGTTATACCATTGGTTGGATATACGTCTTCAAATGAACCATATTCAATAACACCTTGAGGTGATGGACGGTCGAAAATACATAATTCGGTTTTTCCACAAATCATTTTTCAAATATAGTTCCATATCCTTTCATTTGTTTGTTTATACTTGAAAAATAGAACCTTTACGTTTTGTTCCAATACGTTTAATTCCATTACGTTTTTATCTATTAAGCTTTAAACCATTATGTTTTGGAACAAAACCGTTACCATTAAGATTTGTTCATTCTTTGTATTCTTTGGCATCATTTTTGAGAATTCATCTGATGACATGAAATCCTTGATTTCAGATAACGCGTTTGATTTCAATGTTGGCAATACTTTTGCATTATTTGATATTACATCCTGAGCAGTTTTCATTCCAATTAATCCAATACGTCTAAGAATAGGTAAAGCAAATCTACCAATTGTTTGCAACCAACCGAACCATACTGTTTTCCTACAAAATATGGTAATTCTCCACCGCTTGACTGGTACTATATAGTGAAATAATATCTGGATTAGACATTTATTTTTCTAAAATGTAATGTTAAATGCGTTTTGAGTCTTGAGCAAATTTAATTAATTCTCCAACGTCATCGCGTATATTGATTTCTATATTGTTTATACAGATGTAGATACTGGTAGATACATTGGGTTCTTGATAATTATTTGAACTACTTGATCATCTTCATACGAGTCCAACCATATAAGATTTCAAGAGAGGAACATTAACATTCCTACAATAAATAGGGTCAACAATATTACTATAGATGAACATTTGATTTGGATTAGGAATAGTTTTGGTTTTCTTACTCCTTTGAATATGTAATCATCATCTTGAATGTTAAGATTACTTTGAGTATACGTATCTTGACCTAATCCTAATGTTTTAACTAGTAATTTGTCAAGGTAACACTTCTAATATGTGTTTCTAATGAAAATTGAAATACTTCATTTTTATTTAAAGTAAAAGTTTTGAATATACTATGCAATCTATTTGTTATGTAATCACTAAATTCTTCTAGGTTTTCATGTATAAATCATTCATGAAAATAAAATAACTTTATTTTCTAATGAATACTTATATTTTACAGTCACTGTTTCCACAGTTTCATCATTTTTATAATTATTTTTATATTCAAATATTTGACCACCATCAGCATCAATTTTGTAATTGATTATATCCAAATTTTTCGCATCTTCAATATTTTGAAATTCAATATCATTTTCAACATATTTCAACTTTACCATCCATATACTATCACCTATTATCTGATATGTCATCATTACAAAACAATCTTTTTTCTTTGTTATGAATAAAAATTACATATCCCTTCGTTACTGTTGCTCCTGTTACAATTCAATAGTTGCATTACTATAGATTGGAAATGCGTCATATATAAAGGTGAAATCCATCAACGCCACTTCCCACTGATCATCTAAATAATGGGATTTTCAAAATCGACAATGAAATTACTAGCTTTATTATTCGGATGAATAAGTGGCAACTATTGCTCGGTAAAACTGTGTAGAAATTATTCTTCATACTAATTGAGATGCTGATATCCAAGTAGGTTTTTCATAACCATGCCACTTTACATATAATTGTTTATATTTACCAACACCCTTTGACTTTATAATTCTTTCTATTCTAAATACTGTTGGTGGATCAATAACTTGTAATTCTGCTCATAAAACTTTCCAGCAATGATATTATCTTCATGATCTTTAATCACATACATGATTGGATTCTGCTTAATATTGATTTTCGATATTTGATACACTTCATCACTCCAATTACTATTGAAATTCTTGATGAATGGAGAAGCTGATATCTTTGATATTCTTACATGATCACCAACTTTATATTTTGGTTTCTTGATTGGACCTGTTTGTTGTTTACTTAACCATAACTTTATTGAATTATCAGATGAAACATCAACTGGTCTTGCTCCATTTATTCCTTTGTGACCTGTATGATTATAACTATCAATTAGTTTCGGTAAAACTGTAATCCATGTTTTTATTTCCAGTATACACAAGTACTTTTTCATTGCATCTCTCAATGTTCGATTAAATCTTTCAACATGTGCTGCTTTATACTGTGAAAATACTGAATAATGATTAATTCCAAGGTGATTAATGACACTTTTGACTTTTGAATTGTAGAATTCTTTACCCAAATCGTTTGCAAATTATCTGGATGTCCATCTTTAAACATTACTTGATTGCAGCTTCCATATCACTTGCTGATTTGGATTTTACTGGACAACTCTTGCAAATCGACTAAATATATCAACATGTTAAAATATACTTGTAACCTTTATTAATTCTCGAATATGGAATCATTTCCATTAAATCCATTTGCCATAAATCATCAATACCAAAGTTTTTATACTGTCTTGTTGGAAATCTTTTCAACATTGGTTTGTTCAGACTGTATGCTAACTGTTCGATAACCACTTTTTCGTCTCGCTTTTTGAGTTTTTTGTTCTCTTTCCACAACTTTCCGCTCCTTTGAACCCTGCTGGGTGATTCGGGTCTGTCCAAATATTCTTCATTTTGTCCATTACACAATTTGATATGAATTTTATGTAAAATCTTGATAATGCTCCTAAATTTTCAGTTTATAGAAAATTCAATAATATGATAATACAATTGGTATTAATGCTCCTAGAACCACCACTTTGTTTATTATATTACATGTCTCATTATCTCTATTTTTAGTATTTTACAAGTGACAACAACGATCTCTTGTTTGAGTAATGTTTGCTTTTTAGCTTTATTTAAATCTAGATTACCACGAACAACATTCACAATAATTTCAATCAAATCATCAATAACAAACTTGGGAAATGATTGTAACAATCTAACTCTCGACCTTTTGGGTCTTGAGTAATGCATTAAAAAACGGAAGACTCTTTTATATGACATAATATTATTTAATAAATTTAATAGATGTTTATAGCTCAACATTTCTTTAATGTTCTTTTTCGGTAGTCTTGGATTCTTCTTTGTTGATTTTCATTTTTCTTTTCAATCTTCTCAATCAGATTATCAAACTTTAATTGACTTTTTGATTGTTTCTTGATTTGTTTCTTTGATTGTTCTTTTTATTGTCTTTCTTTATTGTTTCTTTTATTGTACTCTTGATTGATTCTTGATAGATTTCTTATTGATTTGATATCATTCCGTTTTGTTCAACATTGGATTGATACTTTGAGGATCTACAATAACTTTAGTAAATTTCGCCATTTGTAAAATAGTCAATACTTATTATTTGTTTATACACTGTTGTTCCATTAGAAATTGAAAATATCAGTTCTAACTCTAAGATCATCAGGACACTGTTGATAAAGTTCTAGAAAAATATCCATGTGGTTTTTCTGTAGCATCTTTGAATGAATCTAAGTAAAATTGTCTATTGTTTGGATATGCTTGTCTTGCTAGAAATCAACAACGTCATATCTCTTGGATTTTTGAATATAACTAGGTATTGTACATTTAATTACGGTTCTATGATCACCACTTGATGGAAAAAGATTTTGTGTAATGAATATCACAGTCCACCACAATGTCTTGATATTTTTGTGAATAAATTGTTAAATCTTTTTCTTTGTTTGCTTCCTGATACAAATCATCACAAACAATAACATCACCTTTACTTAATCTTTGCTCCAATTATCATCAAATCCATTATAATTTTCATTTTTATGTTGCAAAATTCTGGATTGAGTTAATCCATGTTCCTCATCTGCTCCTCTATGCCAATATATTTTATTGAATTTTGATTTGAAATAACTTTGATTTTAATAATTTACACACAAACAAGGTTTTTTCCACTTCCACTCGGTCCAACAATTTGATAAACAGCGTCATTTCTTAATTCCATTGTTTAATCGTATCAATTTAATTAATATTGTTTATATATATTCAAATTTTTCGTTTTAAAATGATTGCAAATATTAATTACAAAGGAAAAGTCGATCAATCAGTTATCCGTCATTGAAATTTCCAATTGGGAAACCATCTCAAGTTGTGGAAAAATGTAAAAGCATACTTTGTTTTCTTTCAATCAGGAAAATGTAGAATAATGGGTTGTAAAAGACCATTGAATAACAAAGATTTAAAGTATAATATTGAAAACATACAGCTTCAATCGGTAAGTTGTCGAGTTTGGGAATCACGGTTTTTTTTATATAATTTTGCCAAAACAATAAAATGCTGCTTTTGAACCAGAAAATTTTCCCAAGGTTACGTATTTCTAAATATAATCCAATTGGTTAAATTATTTTCAAGTGGGAAAGTCGTACTTGTTTGGAAAAAAAATTAAATTATAAATCATTAGTGGATTCTATATTAAAAGATTTAATTAAATTAATTAACAATTTAATTAAATTTGTTTAAATTCACTGTTTGCAGTCTTGTAAACTTTTCAAAATGGATGATGTAATCATGTCTGAAAACAAAAAGAGATGTTGAAGGAAATTGAAATATACAATCGAGATAATGTTATTTGATGATGATGAATTCACAATTTCTTCATGAAGTGGGCATAAAGTACAAATGTTCCGAAAATTATTTCAACTGTAAATAATTGTTTGACATTGAACTATGAAGATTACCTCGACAATGCAAAGTTGATGTGGCCAACAATCTAGCAAATATGTTTAATGTTGAACCATTCATCGATGCCATGGAGGAAATATCAAACAATGAAATAATACTGTACCGTCATAAATTAGAAGAAACTCTTCAATCAGGTCTTCATGCTCTTATTCAGATTCAATTCCTCGATAGTTTGGTTATTCTCAGAAAGTTGAATGTAAACCAAAACTCAAATTTAATTTGGATATGTTGGAAAATATGAGTTTTCTAATGGATAATCTGGTAAATTTTCATAAACTTAATTTGCCAACTGTAACAAATGAGTTTTATGAGAATGACAAGGAGAGATTTAATTAATGAATTCAATAAGGATTTGAGTTATTCCAGTCCAGAAACAATTAACCAGATTCAAATGAATATGAAACTATTGCTCTTTCAATTGCATTGAGAAAACAACATCAATGTAAAATTGAAAGAAATCATGAAACTAAGTAATTTATTTGATGTAATCTATTTAATTAATTTATTATTAGATGCCAAATGTCATACAGAACAATCATTGGATCATCAAATACGTTTCAATTGAATAATCTTTGTTTGATACTTGTGTGTTTTTTATTATAAAAAGTTTATAACAACTAAAAAGTAACAAAATACCATAAAAAGAGTAACTAAGACAAAATAATTATGGATGATAATATTTATTCATGAAAAATTCTTGATATTGTTTTGATTTTCCAAAGTGGTCTCACTAGATCTTCAAGTCTTTTGTATCCATAATTTCAACGGTAATCTTTCCTTTTTCAATTTTAACTTCATCTCTTGATTTAATAAATGTTGATTCTTCTATTTCCATGTCGCTGTTGACTCTAACAAGGAAATCATTTATAGTTTTCAGGTCATTGTCACTTATTTTGAAATCAAAACACCATACAAACATTGTTTGAAATTTACTGGATCCTAAATAAAAATTATTAAATAAAGTAAATAAAATATGAAAATTACTTGAAAGGTGTACACGATAGATTTCTTAAAGTTAACTATTTCATACTTGTAATAGTTAGTTGGCTTATCACATTAAAAATCAATGTTGAAGCATTATCTTTGGTTAATTTCAATGGAGCCATTCTAAAATTAATGATAAAAACTAAAGATTATAGCTTTTATATATTCTGAAACGTGTGTGTACTAATATTGAAATTGATACAGTAAAACAAATGTTTATTCTAGAACATTCTAATTATTTAAAATTAATTAATTTAATTATTTTCAAATGTATTAAAATTAATAATAAAAATTAATTCATTCTAATTGATTTAAATAGATTTTGTTTAAATTCACTGTTTGTAGTCTTTGCAAAAAATTCAAAATGTATCATTTAAAAGAAGGATTCCTGTTACTGATGAAATACTTAGAGAATACTTGGAAGAGGATGACATGAACATGTTTGGTGAGATTTAATATTCATATTAATATTTTTAATTTAATTCTAGATTATCTAAGAGATATATTAAAAAAGATATTTTCCAGATTTTGAGGAGAAGTCAAAACATTGGTCGCAGAATGATTATTGGGGAAAATGTCAACAAGTTAACTAAACTAGACATGGAAGAAATAATGATAGAGTTTACGACTTTTATGATGATGATTTGACATGTGGATATGATAAATGTCCTAGTTGCCGCTATGATTCAATGAAAAGGATAATTAAAGAAAATATGAAAGGAAATAAAAGATCTTTAAACTTGACTGAATAAATTTTAGCTTGAAAGTATTTC
>JACMZG010001913.1:18531123-18633907 GCA_018340805.1 Microvelia longipes | reverse complement strand
ATGAAAACATCAAATTAGATTTTTTTGTATATTTATAAAAGTATAATCAAATAGAAATTATTTTGAATAAATCTCATCACTGATTTAAGAAATGTAGTGTTCGCCCACAATAGCTTACGATTAAGATCGGTTTCAACTCTATTGGACCATACATACATATTCATGTACAAAAACTTTTTTGTTTATAACCTCTATGACATCTGTTAAGTTCAATGGCGCTATAGAGTGGGGAGTTAGTTAGGAAAAATACCCTCAACCTCTACACAAATTAGCTCATTATCTCTGTCATTCAATAAAATAAGAGGCTTAATGACGACAATCCAAGCAGACCCGTAAAGTGGCCCATATGACTATGGCTGTATATAAATGTTGATATTTTTTTTTATTCCCAGGCGCACTGCTTTGACATCTTTTGGCAATTGCTTTAATTATTAGCAGGACCGCTCCTCCACCCATGGACCTCTAATAATTAGGCAGTTATTTTTTTTTCTTATTATTAGTCTTTTTAATTATTTATTTATTATTCCTTTTTGGTACAAATAAGAAAAGGGATACATTAAAAATTTTAGAGTCCACTAACCTGTTTACAAAAGCAGCATTTTTTATGTATACGTTAAGATCTTTATTTTTTTTTTATATTTAATTATTATTTTTTTAATAAATTCTTATCTCTGAGTTTTAGGTTTTTACCTATTTTTAAATTATATTATTTTATATTGTTTTTAAATAATAATATTATTTTATATTTTTATTTATTTAAAATTTTTTTTCTTCTTAAAGTAAGTTTTTTAAGTGCTGTTTTGAATAATATCTTGAATCTAGAAGTATTTATATTTATAGTTCAATTTGTATGGATAAATATATTATATTCAATAAATAAAGTATTTTTATTTTATTTAATATTTTTTGGTATTGATTTTTTTGTTTATTTATTTTATTGATTATATTTTTTATATTTTTATTACTATTATTTTTATAACTTATGTTATGACTAGATTATTGATAAATCTCACATATTCATAAAATATCACAGCTTGAAGCTCAATTGTTTAGGAGTGGGATGTTGCTTAGGATTTAATTCATAACCTAGCATAGTTTCATGCCTCTCAATGTATAGGAGATGGTTTATGCCCTCTCAAGTTATTTGTATATTTATGATTATATGCATTTTTCTTAGGAAAAAAAAATTGTAAGTTTATTGTGGGAGAGTCCTTAAGTTCTGAGGAAAAATAAAATAGTAAGTCTATTGTGGATGAGTCCTTAAGTTCTTAGGAAAAATAAAATAGTAAGTCTATTGTGGGTGAATCCTTAAGTTCTTAGGAAAAATAAAATAGTAAGTCTATTGTGGGTGAGTCCTTAAGTTCTTAAGAAAAATAAAAAAGTAAGTCTATTCTGGGTGAGACCTTAAGCTCTTAGGAAAAATAAAATCTTAAGTCTATTGTGGGTGAGTCCTTGAGTGTTAAAGGTTGTATTTTTATGTGTTTATTATTATGTGCAAGCTAATGGAGATAGATTAAAGAGGAGTTTTTATTTTGAATCATTGTAGAAAGTTAATAAGAAAGTATTATTAATAGTATGTGTTTGCAATGTCTCGGTACATAGTTCCTCTAAGTGTAGGTATTATTAACTGTATTTTTACCTAAACCATGTTAAAAAGAAAATTAGGTTCAACAAAAATGATCTAGAGTGAGCAACAGTGATAGAAGCACATTTTATCCCTAGAACACTTATAGCTATAAAAAACACTTTTTATTGCTCATCATATATCAATTTGACGTACATTGTTAAAAAGTTATAATATATTTGTTTTCTTTTTCTTATTCATACCGTATTAGAAAAATGTAGTGTTTGCAAACAAATCCAAAACAGGGATGTCACCGAAATTATCTATTGCAGGTGTTTTTCTATTGTCTACCTGAGTGGATTTTGCAAAGTTGTCTGTCTACCTGTATGTGTGTGTTTGTTATCGTCGTGGCTCCCAGTGTATTTATGCTAGAGAGTTGAAGCTTTGTACGAAAAAGAGTCTATTGCTGTAGCTGTGCTGTTTGGAAAATAATTTTTTTATGTCATTCAAACATTTTGAAAAATCATAAAACACGGAAAAATGTTATGATTAATTTGAAATTTAGCAGGCATTTAGCCATGTATAAGACTAACTTATGTACTAAGTTTTATCTCATTATCAGCATTAGTTCAATTTTTATCAAATGACTTGTAAACGTTTTTTTAAAATATTGAAAAATCAAAAAAAAATTCAATTGAGTTAAGATTTGGTACAAGTGTATAGCGCTTTATGTAATAAGTAAGTTCATCAAGTTTCGTTTTAATACAACTAGTATATCCATAATTTTCTGTGTGTGTGTGTGTATGTCTGTTATCATTGCAGCTTGTGTATTTATGCTAGAGAGTTGAAACTTTTTACAAAAATCAATCTTTCAGTGTAGGTTTGCTATCCTGAAGATTATTTTTTTAAAATTGGAAAATTATTGGAAAAATTGGAAAATTATACAATTGAGTTAAAAGTTAACACAATAGTATACCTTTACGTAATAAATAAGTACACCAAATTATTAATAAATTTACCAAGTAATTAAGGTTAAAAAAATAATTAAATTAAAATAAGAAAAAGAGCAGTTATTATTCAAACAATCTCACAAAACATAAACTTTGATTGTAATAAAGCATATTTTTAAACAATTAGAGACACAAGTTAGTCTTATAAATAATATTCTTATTATTAATGACTGGTTTATATTAGATTTGTTTTAACTATAATTAAATATTATCATCCTGTATAAATCACTAATATCAATTCAATACAGTATTATACGAGTATAGTATTTTTACTCTATAGCTAATCTGTTTGGTATCAGAGTATTTTTCCAATTCTTTTGTCAGTTCTAATAATTAAGAATCGAAACCGAAATCAGATATTAAGAAATCATAAGTAAATAGAAGTTTTGACTTAAAATTAAATAATAACTTTAGAGCTTTTTGGACTATTACAAATCCCTGGGCGAACGCTCTTCAACAATTTATTTTCAATAAATTTTAATAAAAAGGACTAAAGTCTTCATTAATTTAATTGATATTAAAATTAAATAAGAAGTAAAATTAAAGTTCAAAGTTGGATTATGTGTTGCGTGGGTATAAACTTATCGAAGGTCATTTGGAGGCATACTTTTTAGAGACCCCTCAAATTACTCAATTACAAAAAACTTACATTTATTACTTATCACACCATAAAAAAAACGGGGGGAAAATTTAACAATACTTAAATGTTAACTCTTCATATATCAGTTGGAAATTTTTCAGTAAAGAGAAAGATTACCTGGAATATGGGGAAACAAATTATTGGTTTGAGCGATACCCCAGTTTTCAATACATGTTCATAAAATTGACATAGATAGATGTTCTAGGGTTCAGTGCAATTTTTTATTAAAATTTATATTTTTCTTTGTTTATTATATAAGCCTTGAAATAATTTTAAATGTTCATTTTCATGCATATTTTAAATAATAATTGATTTTGTCCCGCTAGGTCAAAATTAGATCTAAGACTTCTATCACTGTTCGTCTAGTGTAATTAAATTTAAAGCTAAATTTGCTTAATATTTCTAAAATTATTTATCAATTTTATTGAAATATTTTTTCAAAATGTCGCAAGAACACTTGTGTCTTATTTAGTATTTTACTTAAAAATCAGATTTTTTTTTATAACTCTAATCTTTATTTAAATTTTATATTTATTTACATAAATTCTTATATTTTGTAAAAGAAATCCTTGGTTTAGTAAAAAAATAAATTACAAATCACTAAAGCTTAAATTGTAAAATTTGGTACTGGTATCTCAGAACTTTTTTTCATCATTTCGTATTTATTATAATACCAAGTGTTTTTGTGATATTCAGCACTTTTTAAGCTTGCACTAAATTATTTAGACAAATTTGTAGATATCACACTGTTAGGAATATAACAAATTTCTAAAAACAATAATAAAGTAACTGGTATCTAGAACCATAAATTTTAAGAGCAAATTGAATGTCTTAAATTAAAAATATGGTTTCTATTAAAGACAATTATTAATTGGGTAAGCTATCAATTTAAATGAAAAATTAAGCACTTAATCATTTGGAGTCTTGACCAGGGGGGGTTAACTTAAATGAGGAAAAGTTTGGATTCGATTATCGCAAGCTACTAAAAATAGCGCTGCGGCGGACCGGTGCGGACAACTCATGAACTAACCCCAATAGCTTTCCAAAAATGACTGATTATATTTTTATACTTAAATTTATGAATACCATGACAATTCTTGGTTATGACAGCTACATTTATTATTATTATAAAATCATTGTTTTCTGTATGTATTTTTCACAAAAACGGTTCGCCGTTGCATGTTCTGTATTTCAAAAATTCAGATACTAAAAGTAAATAGAAGCTTTTTTAAAACTTCCAGAGAACGCTACTGATGGCAGATAAGTGTAAATTTCATTTAATTAATTGATTGATTTAGTCGATTTTATCAGGTAATTACATTAAATTACATGTGCTCATCTTGCCGATGTAATTAAAATGCAGGCTGCATTAAATACCGAAATCTATCTTCTACCACGTGTAAACTTTAGCCACTATTTCATTATTACCTGATTGAATCAATTAAATTAATAAATTACTTGAATAAAAAACTTGAAAGTAATCAGAAGCGTTTTATGTAAGATTAAAGTGGTAGGTTAGTTAGAAGTGTAACTATACATGTATAAAAATTAAATTTCAAACTGACTGTGGGCATAAAGCGGGAAATTAAGACACGCCCACTCAATTGAAAGGTAGGTCCGCACAGCGCTAGCGTCGACCGAATCCAATTTTCCCACCATTGAGTCGACTGTCTTACTGTTTAAGTATCTATAGTCTCTGGTCTTGACTATACACAGTCCTTGACTATACAGACAAAATATAGTCTGTTGTAAAAACACATTTATTTTTATTTATGACAGATGTGTCCGTTGAAATAAATAAAAACAATGTAAACAAACTTGTCAGGTTTTCATTTTTAAAGCAACTCTAGCCCACTTAATTGTTTTAAAACAATGTAAACAAACTTGTCAGGCTTCCACTTTGATCAAAACTTTCCTTATAACTAAGCCAGTGCATTCATTGTCTTTTCCACTCCTTTTCTATGTATTGAGGACATTTTTCTCTCTAATTACCTTTTGAGCTTATTGCACAACCTTCATTCATACTATTTAAGAATGGACAAAAATATATTTTACCCTTACAATTTTATATTTTATGTCTAGTATTGCTATTTTAATGCATCCTCTACTAAACTGTGCTATAGTGTAACACCCGGTTATAATCAGTTGACAGCGTGAGGAAATAGTGTTGAGAAACCAATGAGGTTGATCTGATATGTGGGCTGTGGTTTAACATCCAGTATTTACCTCATTGACTCCATTTTTCCCGTGCTGTCAACTGATAACAGCTGTGTGTTATACTATGAATTATACTAAAAGAAAATTGTGTTTTTTCAACACAAAAATATATCTTCCTTAGACTTAATTATTACTTCTAAATTATTCCTGTATTAGTTCTTATTTTAATCTAATTTTTTAAATAATTTATATTTTTTTATTTGTTGAATTTAACTGATTAATTCATTTTTATCGTTTAATAGAAAACTATAAATTTTTAATTTACTTTGATATTAGGGATAAGTAATTATAATTAATTTATTATAAGAAAAAATTCTGACAGCTACATATTTTAGCACAAGCTTATAAACTAAGCACTTAATATATGCAGGGTAGACCAAAATTCCCTCTATCCCTCTTAAATTTTGAATCATTTGATATAAATTAATGAAATTTGGGGTACTTTTTTGTGTAAAGGGTAATTCTTATTTTTGGAGAGGGGGGGGGGTAGTTAACTTCGAAGGCCCTTGTAACACCAAGGGCCTTCAAAGTTAATATAAAATAGAAAAATATATATATCTATTTTTGAAAAAATAGATAAGAATGAATTAGGAGGTATACTTTTATTGGGCTTTTTGGGTTCTAGGGATAATTACTAGACATTTTGCCCCCTGCATATTTTTGTATAAGGCTACTATTTTGGGGGGATTAAGTGCTCAATTTGTAAAAATTGGACATTTTAACTCAAATTGAAGCTTAAGTATTGACATTAGAAATAATTTGCCAGGGGTAAAAATGCCTTTCTTTTGGTTTATTAACAAAAATAAGTTTTTCCTTAACTTCATTTTTAAGGAATTTATAGTCAATAATGCTACTCAATTCAGGGAATTTGTTAAAAATGCAATAAATGATTTGTATTCTTATCTTCAGTCAATAAGAAGGCATTTTGAATATTATGTTTTATTTACATTTTGAATTATTATGCTTCAATTTTGAATTATTATGTCTAGTTTTTACAGTTTGTCCAAAATTTACTGAAGGCAAAATGTCTAGCATTCATTCTAAGAGCCCAAAAGGCCCAATCAAAATTTATCATCTAAAATTTCTATTTTTTTTGTAAAATTTGGTGATGCTTAGGACACCCAAAGTTATCTACACCACTACAAAAAAGTATCCCAAAATTCATTAATTTGTGTCAAACAGTTCAATATTTAAGAGGGGGGGGGGGCTTTTAGTCCACCCTATGCAATAAATACTAATATGGTTACATTTTATGCAATTTTGACAGTGCATGTTTCAAATGCTTTTCAATGTCTTTTAATATTAAAGCTCATCATTCAAAAGAAGAGGCTGTCAACTTTCTTCTTATATAAATTGACTGTTAATTATGTTTTTTATTAAAATTAGTTTTAAATATATTTAAACAAAATAAGCTTCTTTTTATTGTTAATGTTAAGTCAATCTCTTCCGGCCTATAATTCCATCCATTATTAGTATATCATGGAATTCTCAGTGCAATATTTGTTTTCTTTTATTTTAAATAAGTTAAATTAAGTGTTGTTGTGTTATTATTATTATTATTTTGAGAATGGGCTTTTTCTATCCCCCAATTTTCTGCCAGATTTTGGTTTTGTTTTTTTTTGTCAAAAAAGTATAATGGTTAATATATGAACTCTATTTCAATTTTTTTATGACCAAATATGTTATATGTCTTGTAAAAAAATATTAAAACACTATCAGCCTTATTATAATTGAATTATAATAAGGAGGAAATTACCTCCAGAGTCAAAGATCAACAATTTGCCAAACGTGTCAGTAATAATAGCTTTCCTGCCCTGAAGCTTACAATGAATCCATCTACTCACCCTCGAATTGGGATTTAAACTAAGTGAATCAATGTGACTAAAATAAATGCAAGTCATCATTCAACATTTAATTCATAAATATAGAGCTTCAGCTTGTTAAATATTATCTCTTATTATTTTTAAAAATTTCTAAAACTTTTTAGAAAAATTTTAATTTAAAATTAAAGTAATAAAAGCATAAGTTAAATGATCAAAAATTAAAATGTTATTATAATGAAATGTTATAATGAACCATAATTTTAAATCTAACTTAAACACTCTGGGAAATAGTACTTTTCCTCCTGGGTAGTTTTAAGTGCATTTCCATGTATTTGAAATGAACTTTTATCTTCCTATGTTGGTCAAACTGTTTATTCTTTATCTCTCTGCCTGGGTATTTATTTGAGGAAAATAAGCCATATAAGGGAAATGCTACTTTCCTGCCTTTTAAATATTAAAGTAATGACTCATTTTCCTGATAAAAAGTATGGAATAGATAACCATTTGATCTAATCTAGCAAAATAAATTATTAAACTATAATCTAAATAACTTAAATATATAGTTATGTTATAGTTATATATGCTTTTATATATCAACAGTAATAAATAAATAAAAATAATATAATTATATATATATATATATATTATATATATATATATATATATATATATATATATATATATTATAGACTCCTTAAAATAAAACATAACCCCTCCAAAAATGTTGTGTACTTCACTTTAAATTGTTTTTTTTATAATTTTCTACTTTTTAATATATTAAATTTAACCTTAGTTTGAATATTTTCTTTGTTTAGGTACTTTGATATGTAAGATAAATAAAAGAACTTCATGGTTTAAAATGTGTAGGACCTCTCTATTGGTTCTTGTCTTGCTCGTCAAATTACTTAATTCTAAACTACAACCATTTAATCAAATGGTGTCTGTTTTGCATTGGAAGTATTGTAGTGAGTAGTGTTTGTTAACTGTAAGTGCCAAATCTATTACCTTGGTAGAAATATTATTATTATTAGAATTATTATAAAACCTGATGCAATTAATTTTCATTTAACACTCGATCAAAGCAGATAAAAATAAATCAATATAGATTAAAAAACAATCAAAGCAGGCGAAAAAAAACTTACTAAATAACGTAAATAAATAGTAGATAAAAAATTGTACATTGTACTGATAAAGTAGATAAAAAAACATAATAAAGCAGTCACAAATGTATTTACTAATATAGTAGATAAAAAACATAATCAAAGCAGGTCAAAAATGTACTTTACTAATGTAGTAGATAAAAAACATAATCAAAGCAGGTCAAAAATGTACTTTCCTAATAAAGTAGATAAAAAACATAATCAAAGCAGGTCAAAAATGTACTTTACTGATAAAGTAGATAAAAAACATAATCAAAGCAGGTCAAAAAATGTACTTTATGATAAAGTAGATAAAAAATAATCAAAGCAGGTCAAAAATGTACTTTACTAATATAGTAGATAAAAAACAAGATCAAAGGTCAAAAATGTACTTTACTAAAAAGTAGATAAAAACACAATCAAGAGGTCAAAAATGTACTTTACTAATAAAGTAGATAAAAACATGACCAAAGAATAAAAAAGTAATCAACTGAGACTAGAAAAATTATATCAAAGCACCAGTACTATTAGTTTAGGAGGTAATAATGATGAAAACAGTCAGGATCTCATTTTTTGTACTTATAATTTTTTTTTAATAATTTTTTTTACTTATAAATTTTAATCAATAAATTTAAATGAAATAAAAATTGTAGTTAATTAGTTACTTAAGCGTGAAATTTTTTTACAACTTGATTGTTAAAATGATATTAAACTTTTTGTAGAAGTTACAATAAATTTACTGTTGTAAATGAAATAATCAATTATTAGTGTTAATGTATCACACTGTTATAATCAGTTGGCAGCGTGGGGAAATAGTGTTGAGGTATCAACGAGGTTGGTCCAAAATGAAATTGTGGGCGTGGTTTAACATTCAGGACTAACCTCATTGGGTTTCGCATTATTTTCCCACGCTGTCAAGTGATTATAACCGTGTTTTAGTGTTAATGTGGAGTGATCTGTTCATTTTTTAGATAAGAAATAGTGTATACCATTAAATTCAATATATGTTTTGTTAAATAATTGCCTTGTTTAATTAGTAAATCTATCTAAGGATAGTGTCAAATCATAATTACCTAAATGCGACCAATAACAACAAAGATATAATAAACAGGAAATAAATTTTGTTAGTAAAAGTTGCCCCACTAACCCCGCAATATGCGTCAGTCCTGCAATACTCCCTGTTCTTAACGGTTTGAACCGCGTTCAGGTTAAAAAAAGGCGGGATTATCGGGTAAATTTAACTCGTTAGTTGCTAATTTTTCCATAGTGGCCACCCAGCGCTGTAATCGTTTCCATTGTTCCCTAATGTTATTGTTTAGTAACACCATCTTTACGTAGGTTCTATGATTGGTGATAACTATTCAAAGCTTAAGTCATACGCTAGTGGTATGACTTCGCGTAATACAGAAAGACTCAGGCAGAACGCCATATAAATGCCTGAAACGAATAATATTGATGGCACTTCGGTTTTGGATTTTTAGTGTGAACACGATTACTTTATTTTATACCTACGGTAGTTGGCAAGGAAAAGTAAAAAACAACATTTATACGGTAAGTTTACCTCAAGTCAGGGGTCAAGGTGTCGGTTAAACAGACAAAAGTATCACACCGTCCAACCTTACATAAATAAAGTAAATATCAATCTTTTTCACTTTAGATAACCACTTTGTTCTGAGGTCGAGCGCAGCGAGTCGACGTTATACCACCTTAGACTTTCATTACATTCTGAGGAATAGGAAAATAAGTCCGATTTCATAACATCCTATACTTAAGATAAACATTTTTTTCTAAGGTTGAGTGTAATGAGATCGAAGTATTATTCCTCAAGCATTAGATAATCATACCATTCTGAGGACGAGCGAAGCGAGTTCAATGTTGTAAGGGAAAATTCTGAGGTACCCGATTTTTGTCTTGTATGCATATAAATAAATTTACTGCAACTTACCCTTCCTGAAGAGGGAAATAAAAATTACAGAGGTAGTTAAAGATACTGTATATAAATATAACAACGTAATGAGAACATAACAATTTTTAAAGTATAAGAATCGCGAAAATATAGTAACATAATCATTTTTACAATCTACTAAAAAGATAAGTTTGCTTCGATTTCTCTATCTCCTAAAACGCGTGTGTTAATATTTAAACGCCTTATCCCTCTGATTCAAAATATTTATATGCAAAACAAATGATGTAAAAGAGCAGTAGTTGGACAACTCATTCTGTTGACTATGAGAAGCTAACTTAGCTTTCATTGATTTCTACCTTGTGCAATCTCCCGCTAGGATTCAGAAGTGTCTTTAATAGGGGAAAAATAATACATTTCCATTGCTACTTAAGTAATGGGATGGGGAATACTGCTGAAGTAAGTAATGGGATGGGAAACACTGCTGAAGTGATTAATGGGATGGTGAACACTGCTGAAGTAAGTAATGGGATGGGAACACTGCTGAAGTAAGTAATGGGATGGGAAACATGCTGAAGTAGTAATGGGATGGGAAACACTGCTGAAGTGATTAATGGATGTTGAACACACTTTTGTGATATTCAGCACTTTTTAAGCTTGCACTAAATTATTTAGACAGATTTGTAGATATCACACTAATACATTTCCATTGCCTACTTAAGTAATGGGATGGGGAATACTGCTGAAGTAAGTAATTGGATGGGGAACACTTCAGAAGTAAGTAATGGGATGGGAAACACTGCTGAAGTGATTAATGGGATGGTGAACACTGCTGAAGTAAGTAATGGATGGGAACACTGCTGAAGAAGTAATGGATGGAAAACACTGCGAATGATTAATGGAAGATGTTGAACACTGCTGAAGTAAGTAATTGGATGGGGAACACTGCTGAAGTGATTAATGGAATGGGGAACTCTGCTGAAATAATTAATGGGATAGGGAACACTGCTGAAGTAAGTAATGGGATGGGGAAACATTGCTGAAGGGAAGTGATTAATGAGGGGAAATACCTCGCTGAAGGTAATGGGATGGGGAACACTGCTGAAGTGATTAATGAATGGGGAACAACTGTAAGTAAGTAATGTAATGAGATGGTGGGAACACTGCTGAAGTGATTAATGGATGGGAACCTGCTGAAGTAAGTAATGGGATGGAACATTGCTGAAGTGATTAATGAGGGGAACACTGCTGAAGTAATAATGGGATGGAACATGCTGAAGTGAATTAAATGATGGATGGGGAACACTGCTGAAAGTGATTAATGGATGGGAACACTGCTGAAGTAATTAATGGATGGGAACACTGCTGAATAAGTATGGGAGGGAACGTGAAGTAAAAAGGATGGTAAAATGCTGAAGTTTAATGATATGGGAACACTCTGAAGTAAGAATGGGATGCCACTGAAGTAAGTAATGATGGGAACCAATAATGCATATAGCTGAGAACACAGCTAACTGTTAAAATTTCATTTCTTAGCCATCACAATAATAATATATTTAACAAATAAAATATAGCTAGCTAATAAACCAAGAAAATTTTATAAAAATCTATAAATAAAGTTACTCTGATTTTAAACAATAAACGTTACATTCAAAACTAAACATAAAACGCTTGAAAAAAGGAAGAAAATGGATTTACAAATAAAATAAAAATTTCGTAATGCTTTTCACTGGAAATAAAAACCAGTGTATTCTTAATGTAACAAAATTTGTAATTCTGACGGAGGGCGAAACATTTTAAAGATTTTACCCCTTATTCCTTTTGTCTTATTCTATTTGTAAAAGAATAATATTTGACTATTCTTTATTTTTCGTCTTAAAAAAGAAGCAAACATTTTTTTGTGCTTCAGTTGGAATAAAAAAAATCGGAATGAGAAACAGTGTATTTTAGAATTCTCTCTTTTGCTAATGACTCTTCAAGTTTTTGTCGGAGGAAAAAAAATTTGAGAACTTTCCCCAGAGTGGTTCTTTTTTTATCTCTTGAGAAGATACTTAAAATACTGGATAGTGTCTTTACTAGACATACTCGACGTCTTATAACATAGTTTTTTAAAAAAAACTTGAAAATGAAAAAACAAGAAAATGGTTTATTTCCGTGTGTTTACTAATTATAGATTTGATCTTTGTATTAGAGTTACAAGAGAATATTTTATAAATTTAATGAAGCCAAGTAAATACTTAAAAAATTATTTTATGACATTACAGACTTAAGCCCATATTTAAATGCGTTTTCTTTACCAATTACTTACATACAAAAGCATAAATCGCGATTCAAAGAGAAGTTTAGGTTGGCAATACCAATGGCGAGAAAACGAAAGGGTGATCAATTTTTATTATTAAAATCAATCAATTTATTTAAAATTGTTTATTTTCCAGCGTTTACTAATTGTCGATTTGATCTTTCTTATTAGTGCTACAAGAAAATATTTGATAAATTAAGAAACTAAAAAATATGGCATTACAAATTAATTTTCCGATTTTCTGAAATTTTTTAAAAAAAGTTGATAAAAAGTTATCTAAAAAAAAGTAAAACAAATTCTGTTAATGAGATGAAACATATGCCATATGTTAGTCTAATACATGATTAAATACGTGGCAAATCTTAATTCGATCGCATATTTTTTTTGTGCATTATGATTTTTCAAAACTGTTACTGAGTCATTATTGGGGGTTAATGACGTCATAAAAAATATTTCGGGGTAGCACTACTCCACCTATAGACTGATTTTTGTACTAAGTTTCAATTCTCTGGCGTAAATACACTGGGATCAACGATGATAACAGACACACTCACATTATCACAGACAAGTTTGTGATAACCACTAAGGAGGACTTAAAAACATTTGAAACGGATAATGCCAGTGACATTCCGGTAAAGAAAAAGTGGAGGGGATTCTAGACTCAATTCGTAAAAAATTTAGGTACCCCTTTGTTATTTCGATTCCTAGTTGTTTTGCGTTTCGCTGCTATTACGCATTTCGTTAATTTTTGTATGTGTTGGTACCCTCCTTTAATAGATCGGTCGTATCAACTAGAAAACTAATATTTAGAGCTACAAATTTAGTGTTGTTGAAAATGTTATAAAAATTTTAAAAATTAATAGCATTATTTTATTACAATTTTCCATGAAATATGCACTTGATTCTTAGTAAAGTCTTAGAAAATAATCCAGAGTGTTATTAGGAGTAAACAAACAATGTTACAGGTTGTCGGACAGAGCTCAGAGACATTTTCTACAATCAAAAACAGGGGTAAAATGCTTAACTATGAAAACCTCTAATTATGAAACCTCTAACCCTCTAACCCTAATTATGAAACCTCTAATAAACCAATTATAGAAACCTCTAACCACTAATTATGAAACCTCAAACCACCTCTAACCACTAATAATGGAAACCTCTAAACCCAAACCTCTAACCACTAATTATGAAACCTCTAACCACCTCTAACCACTAATTATGGAAACCTCCTAACACTATTAATGAAACCTCTAACCAACACTAATTATTGAAACCTAACCACCTCTAACCACTAATTATGAAACCTCTAACCATCTCTAACCACTAATTATTGAAACCTCTAACCACTAATTATGAAACCTCAAACCACCTCTAACCACTAATAATGAAACCTCTAACCACCTCTAACCACTAATTATAAAACCTCTAACCACCTCTAACCACTAATGAAACCTCTAACCATCTCTAACCCACCTTATTATGAAACCTCTAACCACTAATTATGAAACCTCTACCACCTCTAACCACGAATTATGAAACCTCTAACCACCTCTAACCACTAATTATGAAACCTCTAACCACCTCTAACCACTAATTATGAAACCTCTAACCACCTCTAACCACTAATTATGAAACCTTCTAACCACCTCTAACCACTAATTATGAAACCTTTAATACTAACCACTATTATGAAACCTCTAACACCTCTAACACTAATTATGAAACCTCTACCACTAATTATAACCTCTAACCACCTCTAACCACTATTCATGAAACCTCCAACCCACCTCTAACCACTAATTATGAAACCTAACTCTAACCACTTTAAACCTCTTACCACTAATTATGAAACCTCTTACCACTAATTATGAAACCTCTAACCACCGCTGACCACTAATAATGAAACCACTAACCACCTCTAACCACTAATTATGAAACCTCTAACCACCTCTAACCTCATTATGAAACCTCTAACCACCTTTAACCACTAATTATGAAACCTCTAACCACCTCTAACCACTAATTATGAAACCTCTAACCACCTCTAACCAACCTAATCTATGAAACCTCTAACCACCTCTAACCACTAATTATGAAACCTCTAACCACCTCTAACTACTAATAATGACCTCTTAACCACTAATTATGAAACCTCTAAACACCTCTAACCACTTAATGAACCTCTAACCACCTTTAACCACTATTATTGGCTCTAACCACTAATTATAACCTCTTACCACTAATTATGAAACCTCTAACACTTTAACCTAATAATGAAACCTCTAACCACCTCTAACCACTAATTATAAAAAAACCTCTAACACTCTAATAACTCTAACACCTTAACCACTAATTATGAAAGAAACCTCCAACCACCTCTAACCACTAATTAGAACTAATGTCTATATAACACAAAAGTATAATTAGGTCACATCCGTTTCGGATCTTTGAAAACACAATAAGATTAAGATTAAGATTTATTTATTATTTTAAAAGCATACATACAGTGAAATATAAATATCAGCATAAAACATTTATAAGTAATATAATAATAATAATAAGTCTATTTGACATGGAATATGCAATGAAAACTATGAACATAATAAATTATTTAATAGCCGCATAAAGCTATAGATTGTCGCGGCTATATATTTCATCATTATTTGTTTTTCCTTATAATTTATAGATAGTATTTGTTATTTTATAACTTTAATCATTCATAATAATTTATTAACAAATATTTTTGTTAATTTATAAATTTAATTACATTTCAAAGGTGAAAATTCTATGCATTTTGGTTAATTAAAAACAAAACATATTTAACAATTTAATTTTTATAATTTTCCAATTTATCTAGGGTATAAATGCGGAAATGAGATAATGAACAATTAGAATTAAATTAACAATTCTATTACTAATTATATTGCGAACTCTATTTAATTTTTAAAATGAACCACTAAAGTATATTAAGAGCTGTAAGGAGTTTATTTATCTACAATGATTTAGTGCAAGTATGACAGTTAGTAATGATAATAATTAATAAGAGACTAGAGCCCATTATCTTTTATTCTATCATACATTTACTTTGCCAATTATATATATTTTTGTGTAATACATACATTTTTGCGGATAAGCTTAATAAGAGTAACGATACTGTCGTCCTGCAGCAAGAAAGCCATGAAGTCTTGGAGTTATTTTAAAGTATTTCATAAGCATAGGCCGAATATTCGTATACATAGATATAAAATGGTTTGCTTAATTGAAGACAGGGTCTAGTCTTCCAAAAGGTCGATATTTAGGTGGCTCTGACGTCACTTACCTTCTACTACTGTGTTTAATGTTCTCAACAGTAAAATACCACAAGGATTCGCCCATACAAACGGTTTAACTTAGTTTCTTTCTCTCTTTTATGAGAACGAAAATAATTGTTACAAATTTGTAATGGAGAAAATATAGAGAGATTTTTGATCGAGTGAACACGTTTCGGACACTCAATTATTATCTCGGAATCCTCGGTCTTCTATATTGGGATTAGCTACGCAATAAGGAAGAATCTCACTACTTTAAACTTGACTTTGCACGCCTCAAGAATATATAAGATAAATACTCTTATAATTGATATAAAAGAGAGTCTTGCAAAGACTCTTTCTTCGCTACGTAAAACATCCGCTTTTTCCTAGTAGGGACCAAACATTAGCAAACCAACAAAACCCGTAGATATACTAGCTGTTTTGAAATAAATTAGTTAGTAATTATATTTATACCTAAAGGATCCTTTGTAACAAATTTCAACACAATTGGAACATATTTTAATTTTGACAATTATTTAAAAAATAACTATAAATTTAGAATTGGATACTTTATTGAGCTGTGTTTGGCACTATTTTGGTTGTGATGACTTATGGCACATTTGTTGGTCTACTCAATGCAATAAGTTGTTCAAAGTCGAATGTGGATCCAATTCATTTCCAGGGCTTTATGGATTTACTCAATATTTGGGTGGGTCAATATATGAAAGTTATCCGACGTCTCATAAAGAATACAAAAATATATACCAAAAACATTTTTACTCAGGATGAGCAAAACTAGACTAAGGATTGATTAACTTGTAAATCAAATCGTATTCCCTGTTATATGGAAGGACGAACAATAAGGAAGAAAAGTTTCGAGTAGAAGTACCCATACCCAATAAAGGTAAGGAAAAGTTCCAAATAAAAGTACCCCATACCCAATAAGCTAAGGAAAAGTTCCAAATAAAAGTACCCATACCCTATGAGGGTGAGGAAAAATTCCAAATAAAAGTACCCTATACCCAATAAGCTAAGGAAAAGTTCCAAATAAAAGTACCCCATACCTATTTAGGTGAAGAAAAAAGTTCCAAATATAAATAACCAACCATTACCCCATACCAATAAGCTAAGGAAAAGTTCCAAATTAAAAGTACCCTACCTATGAGTGAGGAAAAGTTCCATAATAAAAGTACCCCATTTACCCTATTAGGTGAAGAAAAGTTCCAAATAAAAGTACCCCATACCCAATGAGCTAAGGAAAAGTTCCAAATAAAAAGTGACCCATCCCATATGAGGGAGGAAAAAGTTCAATAAAGTTTACCCAATACCTATTGAGGGTGAGGAAAGGTCCAAAATAAAAGAAAAAAAAACTTACCCCATACCCTATGAGGTGAGGAAGTTCCAAGATGAAAAGTACCCATACCCTATGAGTGAGGAAAAATTCAAGTAAAGTACCCATACTTAATCGATGACGAAAAAGTCCCGGTACAACGCCCCATACCATTTTATGAGGACTACGACCAAAGTACGTAACATTTTAACAGATACTGAATAAAGGGAATAAATATAGAATAAAGGATGAGGTTTATGTAGCTAAATAAACGACGTTGATTAGCTTTGATTAGTTTACACATCTAACCACACTAACCACAATCATTTACACTAAATCAACGCTATTTGCACTTCCATCTGTCTGCAAACAATCAATATAATATGCCTTAACTTTACCTAGGCATATTTGTATGAATCGAATGAATATTATACGATAATATATAATATAATAATAATAATATAACTATAATAATATTTGTCATTTGCTCTTTTTTAGTTACACTAAAAGGTAATTTTCCTAAAAATTGCGGTTAAAATTCTTTTATGGCATAACCCGTTAGATTGATTTATTTCGGCTCTCTGATAAAGGATCACGTTGTCTGCCATTTCAAATCGGGGAATTTCAGTCTCTGATCCAAAAATTTCCTATTTTGGTATGGCAGACAACCTAATTCTTTATCAGAGAGCAAAAAGAAATCAATCCAGCGTGCTAAACCTTTGAGGCTTGAAGGAGAAGAAGTTTGCAACGGGCTCATGGACTATTAGTTCCTCATTCACGGCAATCTTGTCTAACTATTCACGGTTTCCACTTTTTCCTTAACAAGGAAAAATTCACGAAAAATTGAAACGTATTAGTACAAGCTGAAATCTACAATAAATAGACTAAAATAAAAGGCAAGCAAAATGGCTTAAAAAATCGGGTATGGGGTACCTCGGAACTTATCCTCATTACATCATATTCGCTACACTCATCCTTCCTGCTTCAGAGTCGCTTCGCTCGTCCTTAGAAATACAGATCACCAAATTTATACTATGCCTTTAGACTCGCTACGCTCGTCGTCAAATAGTAAATGCATCCGTATCATTCTCAGCGGTCACCCATACAGCACTGACCACGCTCAATGCTCCTTAATTTTTATGATCCAATAAAAATAATAGATATACTTGTCGTATTAAAACGAAAGTTAGTTTACTTTTTTATTATGTAATAATATACACTGTACCAAATTGCAACCCACTTGGACCATTTCCCTATTAACCAATTTTTAAAAACGTACACAAGTCATTTGATAAAAATTGAACTAATACTGATAATGAGATGAAACTTAGCATAACTGTTAGTCTCATGCGTAGTCAAATGCGTACCAAATCTCAATCCGATCACATCAGTTTTCCGCGTTTTATGATTTTTCGAAACTTTCACTGAGTCATTATTGCGGGTTAATGACGTCATAAAAAAAATGTTTTTCGAATAGCACAAAACACAGCGGTAGACTGATTTTTGTACAAAATTTCAACTCTCTAGCATAAATAACAAGGTGCTAAGATGATTACAAACAAACACACAAACATAGACACACACACACATACAGACATACAACTTTGCTAAAACCACTCAGGAGGCCTTAAAAACGCAATACTTTTCATCTATATACCGTAGGTATATAGATACCTACGGTATAAATGAGGAAAAGTAAAAAAGATCAGCATTAGTACTTAATGTTGTAATTAGTAATCAATGAAGCCGCAAAGCGCCTAAGAGACCTATTGTTTTTCTTTCCACCACATTTTAATTAAAAATCATTGAAAAAATATTAATAAATTATTTATTAATATTCACAAAAATTAAAAATTACAATAAAACCTTTATCGTAATTAATTCAAATTCGTCCGTGCATAAAAAGAAAATACAAACCTTCTTTAAAGAAGGAAAACCATATCAAAATGGAAAAGGAAAATGTAATGACTTGACAGATTTCATAGCCTAGAGCGATACGTTATTTAATATTTTATTCGCCAGCAGTTTAATTTTATATATTACATAAAATAAAAACATATATTGCATTAAGCTAAGTGGAAATGGTAGTTAAAGCCCTTGTTCAGTCTATAAAGTGGAATGGGATCAAAGGGCCCTGGAATAAATGCTTTGTTGGTTACACTTTTGTAAGGTTTTATATTAAATACCGAATTTTAATGGACGCAATTTACCGTATGAGATTATAACGTACTTCAAATAGGATTAAATAAAGTGGGTAAGAGTAAGGTAAGATGGTATCTGTTTGTATTTATTCCGAAGTACAAAACGATAGGAAAGTATTGAGTTTGAAACTGATATTTTCTCTGAATCTCTGGGAAATTTTCCCTATGAAATCTAAGATTTCCCCTGAATGATTGTATTTCATTTTTATCTCCTGAATGGAGCTACGATGATAACAGACACACATACATACAGACAGACAAGTATGGGAAAACCACTGAGGAGGTCTAGATTAAATACTCTGGGAGCTACGATGATAACAGACACACACACATACAGACAGACAACTATGTGAAAACCACTGAGGAGGTCTAGGTTAAATACTCTGGGAGCTACGATGATAACAGACACACATACATACAGACAGACAAGTATGGGAAAACCACTGAGGAGTCTAGATTAAATACTCTGGGAGCTACGATGATAACAGACACACACACATACAGACAGACAAGTATGGGAAAACCACTGAGGAGGTCTTGAATAAATACCTGAAACGGATTATTTAAGTGAAATCTTGGTTTCGGATTATTTGCAAACACAATACTTTGCTAATACACCTACGGTTTAAATAAGGAAAAGTAAAAATGTATTATTCATAGGCTGACAAGAAAATTTATTTATTGCATTTTAAAAGTTATTAGGATAAATTCTTCCTTAAGTTTTAACAATAAACATATTTTGAAATCAGCAGGAAATTTTGAAACCTAATACATTTGCTTAAATTGAAAGAATGTTTAGTATTGGCTAGCTAAATTCCTAATGTATTTTTGAATTTTAAATGTAATTTTAATAAATTCCTAATGTACTTTTAAATTTTAAAAGTAATTTTAATAAATTCCTAATGTACTTTTGAATTTTAAATGTAATTTTAATAAATTCCTAATGAAGTTTATGTCGAATTTTAATGCTTGTAAGGATGTTAACTCCTAAGTACTTTGATCATCCAAAATAATGGTCCTTAACAACAAATATTAATGAGATATCCCTAAAATACCAA
Organism: Microvelia longipes; assembly: GCA_018340805.1. Classification (NCBI taxonomy): domain Eukaryota; kingdom Metazoa; phylum Arthropoda; class Insecta; order Hemiptera; family Veliidae; genus Microvelia; species Microvelia longipes. The sequence goes on along the minus strand of JACMZG010001913.1, from coordinate 18,613,433 downwards.
GCGCCCATTTTTAGCTAAGTCCTTTAATTCAGTTACTTTTTATTTTTGCGGTGGCTTATAAATGGTGGGACGTCCGAAGATATAATCCCACTAATAATAATAATAATGCCCGTTTTAGGGCCTTTCGGACCATCTGGGTATTCCCCCTGCGGGAACGACCTCAGGTGAGTAGCATCTACTATCCTCTAAGAATTAATTAAAGTTGGCGAATTTTTTTTAATACAAATACTATTAATTTAATCTTAGAGTATGGCCCGGGCAGCGAACCTCGGACATCCGGTGTTGAAATCGAGTGAAATTGAGCTTATACGATCACGGCCACGGAGGCAGATATAATTCGACTAAAATAAAGTAAAGATACACTTGAGCATGAGCACAGATTAAATGTGTATTTAATCTGAATACACATGAGTAGTAGTGAGTATAGTAGGTCCATACTCACTTGGAAAACCACCCTCTACTCCTATGAAAAACCCTCACACTCAGTTGTGATAGTTTCAATGGGAACCACCTCAATCCTCTGATGACACTGTATGGTATACAGATGGATCTAAGATGGACTGTGGCTCTGGGAGTGGCATATATGAGGCTCATGCAAATATCAAAACCTCATTTCCTTTAGGAAAGTATGCCACAGTGTTTCAGGCAGAAATATTTGCTATTAATGCCTGTCTAATAGAGAATATTAAAAAGAATCCTAATCAGCTTCTATAAATATTTTTACTGACAGCCAAGCTGCCATTAAAGCTCTTGGTTCATACAAAGTCAACTCCAAGCTTGTCTGGAGTGCTTACAAAACCTTCTGACCTGTTCACTCAACAACGATGTAGCAATCAGATGGGTGCCTGGCATAGGGAATTGAAGTAATGAGCAGCAGACATCCTTGCAAAAAAGGGGTCTGAGACCACTCTGTGGGCCCTGAACCCATAGTAGCCATACCGAAAGCTATAGCTAAAGGTGTAATTAAAGATTGGCTCTTAACCAATCACCTGCACCACTGGAACAAATCCTCTGGCATGAGGCACAGCAAACTTATGTTAAAAGGACCCAGTCTCAAAGTAACTGAGGACCTCCTCAGTCTCAGCAGAAGGGACCTTAGAACAGTAACTGGACTACTGACTGGTCACTGTCGCCTCCGAAAACATCTCCATACCATTGGTATCTTTAAAGATAACCCAGTGTGTAGGCTTTGTGAATCGGAAACCGAAACTGCATCTCACGTACTTCTGAGATGTGAAGCCCTAGCCTTTCAAAGGTTCACCAACTTTGGTAGCAGCATTCTCACTAAGTTTGACTCTACCAATGAATCGCTGGTCAAAAAGATCCTAGACCTAGTCCGGGGAAAAGGATTATTCTGACCTGGACCAATTGAGGGGATTGTACAATAGACTTCCAGTCGCAGTGCAAATGGGGTCTATCCTCGACTCCAACCCCAATCTTTAATAATAATAATAATAAATGTGTGCATGTGTTAGGCCTCCTTTAAAATTGTTTAAAGGGGACTGCTTCTGCATAATCCCCCTTCCACATGCCATCCTCCCATGTGGGAGGATGGCACATCCTCCCTCCATGGAGGATGGCACATCCTCCCTCCATGGAGGATGGCACATCCTCCCTCCATGGAGGATGGTCTTTATAAGGGAAATCGACTTAGCGGTGTGGTATATAGTCTAACCTGTACATGAACTTAGCTTTTGCTCATGAAAGGAGTCCAACCTCATAATATTAATTGGGTCCGAAAGTGGTTTCAACCAGAATGTTCAAGGACAAAGAAGCGCAAATGAATGTATGATTCTAAGTCAGCGACTACGCCCTTTTAAACGTTCTGAATAATAGCGAATTGTAGTCATAAATTATTCAAGACTCCAGTACTTTGAAAAAGTGATTTATTTAATTTTTTTTTCATTCTCTATATAGCGGATTATCGTCCGTTTGTTAACTATACTTTATTAGATAGTTTGTAGTATCTAGTGCTTCGTAAATTTTTAGGATAAAGAAAGAGGAACAAGACATTACAAAATAGCTTACGAGTGAAAAAAATTCGCTCGATTTACAATTAAAAAATATTTCTTTTTATATTATCCTTCACAGAATTAAAAAAAAAGTTAGAAGCAATATAAGGATCAAGAGGTTGGAAGAATGAAATTTGAAGTGTGGTGTTTCTGGTTTCCCCCTCCACTTCCCCTCTAGTCCGTTGCCCTGAAATGTATAAAAAGGAGTAAATGGAAAACTCTTGTAGCGTATAGACTTTGCTTAATATAAAGAAACCAAGTACTGCAGAGCTAACCTAGGAGAATGCTAAAACGAATAAGAACGAGCCAAGAAAACCAGAAGTAGAAGGGCCACTATACTGTGAAACAATTCTGACGTAGCATTACTCACAAAATTTAGATTATTCCTATAAAACTCTCATAACTTAGAGTTGCTTCTCTTTTTCCTACAATAGCAGGGGGATGCGTTGTAACATGAAAAAATGTAACACATAATTTTTCTATAAATTTCCACTTTTTAATGCTAACAGGACATAAAAAAAAGGTTGGTGTCTCCGTAGAAGTATGTGAACGAAGAATTAGTGTTTCTCTCTTTTCTTGTGAACATGGTAAAGGCATAACTGGTCAATTAATTGCTAATTGAGAAGGTTATAATGTTATAAGCAAATAGTAAAAAGTAATATCTTTTCTTTTTTCACGCTTAAACCCATAGTGTCAGATTGTCAGAGCTACCTCCGTGGCCGATGTCGTTAAGGCGTTATTTTTTACATAGACCTTTGAAACCCACGGAGGTCTGGGGTTCGCATCCCAGGTTACGCTCTCAGTTTACAGAAGATTATTGTTTAGATAAATTATCGTCTACTTTAGAATACACTTCGAGCGTAACGGTTGCTATTACCACCTGAGGTTGTTCCCGCAGGGGTTGTCCCTGATGAGCCGCAAGGCTCTAAACGGGCATCAACATTAATATTATTATTAAACCCATAGTGTCAGATTAGCGTTTCCCCTAGCTCAAATCTCACTTAACTAATCCACCCCAGAGTTTGTACACACCTAACAATCTAGAAAGCACACTTTCCGTACATGGCGGCACATGCGACTAGTCCACAGCGTACCCAGTTTATCTAGCCCCAGACTCTATCCAAACTCACCGCTCTGGCTTGTGTCCGCGATTGGTTCATAGTGTGCCTAGTTCATCTAGACCAGCTAGACTCTGGCTAGCGCCGACTCCTTGTTCACAGTGTGATTGGTTCATCTAGTTTTACTAGCTTCTCTGATCACATTAGTCTCACTTTAACCAGTCTTCGTTTAACCAGTCTCACCAATCCCATCAGGTCCTCAAGAGTCACCAGACTCTGGCTAGTCCAGCGCCAACAAAAAGAGAACTCTAGCAACCCCGACGCCATTGTGCGCGAATTCATTCCATAGCCCTGACCTGAAAGTCACAGCTCCACAGTGCTTCAAGGAGACGTCTGTTTTCAAGAACCGAGCACTCCGTTCCTAGTCACTTACGTTATTCGTGGCTTCACTTTCACTGACTAAGTTTTCGGATATGCGGAGGCTAAGTTTATCTTTCTGACCTTCATCTCCATCTGCCTGCAGAAACCTAACTTTTCATAAGCTGGAGACAAAGGAAACGAGGATCCAGACTTGTCTCAAACGAAACAAGAACCATCCCCGCATTTGCGTATTAGCAGCCAAGGAAATCACGTAAACTCTACCTGGGTTGGCCGGCCCTGAATTCAAAACATCCCGAGTGTACAGTACAAGGGTTAACCTAACATTAAGGTCCTCCCCCGGCTGGATTTGAACTCTTAACCTTCAGGTCGAAAGGCTCTCTACCACTGAGCTATCGGACTCAGTCATATTATTAATAGTTAAATTCCCCCCAATATTTTCTATTTTTAACTGTTTTATTTTAATTTACTTAACAAGCACCAAAGGTAATTAAAATTATGAACAACACTGAACGACAAGATATACTGCGTTTCGCGCCTTTTTAGCAAATTTACAAAGAAAAAATGAGTTATGAGGTTTGGAGTCATGGTGGGGGGTATGGGTGGAGTTTTTGGAAGGGGGTCGGGACTGGATATATTGATATATTGTTGAGGTATATATATATATATATATATATATTATATATATATATATATATATATATAATTATTTGTGTGTGAGTAAGTATATATGGTACCATTAGACTACAATCATCTATTCCAACCTTTGTAAAAAGATCCTTTAACCCTTCACGCTCGGCCACAAGTCCGTAGGAGCTTTTGTCACCGTCTGTAGCTTCGAATTTTAGAGATTATTAAGCTGATTATCGTGTATTGTCCAATTCTTCACTAAGCCACATATGGCTGGGATAACAGGTGAGCATGACTACTGTGTGACAACTATCTGATCTGAAATAGAAGGAAAAGGAATATTATGATTGATAAAGTAACATGCAGCAAGAATTGAGGAGAGAGGAGGGTAATTGTTAAGATAAACTCTTATGATAATACATCAGCCAAAAAATTAGACTAAACCTGATCTTAGGTAAAGGGGTGGGAGATTGCTTCAAGATTTGTAGAAAGGGGTTGCTGTAAGATTGTGAAATTATTATTATCATAATAATAATAAGGTAGACAAATACAGGTAGAAATAAATATTGACTTAGCCTAGTACAAGAAGATAATACACCGAAATGGGAGGGGATGGGGGGGAATATGGTGAGAGTGAAAAAAGGGGGGAGGGGTCAAGAAGGTAGCCCTCCAAAAACATCTGTTGCCATACCTATCAATTCATAATGCATGTATGTAAGATGGGCGTGTAATAGGGAAGAGAGATGGCTCTCCAAGTTGTTGCATTATCTTTTTATATTTGTATCTTTATGTTTATATATATATATATATATATATATATATATATATATATATATATATATATATATATATATATATCTAAATGCATACACACACTATATACGATATTTAGTGTGTTTCTGACTCTGTTAAATCTAACAAAATTTATTTTTAGCACAACAGATTTAATCCGGAACCAGACAGTGTAAAGCAAGAAAACAAGTCCATTTGTTTTCATAATAAATACTTTTGATAAAAATCTAAAATAGACAAAACTACAAAAATAAACATTTTATATTTCAAATGAAGAAATCTAAGAACGATTTTAACAAAATTAGAACAATATGACCGATACGCTGGAGAAGAATAGTTTTAGCGAAATTTCATCATGAAAATTACGCTTATGAGGTTGTTCGGATGGTTGAAGAGGAGAGGTGGAGTGAGGGGAATCGATGCAGATTGGCTTCCTGATACCAAAAATATATGTCCGAAAAAAATGTATATATATATATATATATATATATATATATATATATATTATATATATAATATATATATATATATATATATATAATATATATATATATATATATATATATATATATATATATATATATATATATATGTGTGTGTGTGTGTGTGTGTGTGTGTGTGTGTTTAATTTTCCTTTTTAGTAGTAACCCTACCAAAAGGCCGTATATTATCAGCATGCCCCTCAAAAATACTACATGCTTTTGAAAACAATAGATATTTGTACATTACTTCGTTCTTTTTAAGAAATGTTTTTTTTTCGGCTGTTCTTTTCTTCCTACAGTAAAATTTTGAATCTTCTGAACAATAATTTTCTTTTAAATTTAATGTCTTGTGTTTTTCCTGTGTTCGATATATTTGTATCTTATGAAAAATAATAATATTATATAATAAATATTAATATATGTAAATTAATATAAATAATATATTAATTTTATTTTGGTCATAGTTTATCTAAATCAATTGCCTCAATAAATTGAATAAAGTGTGTGTGTGTGTGATGTGTGTATGCACTCATATACATTTTTTCGTACATATATGTTTGGTTCCAGGAAGTCAATCTGAATCGATTGGCTGACTGTCAGTTTTAGACTTTTGATGTAAATGGTCTCTACGGCTAGCAATCTGACTCTTTCGAGTTTAAATTATTCAAATTGCCAGTATTATTTCGGTAACTATGACCCAAACATGGAAATTTTGTTACCACGTTTAGTAATTATTTTAGTAGGATAAAATAATACAATTGTCAACTTACAAATAAGTACACTTAACTTGTACAAATAAGTGCAATTGCCACTTTTTTGTAAGCGCTACACAGCACAGGATTTTGCAATGTTCTAGTGTGGCACTCATTCTTTATGCCATATTTAAGTATGTAATATGTACTTTGTAAAATAAAGGAAAGTTATTAAAAAAATCGTAGTAACTATTGCCTTTCTTTGGAAACTGCGTTGAAATTTAAAATATTCGATACTAAGGTAATTTTTCGCTAAGCTATTCTTTGACCATATTATAGATTTTGTTGGGAATTTTCACTAACCTCATGTCGAACAAGAGACGGTACAAAAATTCACCGGAATATGGTAATACTTTTGTTGAAATTTTGTTTTTGAGTTCTGAGTCATATTGTAAAGAGGGCGTGATAATCAATTTTTTTAATTTAAAGTGCAAAATCAAAATTTTGATTTTAACTTGCGCGTACGCACTTTATTAAAAAAAAAAACTAGGTACTCTTAAGCATTTAAATATTTTTAAATTTAAAAAAAAATGATCTTTTTCTTTATCTTATTCTCTATCTTAAAAATGACGTGCGGGAGACGTGGGATAGCATTTTAAGTTCGCGTTCCACCCACCTCTAAGATCCAAGTAGTCCAAAAAAATAAATATTTAATGTTGTTACAAATGGTAATTTGGTAATTACCATATTTGGGTGATAGTAACCAAAATAATAATTTTAAATTTAAACTCGACAGAGACTTTTTCGAAAGACTATAGGGATGTCTGGCAGGGATTCTTTTTCTTTAAAAGAAGAAGATGAAGTTCCACTTACACACATCTATGTATTCATCTCTTATGACTGAGAACCACTCATGTTATTTTCTCTCTAGAACCAATAAGGACTTTTTAAGTCAAAAGCTTTATGTGTGAATAAAAAACCGGGAGGGGCTGTAGTTATTATTTAGGATTGCTTTGCAAGCCATTTTACTTAAAACATTTGCAAATCATAATTTAAAATTAAGTCTCAGTTTCAATGGAAAATGATGAATTACCTGATTAATATCTTCTTCTGTTTCTAAACTAGGGACCTTGTTTTATATTAATTTTTAAGGATTCAATATTGGTACATCTGAAATGTTCCACTCATTATTTAAACTTGAATCACTTTAAAAAAGAAACCTCCTCCCTCTCCCACTGTATGACTATTACCTCATTACCTTATATTTCCTTTGGAAATTTGCAAATATGTTTTATTAAATCAAAGCTACCAATAATAATTACAGTTGATAAAGAAGATAAGAAAGTGACGATTCTGAGATCGAGTTTAGCGAGACCAAAGTAGTGACACCCAAAACGTTGAGTTAACTTTTTAGTATGAGTGTTGGTCAACGACTTGAAGGTGTTAGTCACCCTTACATTCAAAGGACGAGCGAAGCGATTCCAAATTTCAAGTACCAAGTATCAAGTACCTTGTACCCGATACTTCAACACTATTTAAAGAAATGTCTGATTTTTATAATTTCTACTTATAAATTTAACCTATCACGTGGCAAGAATTTATAAGGTGAATCCATTGACATGTTAGGTTATACCCCGGAATCGCACAACAATTTACTGCAGGAATAAACTGTAAATTTTCAATGTTGACAGCCTATACAGATTCCTGCAATGACGTCACACTTCATTCATAAATAAGTAAACTTATAACCTCCGAATGCGTTTGGTTTGTTTATATCGAATAGAATCACCTTATAAATTGCTAACATCTTGAACACATTCATAAACTAGATTAGTAAAAAAGCTTTATTGTATTTCATTTTGAAGACTTGCAGAACATTATTTTCAATTTAAAATAAAAATCAAGAGCTAATTTCCTTTAGTTCTTTCAAGAAAACATCGACTTACTACACTACTGCTAGAACCGTTATATCTTAAAGCAAAACTTTGAATTCCGTAGTAAACATTTTAATAAATCATCCGAGTTTTATAAAGGAGTTTAAAAAATAAGTTATAGGAGAGAGATTGTAATAACAGAAATGGAAAGAAAATATCTGAGATTGCCTTGCTACAACCAATGCACACTTGTCGTTACAAGGCTGTGTGTGTGTGTGTGAGTGAAAACTACTATTAAAGCCTTGTGTTCGAGCTGTGTGTGTGAAAACCTGCAAGGCTACCCCAACCCGACATATACTTAAGATAACTCATTTTTATTCTTTTTTAATTTTAATTTTGCTCGATAACTTCAATAAATTTTAATTAACAATTGACAAACTTTTGTTACGAATAAATAAACTTTAAGTTATTCGACATAAAATTTTCTTACTGTTAATCTTGAATAATTAGAATGGTTATGTAAATAGGTTGTTAATAATCGAAAACCTTATTTTATAATGTTATTATAGTATAACATATGGTTATAATCAGTTGACAGCTTAGGAAAAATAGTGTTGAGGAACCAATGATGTTAGCCTGATATGAAATTGTAGGTGTGGTTTAACACCTAGGACTAACCTCATTGGCTTCCTCGCATTATTTTTCCTCACAGTCAGATGCAATCGTGCATACTTCAAATGTTTTCGAAAATTTTATAGAACATCAGAGTGTTGGGTAGATGGCAGCAGACGGCTATATCGCAGTATATATATATATATAATATATATATATATATATATATATATAATATATATATATTATATATATATATATATATATATATATATATATATATATATATATATAATATATATATATATATATATATATATATATATATATATATATATATATAATATATATATATATATATATATATATATATATATATATATATATAATATGAATGGATAATATTTTTATCTTTGAGACGACACAAACCCTTTAGAAAACCAGGTTTGTGTGACGTTATTAACATGGTTGCCTGAAAGTGCAAAATTTAAAAAAAAAAAATCAGTAAAAATAAGAATTAAATTTTTGAATCAGGAATTTTTTTGATGTTTTTTTTTTAAAAGCCAGCTATAATCTTGACTTAGAGTAGACTTATACTTATTTTGTAACATTGTAAACATATAATCTTGACTTAGAGTAGACTTATACTTATTTTGTAACATTGTAAACATATAATCTTGACTTAGAGTAGACTTATACTTATTTTGTAACATTGTAAACATATAATCTTGGTGCTGTTGATAAACGCTTTGTTAGAGGAATTCATTTGATAAGCTACATTAATTAAAAGAAATCTTATATTAAGATATAACTTTTATAATTTTTTTAAATCTAATTATAAATAGCCTTGTAATTGCGATTTTAAAAAGAAAAATGTTCCTATGTTTAGATTCTATCTCCTTTATAAATAAAAACTTTACTCTATAACTCTCATATCGTCCATTTCATAAATAAAATAGAAATAAATTTTAAAACTCACTCCATTCCTTATTAATTCAAATATAATATATATCTTTTAAAGTAGAGTTTAATTCAGCTTTGTATTTTTAAAAAATAAAGAAATACTCCCTTGACAGGAATAAAAAAAAGAAGAATTGGAGAAATAATTTTACTGTACCATAAATCAGTACTTTTTTGCTTAAAGAAGAAAGTGTAAAAAATCTTATAATAATCAAGATTTTTTAAAAGAAAATTTCGCGTATAAAAGAATAAAAATTATAAAAATGCAAAAAATAATAAGATAGTCTGGTACCGCAGGGTTCATTTATCATTCCCTTTATCTCTTTTTTTTTGTTTTACTTTTTTTTCTTATATTGTCAAGTTGGCACTAAAAAAATTATATTTATGTTTAAGGAATGTTTACAAAAAAGTTTTAAAGCATTTATAGTTCGACACGCGGCTAAAATCAGCTGACACCGTGGGAAAATAGTGTTGAGGGACCAATAAGGTTGGCCTAATTTGAAATTGGGGGCGTGGTTAAACATCCAGGACTAATCCCATTTGATGAACTGAAAATAAAAATAATTTTTATTTAATAATATTTCTTGGTTTATTTTGTACGGAATAATGTTCAAGCTTACAAAAAGGAATGAAAGACCCACAAAAACTGATGCGTGTGTAAAGAGCCAAGTCTAGCTTAAAAAATTGTGAGATAATTGAATAATCCGTCGTAGGTTACCAATAATGCTAAATATATGAGATCTTAGCAGTTTCACTTTGTGACTTGGCCATTACGTAGCACACACAGAAATGCATAATAAGCTTATTAAATAGGCTGAATATTATTATAGTGCATGTCTACACTCTATACAAGATGATTGGTACCCGCACTACCTTTAGCTGCGTAGTCGTAGCTGGGAACTTACGCATGTGTTTTTTTGGTATATACATATATATATATATATATATATTATATATATATATATATATATATATATATATATATATATAATATATATATATATATATATATATATATATATATATATATAATATATATAATATATAATTATTTTATTTATATATATATATATAATATATATATATATATATATATTATTTATTTATTTATATATACATCTAATAGTAAGAAAGCAACAAATATACAAAGAACAACGATGTTGGGTCTAAGGTCCAAGGCCGCGTAGCAATTTTAACATTGAGTGTGTAAACTAGCGCGTTCTGAGAATCAATTTGACAACTATAGTTCATGCTCCTAATGATATGAGTTGGGATACTTCTAATTTTTTAATTTTTTATTTGATTAATATTGTGTTCTAACAAATCGCTCTCTTGTCTGGTCTTTCGGAAAACGGATAATCAAGGGCGGAATATTAAAACTTCAACCCTCTATAATACCTATTTCCTCTGACTTAGTTTATGTAGACTTCATTTTATATTATTTGAATAATAAAACATTTTTTTTAAAAGTACATAAAATACACAACATGAATAGATAAATTCGAAAAAAAACGAAATATAAAGAAAAAATATATAGAATATAAAGTATCAAAAATGAACAACTGATAAATTATTCATACAATTAAAGTGCAACCAGAAAATTCAAAAACAAATATAGATTCTAATTTTATGATGATTTTAGTCAAGAATTATGATTCTTTAGTTTAAGAAAGAGTAAAATTATTAAAGAAAGGTAAATTGGAGTTTCTTTTGGAGGAAGTACTGATTACTGATATAAGAGGTAACCAGCACACTCTGTGCGTGCTGATATATCCCTGTGTCCTCTGATATCGGTACTTCGTTTTTTTTTTTTTTTTTTTTTTTACATTCCGGAGGAAATAATTTCCTAGGTACTTAGACCTCGTATGTGGGTCCATTGTACCTGAATCCGGAGAAGATAGATAGAATAAAATATATATATATATATATACATATACACACCACACATACATACATACACACATATATACATACATTACATACACACACACACATACACATATATATACATACATACAATATACATATCACACATATATAAATATACATACACATACACACACACATACACACACATACATTACATACACAACACATATACACACATATATATATATAATATACATATAATATACCATATATACACATATCAAAACATACACACACCACACTTATATACATACATATATATATATTGTAAGAATGAATACATAATATTTAAGATAATGTTGTAGATAGTGAGATAAAGGAAATAAATTTAAAGGAGAGTCACTGGGTTCTTCCATTTTCTTAAATCGAAGTAGAACGACAAAATCGTAATAACTTATCCAGTTTCTATTTCTTTTAACTGGTCTGGTTTAAAATAAATAAGTTGAAATCCAGCCAACGTTGTTGGTTCAAAGCAGGACACGACCCAATGAGATGACTGGTGTTTTCATCCTCTCTTTGCAAATCTACATAACGGGCTATTCACTAGACCCATTAGATGCCAGATGTCTATTGAGTCTGCAATGTCCTGTAAGAATTCCAGTCAAGTCGTGCAAGCTCCTTTGCTTAGTGATAAAATGAGCTTAGTGCGTTCCTGAGAGAAGGGCCAGAAAGCATAAGCTTTGATTGTCTCACCCAGGTGAGCTTCGCCCATTCTTCTTCAAAGGCATTTCTCAAAGACTGTTTTCAGTTGGGTTCTTTTAAGCATTTTGAATGCCCAATAAACAGGCTCTGGGCATATTGGGATTTGGCTTGATCCTGAAACGGGCCAGACGGTCAGCGCTTTCATTGCCTTCAATTCCGCATGACCCATGGTACCCAAATGACTGTAAATGATTGCTTGGCAGTTTATTAAGAGTGGACCTTACATTCGGTACCAGTTTAGAGTTATTCTTAGGGTTGGTGAGGGCTTTTAACGCTGCTGACTGTCTGTAATATAAGATAACATTTTTATCTACCTTGATTCACTTAAGAGAACCTGAGCGCATCCCAAATTGCATATACTTCTGCTTGAAAAACAGTAGCATAAGCTCCTAGGCTAATGCCGATTTCATGCCTGGGGTCATCACAAAAAATGCCTGCTCCAGATCTGTCTATAATCCTTGAACCATCAGTGAACCACAATTCACAATCTCTTTTGGTATCCAAATTTTATATTTTCCCACTCGGTCCTAGATGGGATAGAGTAGACCAATTTCGCTCAAGTTCCATTGGGGAACTGTTAGATCTTGCGGCATTTCAGCTGATGTTAAGAGATTAGTAACACTGACCAAATGGAAACATGACCAATAGCGATGCTAAGCAACTGCCACATTCCTATGGTGTGAAGTCGTAGGCTGCAAACATGGCCTCATGTTTTAGGTACAAATTAAGGGAGGGATGTTAAGTATCACCCTAAAGCTAACGTAGGCGCTCCCTTCATTGCACCTAGTATACTTCTGCAAGCTACTCCTTGAATTTTTGCAGTTTCTTTTGTTGGGACTCGAGAGAAAGCTTGGGCCACCAACAACACAAGCATATGAGATTTATTGGTCTGACCATGGCGGTGTAAATCCATAGTGTAACTTTTGGTTTCAACCCCCAGTTAGGACCTATTGCTCTACGACAAATCCAAAAAGCAGTCATGGCTTTGTCTAATTTTGCATTCAGGTGTTCATTCCATGTTAATCTTCTATCTAAAAATTCACCCTAAATATTTTACTGATGAAGAAAGATGAATAGTTTCCCCTCTGAGTGATAGCTGAATGGATTCCCTCAGATTAGTTTTTCTAGTAAAGGGGTACTTCCTGCTACCAAACACTCGTCTAGACTGAAGATGGCTGGATGCAGCCGAAAGCAAGCTCTTTAATATATGAAATAATTGATGGAGTGACGTATTTTATTACAAACCTCTTGGATTAAAGGGCAAAACCATCCAGTGATTGCACTCCGACGGGAGCTGTGAGCGTTTTGACATTTTTTGGACATTGTGTAATACAACGAACTATTATAGTTTTATGTATTTCAGCTAATACAGCTTTAGTGGTTTGTGTTTGGTATTACTAGTTTGCTCACCACTGAAACAAACAAAAGTACTCTGAAGTGGTTTTATTAGAGTACTTCTAAGAAGGCATTCTGAAACGATAGACAGGTTTCAGCTCAATTGGACAATCCTAAATGGGACATCTGGCAAATAACTTAGCTATGATGTCATCACCTATGAGTAAACAGAAGGCTTTATTTTACTGCAGTCTGGATTTTTACACATGTACTACCATGCATGGTTAACAAAACGAAGTTACATTTTATTACCTGTATTAGTTACGGTGTTATTGGTTGACATATACAACATAATGTAAACGAATCAAGTTTTTTGACTAATACATTTGAAAATTCGCTTATAACATGATATTTATATAAAGGCCACTAAAGCGTGGTTAAGTGCCACCATCGTTTATATGCCACTTATATAAACTACTAATATGACGAACTGATATTCCGTTAGTCGCTTACCTGGCGCCTACGGCCACAGTTAAGCGTGGGGGCTGCCAAGCGGTTCCCAGCGCCGGCACTACGAAGCGGCTATAGGGCCGAAGGTCTCTTTTTTAAACACGCATATAATTCTGGCAACATACAACATGCATATCCCAAGTTTTAGCTCAAAATATAAACGGACGTTTCTATTGTTAAAAAATACGCGCCTAAACGTATAGATGAATTCTATGAGGATTCTTTGCATACATTTGTTTGCTAACCTCCAATACCTTCTAAGTGTAATTACTCCATATAATTACAACGTCTTTTAATTACTTTAAAAAGCATTACAGAATACATTAATTGTTTTAAAATGATAAATAAATCACACAGTATACGTATGTGCTTCATTAAATCGATGTTCTAAACTGCTTTATTACAACCCACATTCAGAACATTTTTCAACCAAAAGAGATTTATTGTTAGAGGAGTGAAAATGCAGAGTTACAAGAGTTTTCCAAAAATTCCCACAGGAACATTATGCTAATACAACAGAAATTTCTAAAACTAAAGAGCGACTCTTCTACCATACACGAAACATTTTTGGCATAATGACAAAGAGTTTATAAAACATACACTAGTTACATAAATTTAGCAAACATATATTTTGACCCAAACATGGTTGTTTTTGTTTCCAAAATGTTTACTAGATGTTTTTTTACTCAATAGGCAAATTTTGTTTTAAAAAAATTCTCTCGTTGAAAGGAAATATTAAGTAAATTTAATTAAGTATAGAAATTTACTGAATGTACAAAATATACCTAATAAAATTACAATTAAAATGTTATTCACTACTTAAGTTGTCTGTTATACTAATAATTACGATTTGTGCTTTATTTTTTGTAAGATTTTAAATTTTATAGTAGTAAAAACTTTAAAAAAGACTTCCGGTGTCATCCCAATTTTGGATTTTTTTCCAAACAATACTTTTTCTATATAAACGAGGAAAAGTAAAGATTGAAAAATGGTCCAATTGAGTTGAAATTTGGCACAAGTGCATATTATTACCTAATGAATAAGTACACTAAGTATAGTTTCAATACGACAAGTATATCCATGGATTTTGCTGGATCACAAAAATTAAGGAGTGGTCAGTGCTGATGACCACTGAGAATGATACGGATGCATTTACTATCTGAAGACGAGCGAAGCGTTTCCAAAGGCACGTTTCAGTATAAATTTGGCGAAGTGTATTTCTGAGGACGAGCGAAGCGTCCTCAGAACGCTAAGGACGCGCGTTACTATTAATTCATGTTAATTTTTTTTAATTTTATGTTATTAATTTGTTTAATTAAAATTGTACAATTTACTAAATAAAATATTTAAAAAAAGTTATTATATTAGTTCAAAAATATCATAAATTTTTATCATTCAACACCTCCTCTATAGACCGGTTTAAAAGTACTAAATAATGTTATAAGTATAAATAATTATATGGTTAATTATATGGTTAAGTTTATATGGTTAAGTATAATTATTATATGGTATAAATAATTATTCCACGCTAGGGCTAAGCACTAAGTAGAATTTTGTTCTACTTTGCATTATATAAATGCTCAAGACTATGTTCAAACCTAATTACTAATTACAACAATAAAAATTACTCCCCACGTGTTCAAGTATACAGAAATTCGCACTCAAGAAAATTCAGTGCCGAGAAAAAGAAAAAGTTTTAATAGAAATAAAATCTCCATCTATTAAGAAAATTGAATTTTATTCTAATTTTCTTTTAAACAATTCTCTTCAAGGAAGAGAATTCCTTAATGTTTTTTTGTTTCATTAAACAACAATTCTCGGGAAAAACAAAGTTTTCCTCTCGGCTTCGCCTCAAGTGTAAACAGAACCCGCAATAACAATAGTACTCAACAAACTTTTACTTATCTTCTTCAGATAACTTTAAAAAGGCGTTGCTATTAAAAAAAACCAGCAGGGTTTAGACAAAAAGCGTAAAAAATGGTTGGAAATAGCTTGATTCAAGAGAGTAAAACCACCTCTATTTTATAAAAAATGTTCATGCCACTTTAAAGAATAGAATCGCGAAATATTTATTCGATCCCTTTTTATCTTAAACTTGAAGAAATAATTTTATAAAACAACGATCATTTAGTTTCTTGAAAATTTAGGCATTCTTATAGGGACCGTACTTGATCAATACATTAGATTTGTACTAGGACGTCTAGTTTGTAGGTTACAGGAATTAATTACCATTATTAATTACTTGAATCCGCACAGAAGCTTAGGTTTAAACCGGAAATCCTAACACTCGAGCATAATTTGGTCGATAATTTTATTCCGATGAATACCTATCAGTTATCATTTATTAATCATATTATAATTTTTGTATTCTTATTTTAATTTAATGGTACTCTACGTTGTATTCTTATTTTAATTTAATGGTACTCTACATCGTATTTTTATTTTAATTTAATGGTACTCTACGATGTATTCCTATTTTAATTTAATGGTACTCTACGTTTGTATTCTTATTTTTAATTTAATGGTACTCTACGTTGTATTTTTATTTCAAATTTAATGGTACCTCTACGTTGTATTTTTATTTCAATTTAATGGTACTCTACGTTGTATTCTTCAATTTAAAAGAACTATTTTGTTGAATTATTATATAACAAAATAATAATTTTAATTATATATATATATATATATATATATATATATATATATTATATATATATATATATATATATATATATATATATATATATATATATATATATATATATATATACATATATTATCTACTGACCGTATTTTGGGGTTTCAGTTATTTAGCTAAAATTATAGATATATTATTTTACCTTCATAAGATAGATTAATTATCTGTATCAGGTGTTTTTAAGACACAAGACATGTGAAAAACCACCTTAGTGGTTTTTCACAGATTTGTCTGTGTTAATGTGTGTGTGTGTCTGTTATCATCCTTACTCTGAGCGTAATGATGCTTGAGAGTTGAAACATAGTACAAAAAGCAATCTTTAGGTCCGGTTTTGTTATCCGGAAAATACTTTTTACATATGACATAATGACTAAGCAAAAATTTCAGAAATTCATACAACGCAAAAAAATATTTTAATCTTAATCGATATGAAATTTGACGTCAAATATAAGACCAACATATGTGCTAAATTTCATTTCATTATCTGCATTGAGAGGATGAGCGCAGTGAATCTGATGATGTGAGAAAAATTCCTGAGGTACCCTGTACCTGATTTTTTATTAAAATTTGTATAATGTATTTAAACTTGTTTTTAACTTAAATTTAGTTCAGCTTTGATAAAGTTATATAATATTTTGATAAATTAGTACTCTTCTTAAGTATGCAATACCAGGGCTAAAAAAGCAAACTGTTTTGAAAGATAATGGTGTTAGGTGTTATAGCGTTTAAGAACTAATAAATAAAAAAGAGGCCAGATGAGGTGATGAGAAAGTTTTAAATGTTGTTTCAGTGCTTCAACGTATTCATCCATTCTTGTGTAGGCAATGAATGTTAGTGGATTCAGGATAGGAGAACATTGTCTTTACGTGGAAGTTAAGTATTTGTAAGGACTCAGCGATTATGGTTTTGTGTTGCAAGAGCACTCAGCTAATCTAGTGTGGTTATGTCGAAAGCACTTTGAGTACAACTCGTGTTCAGAGCACAACGTTTATCAGTTTGTGTCGACAACGCAGAGTAAGGGTTTTCGTTCAAAGCATCGCGAATGTGGGATTTCTGTCTAGAGCACTGCGAATGAGTTTGTGTATAAAGTTCAGAGAGAAGGTTTTTGTTTATAGCATCGCGAATGTGGGATTTGAGTCCAAAGCACTGCGAGTGAGATTTGTGTATAAAGGTCAGAGTGAGGGTTTTTGATTGTATTATCGCGAATGTGGGATTTTAGTCCAGAGCACTGCGAGTGAGGTTCGTGTATAAAGGTCAGAGTGAGGATTTTTGTTTATAGCATCGCGAATGTGGGATTTGTGTCCAGAGCACTGCGAGTGAGGTTTGTGTATAAAAGTCAGAGTAAGGGTATTTGTTTATAGCATCGCGAATGTGGGATTTGTGCCCAGAGCACTGCGAGTAAGATTTGTGTATAAAGGTCACAGTGAGGGTATTTGTTTATAGCATCGCGAATGTGGGATTTGTGTCCAGAGCACTGCGAGTGAGGTTCGTGTATAAAGGTCAGAGAGAGGGTTTTTGATTGTAGCATCGCGAATGTGGGATTTGTGTCCAGAGCACTGCGAGTGAGTTTGTGTATAAAGGTCAGAGTGAGGGTATTTGTTTATAGCATCGCGAATGTGGGATTTGTGTCCAGATTACTGCAAGTGAGGTTTGTGTATGAAGGTCAGAGTGAGGGTATTTGTTTATAGCATCGCGAATGTGGGATTTGTGCCCAAAGCACTGCGAGTGAGGTTTGTGTATAAAGGTCAGAGTGAGGGGTTTTGTTTATAGCATCGCGAATGTGGGATTTGTGTCCAGAGCACTGCGAGTGAGTTTGTGTATAAAGGTCAGAGTGAGGGTATTTGTTTATAGCATCGCGAATGTGGGATTTGTGTCCAGATTACTGCAAGTGAGGTTTGTGTATGAAGGTCAGAGTGAGGGTATTTGTTTATAGCATCGCGAATGTGGGATTTGTGCCCAGAGCACTGCGAGTAAGATTTGTGTATAAAGGTCACAGTGAGGGTATTTGTTTATAGCATCGCGAATGTGGGATTTGTGTCCAGAGCACTGCGAGTGAGGTTCGTGTATAAAGGTAGAGAGAGGGTTTTTGTTTATAGCATCGCGAATGTGAGATTTGTGTCCATAGCACTGCGAGTGAGGTTTGTGTATAAAGGTCAGAGTGAGGGTATTTGTTTATAGCATCGCGAATGTGGGATTTGTGCCCAAAGCACTGCGAGTGAGGTTTGTGTATAAAGGTCAGAGTGAGGGTTTTGTTTATAGCATCGCGAATGTGGGATTTGTGTCCAGAGCACTGCGAGTGAGTTTGTGTATAAAGGTCAGAGTGAGGGTATTTGTTTATAGCATCGCGAATGTGGGATTTGTGTCCAGAGTACTGCAAGTGAGGTTTGTGTATGAAGGTCAGAGTGAGGGTATTTGTTTATAGTATCGCGAATGTGGGATTTGTGTCCAGAGCACAGCGAGTGAGGTTTGTGAATAAAGCTCACAATGCGGGTTTTTGTTTATAGCATCGCAAATGCGGGTATGTATCAAAAGCACTACAAGTTTGGGATTGAGTTCACAGCACTACTAATGTGGGGTTGTGTATAAAGCTTACAGTGCGGGCTTTTGTTCATAGTATTACGAATGTGGGATTGTGTACACAGCACTACGAATTGTAGGTTTAGGCTTTGAAGTTTGAGACGTGTGTATGGGTTTGTGTAAAGAAAGACAGTTAAGGTGTACTGTACTTGCTTTGTACGTCTTTAGATAGTACATGCATCCGTATCATTCTCAGTTGGCACCATACAGCACTGACCATGCTCCCTAATTTTTATGGTCCAACAAAAATCATAGATATACTTGTCGAATTGAAACAAAACTTAGTGTACTTATTTATTAGGTAATAATATACACTTGTACCAAATTTCAAGTAAATCGGACCATTTTTCAATCTTTCACATTTTTTTTAAAAAACGTACACTAGTCATTTAATAAAAATTAAACAATTCAGATAATGAGATGCAACTTGGCACATATGTTAGTCTTATGCGTGCCAAATCTCAATCCGATCGCATCATTTTTTCGCGTATAATGGGTTTGTCGGAATATTCGCTGAGTCATTATTGCGGGTAAATGACGTCATAAAAAATATTTTCCGATAAGCACAACTACAGCGGTAGAGTGATTTCTGTACGATGTTTAAACTCTCTAGCATTAATGCGCTGGGAGCTACAATGATACCAGACACACACACAC
Source organism: Microvelia longipes (assembly GCA_018340805.1). NCBI lineage: Eukaryota > Metazoa > Arthropoda > Insecta > Hemiptera > Veliidae > Microvelia > Microvelia longipes. The sequence continues at coordinate 18,593,535 of JACMZG010001913.1, read as the reverse complement.
AGACAGACAACTTTGTGAAAACCACTCAGGAGGCCTTAAAAACCCCTGAAACGGATAATTCCTGTTTCATCCCGGTTTCGGATTTTTTTGCAAACACAATACTTTCTCTATATACCTACGGTATAAATAAGGAAAAGTAAAAATTTAGACACGTCGATAAAAATGGACAACTTTTAACATACTATGTAGTTTAACATAAAATATTTTAAGCCCTAATATTTTTATTCTACAATAAATAAAAGCTCTACTTCTTCTAAACTTCAAAATAGGCTTTTAAGTTTCCGAATTTTCCCCATTTTATGAGCCCAGAACCTATACTAAAAGTAGAGAAAGAGAAAAAGTGCTAATAACTGAGTTCACAAGTTTAAATGGAGTTGGAAGTTAGTGGTGAAAATATTAAGTTTTTTCCTCCAGTGAGTATATTTTGCCATCTTCTAGCCGGTTTTTGTTTTATGGGACAAAGTTTTGTGTAGAAACCATGGGCTTGTACTGGTTCAACCCTGTGGTTAAACCTTTTTTTAACTTCATGTCACAGAATAACTTTTCTAGACCAATTTTTAAGGTTTCTTATACTCAGAAATTTAGGTTACAAAGCAAAAGGACATTATAATAAGAGAAATTTAATTTCTTTAAATTTTAAAACTCTGTTTCTAATGCCTTTCTAAAGTAGGTTGTCCATTACGGAACTAGGCTTCCATAACTTATATTTTAAACTATATCATAAATAACCTCAAACTAGGGTCACTATGATCGCTTTAAGCTATTTTTTAGAAAACAAATTAAGATGCTGTCATTTTTAAACGCCAAAAAAGATGGATTTGGCCCAAGATATGATAATTTTTTTCACTCATATGACTTGATTTTAATACCAGGTTTTGTTAAAAATGCATACTCATCCATTTATTAATTTTTATTTTTCTTCATCTGCTATTGAAGGTATATAGAAAAAGTAGCTTTTTCACCCTAAAATCCGAAACCTACAGGATTACTCTTGTAGGTTAATTTTACTCTACAGGCCTATATCTCTCAGTAACAATGTCGGCGGGAGTATACATTTCTACCTCTAACGCGTTCTTTTTCTCTACCTTGCATAAAGTTTTATTATTTGGGGCCGAAATCGAGGTGCTAAATTAATAGGACCAGGATGGTCGCAAAGGTAATGGATAGGACAATCCGGCTATGTACTTGATTTGACCAAATGTCCCGATTTCGCCATTTTCCAGGCTAATATATTATAGTGTTACAGTTTTAAATTAACAGGCTAAAAATTGACCTTTGGAGCAATAATTCATCAAAATTAATCATACCAAGTTTATTACCTCCACCTCTAGAACAAATCCTCTGGCATGAGGCACAGTAAACTTATGTTAAAAGAACCCAGTCACAAAGTAACTGAGGACCTCCTGGACTGTTGACTGGTCACTGTCACCTCCGAAAACATCTCCATACCATTGGTATCTTTAAGGATAACCCAGTGTGTTGCTCTGTGAATCGGAAACCGAAACTGCATCTCACATACTTCCAACTTTGGTAGCAGCACTCTCACTTAGTTTGACTCTACCAATGAATCACTGGTAAAAAAAAGATCCTAGACCTACTCCGGGAAAAAGGATAATTCTGACATGGACCAATTGGGGAATTGTACAATAGACTTTCAGTTACAGTGCAAATGGGGTCTATAATAATAATAGACACGTGACATGAAAAAACATTCAACATTTTATTGATTTTCGAACATTTTAATTTGTCAATTTCAAGAACTGACTCAGTATCCCTGAGCGAAAGCTTTTCATCAATTTATTTTAAATAAATTTATAAAAAGGCATGAAGTCTATCAATTTAATTGTAATTACAATTTATAGCAGTCCAAAAAGCTTTGTAGTTATACTTATAGGTTATTTGAGAATTGTTAAAAATAAAAAAAATAGTTTGATTGAGTTCTAATTTGTTACTCTCGTATTTTCCTTTATGTAGTAAATATGAATGTAAGTTTTGCTTCCATGCAGCAAGTATATCTATATCTACGGTTTTGTTGGATCATAAAATGTAAGGAGCCTCGAGCGAGTGGAAATGAAGCAAATGTATTCAATATCTGAGCACGAACGAATCGATTCCAAATACGTGTTGCCTTATAAATTCGGCGATTTGTATATTCTGAGGGTGAGCGAAGCAAATCAGAAGCAGGGAAGAATAGTTGCAAGATAGCCCGTACCTAATTTTTTTAATTAAAAAAATGTAAGAAGAATGTTATCAAGATACCAAAAGCAATTCATCTCCGAAAAGTTGTTTATTTAATAAAAACGCTTAATTTTATTTTCAACTTTTCTGATTAACAAATTATTTGATAAATTAAAAAAAAATTGTTGCACTGGAATACCCCAACACAAGTATTTTTTCATTAATTACAAAAGTTTTTTTTATTAATTTAGAATCCTAGCTAGTTTTCGTAGGGAAAAAATTTGTTTAATTACGTTAAAAGTAAACTGTTGAGTTGATTAAGAATTTTATTATTACGAAGTATTGATTTTAAGTGAGAGGAAAGTATGAATTTGAATGAGCACTAGTGGAGTTGTTCATAATGAAAGGAACGAAGAAAAGAGTCTCTCCACAAAACAATAATTTATTCAAAGCGCTTTCAACCTAACATGAGGCCATCATCAGTGCCAGATATAATAAAAAGAATAAACGGCTAAGAGAAAGACATTAAAGGTAAATATAAGTCGAACTGTGGAATTCGCAGTTTTCCTTCTCTTCTATTTTTTTTCGACTCGACGATGTCGGTGAGTCGTAATAGACTCAATAGAAGAGAAGGAAAACTGCGAATTCCACAGTTTGACTTATATTTACCTTTGATGTCTTTCTCTTAGCCGTTTATTCTTTTTATTATATCTGGCACTGATGATGGCCTCATGTTAGGTTGAAAGCGCTTTGAATAAATTATTGTTTTGTGGAGAGACTCTTTTCTTCGTTCCTTTCATGAGAGGAAAGTATTGAATATATAAAATAATAAGTTACATAAAGTAAAAGCAATAAACTAAAAATGCCCCTTTACGAAGAAAAACCTGAAGCCCTTCATATGATTGCGCCTGCTTAACATTAAAAAAAAATGCACAAATTTGAATTTACTTGAAATAAGTGGTTCCCTGTGGGTAGTGTGCAAAACATAAAGAGAACATTTTTTAAAGGTGATAAAATGTTCTATAAAACGAGTGTTTAATCATTAAAATCGGATAGCTGCAACCGAAGTTATCACCCTTTTAAAAACACCAAAAAAAGGTTAATTTATGCAAAGTCAGCGAATTTCTTTGGGAAAATATTGGATTTTTGTGCATTTTTTGGTCATTTAACAAATGTCATAACTTAAGTTTTATTTATCCGATTTTGACGAAAAACTCTCGTTTTATAGAAAATTGTATCAGCTTTAAAAAAAGTTCCCTTCATGTTTGCACACGACCTACAGAGAACTACCTATTGCAAGAAAACTGGAACTTGAGCGATTTTCTAAATTTTTGAGCGAGCGTATTTATATGAAGGGCTCCACTCTAGATAGGCAGACTATGCTTTTCCTTCGTTATTAAAGGTATATTTTTAGAAAATTTTTGTTTGTAACAGTAGCAGAAGTAGTAACTGTTGAAGTAGTACAAAATAATTCATAATTTTTAGGCCTGGCTCTTGGACTAGAATGCGATTTTAGCACTGAAGCAGAGAGCTGTGGCCTGATTTAAATATATTCCACACTATTTCAATAATAGTAAATAAAATTTCGAATCAGAGGATCTAAACTTTTGTTGTATCTGATTAATTTTGTTCTTTTTCTTTTTCTCGTTTATATTTGTGATTCAGAAAAAGTATGGTTTGCAATAAAATTCTAAAACCAAGATTTCACCAAAATAATCCATTTTGGGCGTTTTTAAGACTTCTGGAGTGGGTTTTACTACGTTGTCTGACTGTATGTGTGTGTAACAACGTAGGGTAAAAGCACCAGTACCCGGCTCCCCCCCCCCCCCAAGTACCGGCACCCCTCAGCAATTTTTTTGAAAATAACTTATTATTTATTCAAGGCAAAAACGAAATACATATGATAAGATACATATGGTATAAGATTTATACCAGATTTAATTAAAAACATCGCCTAATATGACTAAATGATTAAAGGAACGAATAAGAGATTCTCTCCAAAACAATAACTTATTCAAAGCGCTTTCAACCTAACATGATGCCATCATCAGTGCCAGGTATAACATAAAGAATAAACGGCTAGGAGAAAGACATTAAAGGTAAATGCAAGTCAAACTGTGGAATTCGCAGTTTTCCTTCTCTTATTCTTTTTCGACACTATCACGAGTCTATCACGACTCACCGACATCGTCGAGTCGAAAAAGAAAAGAAGGAAAACTGCGAATTCCACAGTTTGACTTGTATTTACCTTTAATGTCTTTCTCTTAGCCGTTTATTCTTTCTGTTATATCTGGCACTGAGGATGGCCTCATATTAGGTTGAAAGCGCTTTGAATAAATTTATAGTTTTGTGGAGAGACTCTTCTCTTCGTTCCTTTCATTATGAACAACTCCACTGGTGCGTTTATATCTGGAGATACGATGGTAACAGACAAACACATACACACATACAGACAGACAACTTTGTGGAAACTACTCAGAAAGATACGATGGTAACAGACAAACAATACACAGACAACAACTTCGTGAAACTACTCAGAAAGATACATGTAACAGACAAACACAACACACATATACAGACAGACAACTTCGTGTAAACTACTCAGGGAGATACGATGATAAGAGACAAACACAGACACACATATACAGACAGACAACTTCGTGGAAACTACTCAGGAAGATACGATGGTAACAGACAAACACATACATACATATACAGACAGACAACTTCGTGGAAACTACTCAGGAAGTTTTAAAAATATCTGATACGGCTCACAATAGTTTTCTTATTTACCTACGGTATAAATGAGGAAAATTAAAAATCGAAAATACGCAAAAGAAAGGAGAAACTAATGTTGGTAGTAAATAAGAGAGACATTGATTGGTACCTCACAAGGGTTTGAAATGAAATATAGAGGTTGGTCAGGATTAAAATAGGATCAGGAAATTAGGATAGCATGTGGTTTAGTAATGTGGCAGACGATTATTTCATATCAGGTCTGAGTGGAAGGGAATGAAAATAATATATTCTGATATGTGTCTGTATCAATAGTAAATAACTTGACAAATAAAACTTAAACTAATATAGATGTTAATAAAACTTAATAATCCCGAGGTTTTTTATGTATCTGTGAACATGTTTTGCTAATTTATTTATATTATTTATACATTAAAATAAAATTAATGTAATAAAAATATGTATGCTAAATTTACACTCTGATTTACATAAATTTAATTTAAATGTATGGTATTATGAATTAATTTATTACGTAATAAATATTTTCATAATTCATAAATTTTTATTAAATTTGCATCACAGAGTGTAATTTAATCTAAATATTTAATTACCCTATCAACATAAATTACTAATGAAATTTTAACATTAGCTCTTAGAAATGTAATTAATTTTTTATATCCATTTAGCGAGTTTCCTTTGAAAAACATTTGCTAATGGGGTAGGTTTCACGACACGGATGGTCTTAACAGACACACATATAACATGGTAAAAACCAATCTGGAGGTCTTAAAACAGTTAAAATGGATATAAGTAGTTAGGGAAGGGGTGTTAGGAAGGGTGGATTGACTCGCCTAGAGTTTTATTTTAATTAATTCTATTATAAGATACATTAAAAGATATATTCTATTATTATAGTGTTTAAATGATTTGTCTAAATATATACAAACAGGGTGGACCAAAAGTCTCAGGCCCGGACTGACGTGTCAAAGTCGAAGTGTAATTAAGTCACTGTTTTTTCAATTTCTATCAATAATTATGTGATAAATATTAACTTTTTTACAGTTTGACACACCTTGACACACGTTATGCGCTACTGTGTCCAATCCTATGGCGGTTCCATAATGAAACCTTGTGGACATTTTTTTAACAGTTTAAGCTCTTTTTAGGATTTTTTTTAAAAATTGGCTTTTTTAAGGTATTAGCATTTTTATTTTATATTTGCTCATAATAAAAAATTTTGACTAATTATCCTAAAGTACGCAGAATCTATTTGAAAGGGCCATGTTTACTATTTTAAACGCCACCAAAATAAAAATCATACCCAATATGCAGAATTTTAGAAACAGCTATTTTCGCAGTAAAAGAATGTTGAAAAATCTTTGGATTTTTCACCACTCTTCTGCGGGAATATGGCTGCACAAAATGAGCCAAAAATCTGGATAATTTTTTTCCAAGTATGATGCCTACCTGTCAGCCGAATTATATTGAAATAAGTGGGATTGAGTCCAAAAATGTACGATTTTTGTGGTGATCTGACATGGAATTACCCTATATTATTATTTATTCAGTTTGCTTAATTAGCGATTCTTTTATTTGATCCATTTTGATTATTTCGATGATTTTGTCGCTTTCACATTATTCAACGCTATGATTTAAAACAAATAATTTGCTAATTTTATTATTATTAAGAACATGGCTTTATTTTATAGTTTAAATGAAATGTGAAATTGAATTTGATATCAGAAAGATTTATCTTTTAGATACAACTATAATGAAGTATAGTGAAAGAAAGGTTTTTTTTTCATTATCCTTGTATATAATACGGAACTGAAAAGCACCATGTTGCCCTTACTTAAACTAAATAAAGATTTTACGAGAAAAATTTAAGAAGAGAGTTGCTGTTACCCATTTCAGTGGGATATCCTAGCATGCTCCCATAGGAGGGTTTATTATTCCAATATTATAAAGGTCTCAAGGCTCCTTATGCCACCCTGGATAGCATACCCTTCCTCACAGCACCAAATCCCTTCACCTATCAAACTATCATAAAATTTTGTTTGCCCTTTTTTCTGTATACTTACTGAGATTTTGCAAGGGAATATCAAATACTATCATAAGCCTTTCGTCTATTTTTCTGAAGCTTTTTTAACAAAAAAAATCTTATTTTTATCCAACTTATTCTGTCATATCTTTTGGTACTTTATTCTAAAAATTTCTAGTACAGTGAGTGATGATTCTATATAAATTTGTAGATTTTTCTTTTCTTATCTATGAAACCTTTTAGATAAATAAATATACGGATAGATAAATAAATATAGATACCAAAATTTACATAAACACGCAGAAATCGAAGAAATTGACAAAGCACACACACACACACACACACACATACATATATAATATATATATATATATATATATATATATATAATATATAATATATATTATATATATATATATAATATGAGGTTATTATGAGTTATGGAGCTGAAATTTTATTCCACATAAATAAAGGTTATTATCATAATTATTATTTATTATCAGCATTAGTTCTGGTTTTTTTCGTTTGACATAAACAACATAATGTAAAAAAACGTTTTTAAGTCATATATTTGCAAATTTGCTAATAAAGTTACAATATGTGACAATTATAATAATTCTTATTCATTCATTTGTTTCTTAAATTATATAGTTGATCAAGACGTTGATCAACTATATAATTTATATGACTTATATAAATATAAAAAATCAAGACGTTTTTTATTATCCATTCTGGACTATCAACATTAAAAAAAATTTAAAAAAAATTAAATATATTATTAATTAGTTTCTATATATATATATATATATATATATATATATATATATATATATATATATATATATATATATATATATATATAAAAACCAAACAATTTTTTTTATTCTTTACTTAAAAATATCTACAACAACTATTGTACTAATTACTGCAACTACAGTACTAATTACCACAACAATAAGTACAACTAGAATTAGTACTACTTATAATAATAGAGTAATAAACTATTAACTATTTCACGTGTTCTCGCGAAAATTAATTTGTAAATCTAAGTTTGGAATAAACCACAAGTGCCAAAGTTGTGCCAGTAGGTATTTTTATATAATCATTTAACTTCGAAATTAATTTACAAATTGATGTTGGTTGTACCCTAATAATGTCTTGATAAGGAGATTGTATCCATTAGGTTAAATAAAAACAACGATTTTAGTGTGACGTTTCGACCAATCTGGTCATAATCATACAAGTACTAAAAATAATAGAAAATTCGTTCCGAGGAAGAATTAATTCAAATAGAATAACTAAAGTTACTGAGAAAAAGAGCGAAGTAATAATAAGAAATAAATAATTTTCTACAAAACAAGTTAAAAGTAATCCACATGAAGGAAAAAAAGAATACTATAATAAGAGAAAGTAAAACTAAAAAAACTAGAAAACGAAATAATAAAGAAGGTAACTGGAATAAAATCTTTTTAATTTTTTACTTTATTTTAAAATGGACATATCAATCTTTTTTTAAAAAACAATAAGCATCATTCCAGACAAAGTCTTACATACAGGAAAGAACAAACATTATAAGATATTTTGATAAATCTACAGGCATCTTGTAGTCAAAGCCCTTGTGTCAGAAATAATAAAAGGAAATCATAAAGAAAGATTTTTACTTAGTACGGTTGTTATAATGCAAAAGGGTTCAAGGCTCAAATAAACGATAAATGTTTTAAAAAATAAACGACAAAAGGGATAAATAAACGTTAAGCGATCAATAAAACGTCCAAGGACAAATAAAAACGTTTAGAGGATAAAAACCTAAAGGGTTAAAGAAATACTGGGGCTGTTGAAGAATCGGGATTGATAAGGATTGGGAAAAATCCCTTTTTTTACTGCTTTGGGAACTATTGACAATGGTAAAGTCATTTTTATAGTTAAAGCTAAGGGACGCGATTATAGTTTCAACTTGGAAATCGTAATTAAATTGAAAGTGATAAGGTTTAAGTTTTTTTAAGAACCTTAAAAAGAATAAGGAAATGTCCGAAATGGTTTTGTGTTAAAATCCATTTTTAATTATTATACTTGTATACTTATAACCTTTGGTAAAATTAAACAAGAGGCCTTGCGTCTTTTGCGTCTTAGGCGCCGGCGCTAGGGGCCCCCGCGGTGTTGCCCTGTATCGGTTCCTCATATTACTAATTCATATAAGTAGCATACTACCACGATATAAGCGAATTTTCAAATATATTAGTCGAAAGAAGTGATTTGTTTACATTTGTGTAAATCAGAAATAATACTGATAACACAATGTAATGTTCGTATCTTTGTTAACCATACACAGAAGTATATGCGCAAAAAACTTTCAGCCCTATCTAAACTCTTTGTGAAGATTTGTCGTTTTTTAAATTGTTTGTGGGGTCATTATTGTGGCTTAATGACGTCACACATATTTCATAAACTAGGTTCGCGATACTTACAAGGTTGATTTTTGTACCAAGTTTCATTTCGATCTGAGAAGGTGTTCGAAAGTTATCGTGTCCCATAGAAACTTCTAGGAACAGAAATCCCGTATATTTATATATATACGATTATATATATATATATATATATAATATATATATATATATATATATATATATATATATATTATATATATTGTTGATCAGTGAGTCCCCCCTTTCCAAAAAATCCGCCCCTTACCCCCCTCCATGATCTCAACCACATAAGCTAATCTTTTCTTCGACAATTCTTAAAAAACGGAACAAGTGATAAAGTTTAGTCAACAATGATAATATACGCATAATATTATATATATATAATATATATATATATATATATATATATATATATAATATATATATATATATATATATCTGTTGTGAGTGTGTGTGAAGGAAAATTAAAATTTTCGTTTAATTTGTTGAATGTTTATATCGTTAAATTAAATTTTGTGATTCTTGGTAGTAAGAGAACATCATTGTGTGGAATAGATAATTAAATGAAAGGTTGGAATAAGGTTGAAAGGAGATGTGTTATAACATTAATTAAAATAAATATTTAATTACACGTCACTTAGTGGCAAATACAAGCATATCCTTTGCGTACAATCTCTAGATCATCTTCACTTCAGAGTATATCAAATATCAAAAATTGATTACACCAAAAATACATAAATAATATTAAAAATAATTATTTCATAATTTTATGAAATACTGAAATATGATATAAACTTTGCATCGATGCAACTATAAACGCTGCAATCAAACCTCATTTGGAGCGTCAAATAGTAACGCATTATTAAGTAAGCTAAACATAATTTTCAAGTGCCGCGTTATTTATGTGTGTTCTCTAAGTTCTCCAAGAGTCCAAGATGACCTTAGCCACATATCTGTGGGTAAGCACGAATAGTGTGGCCAAATCGTGAAAAGCAAGGGGTCCTTTTTATGATTTTAAAAATGACATAAGGAAGCTGAATTCTAAATTCGTATGCTTACTTTAAATTTTACTTAGTAGTAGATGAAAGTAGAATAAAATCAGATTATGTAACTAGACAGTAAAATTATATTTTATAGCAGCAAAAATCTTTTTATTGACGAGCGCAGTGAGTCGATAGTTAATATCCAAAGTGATAAAACGGTATACATAACCATATACAATGTTTTGAGAAGCGTCCCCTTATTTTAGTCAAAATAAGAAAATGAGAAAATTAAATATTTCACTTAATTTTCTTTACTTGCGTGACGGCTATAAAGTAAATTTTTACAGACGGTGGACGTAATGTAAATATTTGGTCACCTTAGCAATAAAATCTTTCTTAACTGATATTTTTGAAGCAGTAAAGTAAACTTTACGGTCTTTCTAAAGAAATATATTTTACTTTAGTGCAATTAACCCATGTATTTAGCAGATATGTTTGAAAGTTGTTATTTACCTTTATTTAAAGCCTTCATCAATATATTGAACCTCAAAGTTTATGTCTTATAACGATCAATCTATTTTCTTTTTTCTTCTTTTATTGTGTAGAAGGCTGAAACAAACCAAAAATAACAATGATTAATCGAAACGTAAGAGAAGTTCACTTAATAATAGGGAAAATTTATTATAAAAAAATTGTAAATATTGTAAAAACTAAACGTCCAATAAAGTTCTATTCCAAAAAATTCTGGCGCGGTGGCCCGCATGTCGGGCGAATTTCTTTTGGATGCGTGTTTCCGTGCTAAACAACAATCCTGGTTGGAATGATAATTTTTATAGTTTTTTACATTATATAAGTTTACAACTACTAAATAAATAATTCCGGTGCTGTGGTCCGCTGTCGGGCGAATTTCATTTAGAATGCGTGTTTCCGTGCTTAACAACCCATTTCTTGCTTAAGATTCCGGTTCATGCTTAAGAACCTAAGGAGCTACTCATTTGACAAGCATTGCTTGTTACTTATTTTGTCTGTATTTTTCAAAGGAAATGCGCATAATTATCCAGTTGGTTATACAAAACTATGCCTCTAAAATTAGAAGTACGCACTATTATTTGCACTAGTTTAAAACTCAGTTACTTTCTTTAAGCTTAGTCAGTTATCTTTAAAGGTTTTAGCGCATTTCCTTTGAAAAATACAGACAAAATAAGTAATTTTGTGGGTAAGCACGAATAGTGTGGCCACTATTCATGATATAGGGGTGCTTTTCATGATTTGAGAAATGGCATAAGGAAGCTAAATTCTCAATTCGTCAGCTTTTTTTCGGAAGCTAAATTTTACTTAGTAGTAGATTAAAGTAGAACAATATTAGATTATGTAACTAGGCTGTATATTATATTTTATTGCATCAAAAATGTTTTTAAAGCGATAAAACTGTATACATAGCTATATACAATTTTTTTGAAAACGGGGTGCAGTTAATGAAAATAAAACCAGTCAGAAAGCATTTAAAACACCTGAAACGTATAATGCCGGTTTCAGTCCGGTTTCGGATTTTTTTTTCAAACAATACTTTTGCTATATACCTACGGTATAAATGAGAACAAGTAAAAATAGCTGTGTTTCTTTGTTTTATGAATAAATTTATTTTTTTCCCAGCGGTTAACCCGTTTAAAGTCGACCCCTTTAGAGGATGGATATTCTGTAGGCAAGCGTAGCAAATCCGAAGTAATAAGGATAAGCAAAACGAATTCATTGTAGTGAATTTCCGAGATACCCCGTATCAGTTTTTGTAATTGAGATAAATAAAAATACTGAAAAAAGTAACTCATCCCATAATCCCGTCAGTTTAATACCATTCTTATACAATGACACTAAACCTGAAGACTACGTAATTAAGTAGAGTCAACATGTATACCCAGGGTTTAACCTAAGAATAGAAAGAAAATTCCACTTCAGATAAATCTCACAAATAAAACTCCTCTGATGAGTTTAAACCTCTTAAAATTTATTTTGTTAATCTGATATAAGGTAAATTTGTTTAATACTATTAACCTTTCTTATGTGCTACCTTGGATTATGATAGTTTCTTAAAATTAATGTGATTTCGTTTCAGTAAATGACACTGAAGAATTTATTGCTGTAGATTTTATTAACAAAAAATAAAATATTTAAATTAATTAATTTAAAGGAGAAGTAAATTATTTTGGATTGATGAACATTTTGTTAACACACAACCCACTTTTTCTTAAAAATGGTGGTCACAAATAAAAATGTCTTTATTATTGTTTTTGGGGCGCTTAATCGAATCCTGAATATATGAATTGGTCTAAAGTACATACAACTGCTATAAGTGACTAAAATATCGAAAAACCATGGATAATAACCGTACAACTTAAATTACGCTTAACTTAAACTACGGTTGATTGCGCTCCGTAAACAACTAAATTTTTTAAAGGAGTCGTTTTAGATAATTTTGTAGTGATTTCAATAAAACTGGTCTGGAGACAACTACTCGAAGTATTTAAAACCAAGGCTCGAATCTTAGTTCTGTCGATAGTCATTATTTATATGTTTAAAACCATGAATAATTCTGGCACCAAGATCAGCAAATCGGACGAATTTAATTTAAAGTGCGTGCTTTCTTTCTCTACGATATTTTCACTTAATTTTTCGGTTTATGCTACATAACCAGAGCGATAGCATTGCTACCTGTATCTCAATATTTCCGGAGTTTTTAAAGGAAATTCACTAAAACAATTTAAAGGTTTGTTTAAATTTAAATGATATTTTTATTATAAAGTTACTAAAGTGAAATTTCGCACTAAAAGTCGTTAGTTATAAAATAAAAAAATCGGGTACGAGGTACCTCGAAATTTTTCTTAATTACATTAAATTCGTTACGCTCATCCTCCCTGCTTCAGACTCGCTTCACACGTCCTCAGAACATACAATTCGCCAAATTTATACTGCGACACGTCTTTGGACTTGCTTTGCTCGTCCTTAGATAGTAAATAAAACTGTTTCATTCTCAGCGGTCACCCATACAGCACGGACCACGCTTAATGCTGCTTAACTTTATCCAACAAAATCATAGTTACTTGCATTAAAACGTAACTTAGTGTACTTATTTATTACGTAAAGGTATATCTTGTTCCAATTTCCAACTAAATAGGATTATTTTTAAACGTGCATAAGTCATTTGATAAAAATTGAATTAATGCTGATAATAAGACGACACTTGGCACATAAAAAACATCAAAATATTATAAAAAGAATCAAACAGTTCATTTGTAGTTGGTAATTAATTCCACAGTGTTCTTTTTTATCTCTTAGATAAAACAATTTAAGTACCAAAATATGCTATTATTTCTCTTTGTTAACATACTAAGTTTTCATCAACTATTTCATTTCCCGCAAGTATCATAAACAAGAAGGGAAAACTATGCCATCATGATCAAGAAGGTCCTTCTGCCCTTTATACCTTAACTTAAAGTTATAAAGGCCTTTATTTTAAACTTGAGCTTTTGTCAGATAATTTTAGGAAGGTTTATTCAAGATTAGATAGTTTTGAAAGGGTTTAGAGGTTTTCAACTAAGAAATTTGTTATTATAAGCTACCTTGCTTATTGCTTGTAAGCCTGTATTAGTTATTTATTTAATTGGAATTCTGGAATCTATAAATAACTTAAAAGTTAAATCAATCTCTAAGTGCTATTTATATTTTATCATGGGTTCCTTAGTTTTTGTCTATGAATTATTTATTTGAACTAAAGTTTGTCTTTTGGTTTTAGTAAAAAAATTGAAAGGAGATTAAAAAAAAGTTTCTGATTGGTTTAATTATAGTAATTATAATTTAATTGTAATAATAAAAGGACGCAGAGTCCGGTAGCTCAATGGTAGAGAGCTCGGCTTTCGACCTGGAGACCGAAGGTTCAACCTTCATATGCTGCTAATAGTGCCTTAATGGTGCTGTACACTCAGGAGGTCTTGAATTTAAGGCCGGCTAACCCAGGCAGGGTTTTACGTGGTTTTCTTGGCCGCTAATACGCAAATGCGGGGTTAGTTCCTGTTTCGTCCAAGACAAGTCTGGATCCACGTTACCGTTGTCTCCCTCACGAAAAGTCAATGTCCTGTGGGCTGATGGACATGAAGGTAGGAAAGGTATACTGAGCTTCCGTATGTCCAAAAACTTAGTCAGTGAATGTAAAGCCGGTAACACGAATAATGTAAGTGACTAGGAACGAAGTGTTTGGTTCTTGAAGACAGACGTCTCCTTGTAGCACTGGAGCTTTGACTGTCAGGTTCAGGGCTATAGAATGAGTTCGTGCACAATGACGTCAGGGTTGCTAAAGTTATCTGTTAGGGTGGCACTGGAATAGCCTGAGTGGTGGCCCTAGCTAGAGTCTGATGATGCTAGAGGAGCTGATAAGATTTGTGATACTGTTTGAAAAAGAACGGGCAAGAGATATTGAAGTGGTCAAGCTAATGTGACAGATGTGTTCATCTGGTATGACTGAATGAACTAGGCACACTGTGAACTAGTCGCAGACACTAGCCAGAGAGGACACTAGTCGCAGACACTAGCCAAAGCGGTGAGTTTCATAGAGTCTAGTTAGGCTAGATGAACTAGGCAAACTATGAAGTAGTAATATGTGCTGCCATGTACGGAGGGTATGCTCTCTAGATGACGAGTGTGTACAAATTCTGGGGGTATTATATGAGTGAAATTTGATTGAGGGAAAAAGCTAATAATGCCTAAGCATTAAAAAAAGTAAAGTTTAAAAAAATAAAGAGGTCTCCTCGATCTATTTATTACTCTACAAAATATAAAGTAAAATAAACTAAATAAAGATTTGTCTGGATCAAAGAAAGTTATAAAATTTTTAGACAACTTTATTTCTTCAGAACTTCAGCTTCCATTTTTACAATATTTCATTTTTCCAAAATATTTAGGAAAAAGTTGAAAAAAATTATGAATGAACAATTCATTAAATTAAACAATATTATTAAATTAAACAATTAAACAAAAAAAACAATCATGAACAGTGTCTCTACATTAGGATTATGAATGGGTTTAATTGAATGACTTGATGAATTCAAATGATTTTATGTAAGAACCGGAGCATATTGAATAAAAATGCAATAGTGAGTTGAACCTTAGTACGGAAATCATTAGCTCTCGCTGTACTTTTCGGAAATTATTGTGTGTGTTTAGTCTGCTTGATTAATTCAGTAGTAGAAGTCGAAAGAATGAAATACACTTCTTTCTTTTAACTTCTAGTTCTAATTTGTAATAAGAAAAAGTGTGACACCCATTTTTTTTAATCAAATGTCCACGTTTTAGCACCTACAGATCCCTAAATTGAATAACAAAAGAGGGTGTCTGTATGCGTGTTGTCTGAATGAATGAAAACTTTTCTTGCAACCTTTTTAGTTCCTCTTGAAGGTTGTACCACGTAGACCCCCATCCGAAGATGGCCTAGCTTGCGTCGGTGGAAAAGGGAGGGATGTAGTTGTATGGCACGGTCCAAAATTTATCAAATTAGGCGCCACATTATTTTTTAAGGCAGTTACTATAGTTTAGGGAAATAACGAAAATCCTTCCTTCTTTAAGGATCGCTAGAGTGATCGTTGAAGGATTAAAAGAATCAATAACTAACATACGATATTAAACAAAAAAATATTTCTTGACGCAAAATAGAAATTAATAAGTAATTTCACTGATACTAGAGTTGAATAAGCCGGCCGACTCTAAGAATTGTAACATTAAAATGGAAAGTAAAATTATAATAGTTCTTCCAGAAAACAAAAAAAAAGTTCCTGTGCAGACGAAAGTCAGTTTAAAAAGATAAATCCATCGACCAGAATAATAATAATGTTATTGACATAAGAAAAACCGAATTTTGTTCAGCGAACAAATATTGTAAAAATGGACTACCCGAACCGACAGTAAAATATAACATTTTGCACCAGCAATGAACACATTGCTGGTGCAAAATGCGTCTTTACTATCAAAATGGTAAAGACGCTTCCGCCATTTCAACAATACAACTCCTATAAAAAAATGGGAGATCTTAATTTAGATTTCATCATATTATAAAAAATGTTTAAATTTTCATATATTTTTATGATAACCTCTTAGTTCATAGAGTAAAAATGTCAAAAGGCCAAATGTAGCTCAAAGCTTGCTTTAAACAGATCCGTTCATATTTTTGCTGTAGTACAAGAGAGAATCAAGTATCAGCAGAAGGTCAAAAATCACTAAATTAGGGTCGGGGACCATAAAAAGAGCCATAAAAAAGAACGGGTGACCATAAAGAATAAATTTTGGTCATTTTTTACTCACCATAGGTATGGGTATCAATAGCAAAATAATTATCAAAATATATTTTTTTCGAGCTTCCATGTCTGGGACATTTCATATGGATCTCAAATGGTCTCAAATGGATCTTAATCTCGCTCCATACTGGTTAGTATGGAGCGAGATCAATGCACCAATAGGCTATCGTTATTTACATTATGTCAATTAATGACACAATGTTTTTTTTTGACAGATATATGTCAATAAATAAAAGAACTAATACTCATAATATAATCGAACTTCGACATATGTGTAAAATATGAAATATGTGTAAACAATTTCAGCCCAATCTAAACACTATATCAAGATTTGTGATTTTTTAAATATATTATATATATATATATATAATATATATATATATATATTATATATATATATATATATTATATATATTTGGTCAGTGAGTCCCCCGCTTCCAAAAAATCACCTTTCCCCACTCCCCCTACTATGAACCAAACCTCATAAGATCATTTTTTCTTCGAGAATTCGCTAAGATCAGATGCCAACAGACTCATCAGCATAATTTGCTGAGCAAACTCGAAGTCTCTACACCTAATAGTGACGGAACATTTGGGAAATACGAAAAAAAGTACAGGTGAGATTTAAATAAATAAAATAAATAAATAAATAAACCATTTATTAGTTCTTAATTTAACAAGACCTAATCAGCCGAAAGCTGTGGTAAAGATTATCTTAAGATTTTACAAAAGATTGTTAATTTTATTTTATTTTATAATATATACAATTTATTTAACACAAAATAATTTAATACTAAAGTTGCAATGCAGCATTTTTATAATATTAAAAAACTTTATAAGGGTAGTTTCAGTCATTACCGACTAATGCATACATATTTTGCAAAAAACTTCACCTTAGAGTATATATCAATTTAACTTACTAAATAACAAACATCGTGTATACACTTATAAAACACCATAAATGAATATCAATTAACAATATCATATTTAAATAGGTAAGCAATAAATAATAATAATTATAAATTTACATGCAATAAATAAATATGTTTCTTAAAATTAGTTTTAGATTAGTTGAATCTATAAATTAAAGACTAAATTTATAAATATATGTATCACTTTTCTACATGTTTATACATCTATAATTAATAACATTTAATAAAACATAACAATAACGATTTAAATAATTAAGCCAAACAGAAACGTACATGTAATAAATATATTTCTTAAAATTATTTTAGAGTACTAAATTCTATCTATTAATTAGTAAGATGAAAATCTATACTTATAATTTTAATTTTTTATATATTATATTATTTTAATTGATTTAATGACTAAAAAAGTATTTTATATTCCTAATTAAACATGATAATTTTAATAAATAATTTTAATTCTCGATAGTGCATGCATCCATTTATTTTTCTTATTAAGACTAGAAAAAAATATATTTTATTAATATGCATATATATATATATATTAACTAAATTAATATTTTTCAAACGTTATTTAATTTTCCTGTTTGAGCCCGCCTGTACATATACATCACTCATTATCCTCCACATATCTCTCTCTAGAGCAACACTCCTCCAACACAAACCTCCACAACATGCCATCATCTCTTTGTCCCACTTTGTCTTCGGTCTACCTTGTTTCCTTTTACAGTTTCTAGGGTACCAATCCATCAATTGTTTGCTCCACCGTTCATCTTTTACTCTAATAATGTGTCCGGCCCATCTCAACTTTTTCTCCGTTACTATTTTACCGATGTCATCTAAGCCTGTTTGTTGTCTTATCCACTTATTTGTTCTTCTTTCCGTTCTTCTGATTTTAAGCATGCTCCGCTCCATCCGTCTGACCGTGACTCTTAATTTATTAATATTCTCGTCAGTCAGCACCCATGTTTCACATCCATATATAAGAATTGGCTTAATCACACTATTCCATAACTTGACCTTATCTCTTATTTCTATCTCAGATCTGAAAATCTTTCTGTAAGAATTATAAGCACACCATGCTAAGCCGATTCTTCTATTTATTTCTTTTCTATTATTATCATCATTCTTTGAGACCAACTGACCTAAGTAAACAAATTCTTCTACCTGCTCTATACTTTCTCCCTCAATTTTAAGTTCTATATTTTCTTCGCTACCGTTCAAAACCATTACTTTCGTTTTACTTATATTCACTTTTAACCCTATCTCTTTTGCATTTTCAATAAGCTCTGTTAACATTTCTTTTATTTCCCTGACAGTTTTCCCGATCAACACTAAATCGTCTACAAACTTAAGCTTATTTAATTTTTTTCCATGGATGTTAATGCCAAATTTATTATCCCAATCAAGCTTCTTAAATGCTTTTTCTAGAGAAGCGGTGAAGATTTTGGCAGATGGCACATCGCCTTGTCTAAGTCCTCGCTTAAGCATAATCGTTTTTGATTTACTTCCTACATTTACCTCTAGCTCAGCGTTCTGGTATACATGTTCAAATATATCTACGTAATCTTGTTCTACATTATTTTCCTTTAAACTTTGCATTATTACGTCTTTATACAGGCTGTCAAAAGCCTTTTCGAAATCTACAAAAATCAAGTACACCGGAAAGCTATACTCGTTGGCTCTTGTAAGAAGCTGTTGAACTACAAATATTGCATCACACGTAGAAAAATTTTTCTTGAAACCAACCTGGTCGTCAGGAGAATTTTCATCTAATTGATTACTGATTCTACGCGTGATAATACTCATAAACAGCTTATAAATAGTTGAGAGTAAGTTTATAGGCCTGTAGTTTTTAATTTCTTGAATATCGCCTTTCTTGAATAGAAGCGTCAGTTTCGATACAAGCCAATTTTGAGGCACTATTTTTTGTTTTAAAACCTGGTTAAATAAACTACATAATTCTTGCTTTAATCTAATTCCTCCTGCTTTTATTTCTTCATTAATTACCTCATCTTTGCCTCCTGCCTTTCCCGACTTTAATTTTTTAATAGCAAGTTCCACTTCATCTAATCCTATTTCACTTACCTTCAACGCACTTTTAGAATACAGGATTTTACTGTCTTTTGACTCATTTTTAAGTATTTCATTATTTTCCTCGCCAAAGCTATAAAGTTTTTGATAGTATTTATAGATTATATCAAGCATCTCTTCTTCTTCTCTCTTGACCATTCCCTCTTCATCCTTCAACGCTATCATCACACTTTTTCCTACTTTTTGAGATCTGATGCACTTTTTGACACTTGCTCCTTTAGAGATAACATTTTGCAATTCATCTAAGTCTTTTTTATATGTGTATATTCTTTTATTTTTTTCTAATTTCTTTTGATAAATTTGAAAACTCTTTCGTCCCCTTATTTCTCTTTTTTAACATTCTTCTCTTCGTCATTAAATTCCTTATATCATTTGGCAACTTTCTTTTTCTTTTTTTATTGCAATCCATATTTATTTCTCCACTACTTTCCTTTATTGCTTTCACAATCATGTTTTCTTTATCCGTCACATTATTATATTCGACTACATTCATATTATTGATTTTCTTCTCTAATATATTCGCGTACCCGCGTAGCTTCATTTCCTCTACACTAATAGTATTATATTTATTTTTCTTATTTATTTTAATCTTATTCTTTTGCAAAATTAGTATAGCTTTAATGGGGCGATGATCGCTTCCTATGTTAATTTGATCCTCTGTATCAACATCTAATACAGTATCCTTCTTATTGGTGACCATATAATCAATTTCATTCAAAGTAATCCCGTCAGGACTAGCCCAAGTCCACTTCTTATTTTGTGGTTTATCGAAAAAGGTATTCATTGCAAATAGTTTATTTGCTTCCAGAAAAATAGCCATCTCTCTCCTCTGTTATTCCTATCTCCTAGACCATATTCTCCGATCGCTTCTTCTCCCTCTGACTTGCCTAACTTAGCGTTCCAATCCCCTTGTATATAGGTGTACCTGCAGTTGTCTTCTTCAATCGCTAATTGTAAATGCTGGTAAAACTCCTCGCAGTCTTCTTCCGACGAATCACTAGTAGGGGCATAAATTTGTACTAGTTTTATCCTACCACCTTTTTTATTTATTGATTTTATAATTATTTTTGAAATCCTATGGGTGTAGGTTTTAAAGGATATCACTCGATTTGCTAAGGTTTTATTTATTAAGAATCCGGTGCCTCCGCTGCTTCCTATTCCGTTAAAATATAATCTTTTGTTTCCTTCCAGCATGAGACACTCTTCACCACTGCGTCTTACTTCAGCAAGTCCTATGATATCCCATTCTACGTGTTTTAATTCACTAAGAAGTTCCTGGAGCTTATAATCTTCTTTTAAAGTGCGGCAATTATAACTGTACAATATGATATTTTCAGGTTTACTTTGCATAATCTTATCTGCTGGTTGCTATGCTGATGTTGAAGCTATTTTAGTTTTCTCTTCTTTATCTTCATGTATTAATTTATCAACGAAAGAAGTCATGTCCAGAGCAGTAAGTTCAAGTAATTTGTCTAAGCCATTTTTCCCTCTATATATTATTCCCTTACCTTCTCTCCAAAAGAACCTGTTACTCTCCACGATCAGAACGTCTTTAATAACAATTGTTTTAATTGTGCTATTTATTTTAGAAATTTCTTTTTTAATTTTTATAAGCTTCGCTCTTCGTTTTCTTGTTTCATAAACTAAATCACGTTGGATGCTTATATCTGAATTTTTTAATTTTTTTGCATTTTTTAAAATTATTATTGAATCTTCTGCATTTTGCAAAGTAATTTTGATTGGCTTAGTAATTTTTTGAGTCTTGTCTTCTTCTGCTAGTTCAGGTACTTTAATATGTTTAATTTTTATTTCAGTCGTTATACTAAGTTTATCCTTAATAATTTTTTGAATTTCTTCTTCAGCATTTTCTTCGCTACAATTTATTCCGTAAAACAATATATTGTTCCTTATTTTATCGTTATCTTGTGATTCGTGTTTTCTGCTCTGACGTTCTAGCTTTCTGCCTTGACATTCCAACTCGATTTCTTGTTTTTTAACAATAGTTTTTATTTCGCTTATTTCTTCTTTTAATTTTTTATTCTCTTCTTTTACTTCTTCTATATCTGTTGTTATCGTAGTTAAATCATCTTTTGTTACATAATTTCTTTCATCTAATACTGCACACATAATTTCCTTTAGATCCTGTTTGCTCATTTCCGCAACCGTCGTTTCTGCATCTGTTTTAGCTCTTTTGGTTCTTGATGCCATTATTAGTATTTATACAGTTAATTCTTCTATTAAAATCAAATTCTACGCGGCAAGATTAAAAAAGGTCGATTTATAAATCGATATTTCTGCGGGATCTAAAAACTAAACAAAGATCTTTCACGTATGATATTGACAGTGATCTTATTTCCTTATTTGGTAGTAAATATTACGTAATTTAGTGTGTTGATAAGTGCATTCTTCAAATTCCTTTAGAATATTTGGATATTTTGATGGATAATTTACTTATTTTAAGGTATATAGTATACAATTTTAAATAATTAATAGTTCTTTTGGTTATCGAAAATATTTAAGTAGCAAACTTACCGATATTTGAATGATATTTCTTTATTTGCATGTTTTATGTACAAAAATATTTTTACGGTACGATAGTTAAAATTATGTAAAAGCTAAATTAATAAATTTATGTAAATTCAAATAAAAATAAATAAACATTAGCCAAGAAACTAGTCATTGACTTACTAATTATTAAAATAGTTCAGCAGCGTTACGTTAACAAAAACAAAACCCACAATTTTTTATTTCTTAATTATATTAATTTAATTTTCGTAATATTATTAGTATTACCAATAATAATAAATTTTATTTAATGAGTATTATTCTGCAAAAAGAGATCTTCATAAATCGACGTTAGCGCATTCTTGTAGAGAAGCTAATAACTAAAAAGTATTAGTCGTCGACCGTGACGTGTGTAAACTGGCGCTTTCTAGTAGCGAGTTATTGTACTACTTGAGCGGGCCTTTTCCTTTAAGCTTGTTTATACGTTTTATGACGTAGCGGAATTTATTGTTGTTGCTCGTATGTATTATCGCAAGTAATATCTCAATACTATTATGTATTTTATCTGTTTTATCACTCCCAGTGTTGTGATTAATTCTTAGCTGGATTCAGCGCCTTCTTGAATCGTAGTATTATCCTAAAATATTTTCCGTTTTAGCAAACTTCTTGTGACTGTTCTTATCAGTTCATCAGAAAATCTTAATTATCGCATTATTAATTAATAAGGTACTTACAAGTGCTGTCTATTACTTTATATTGTTCCCTACATTTTTATTAACCCACTTAAAAACAATTTATAACTAAATAATTATTAAAACTTGGATATTTTTAACATAAATAAAACCACTTATCAAAACGATGTTTCTTGTACAAACGCAGGAGTACCAACCTGGTTAGTATGGAGCGAGATCAATGCATCAATAGGCTATCGTTATTTACATTGTGTCAATTAATGACACAATGTTTTTTTTTGACAGATATATGTCAATAAATAAAAGAACTAATACTCATAATATAATCGAACTTCGACATATGTGTAAAATATGAAATATGTGTAAACAATTTCAGCCCAATCTAAACACTATCAAGATTTTGATTTTTTAAATATATATATATATATATATATATATATATATTATATATATATATATATATATATATATATATATATATATATATATATATTTGGTCAGTGAGTCCCCCGCTTCCAAAAATCACCTTTCCCCACTCCCCCTACTATGAACCAAACCTCATAAGATCATTTTTTCTTCGAAAATTCGCTAAGATCAGATGCCAACAGACTCATCAGCATAATTTGCTGAGCAAACTCGAAGTCTCTACACCTAATAGTGACGGAACATTTGGGAAATACGAAAAAAAAGTACAGGTGAGATTTAAGCGGAAAAGAATCCCAACACAGTCTTGTCCCACTAAACCAAATTAAGAAAGTAAAAGACCGAATATGTTCCTTTCCACACAACATATAATTTCATAAAAGCATAATATTTCCTACCTAAAAATCTGTCACTATTTTTCATTGAGTAGATAAATGATATGAATGTTCTATAAGTGGAAAACATGTATCAGTACAAGACTTATATTAAAAAATAGAAAAAAAATCTATTCTTATATATTTTATTAATGTATTGAATCTGCCTTTAAAAAAGAGATTTTCTAATATATAAGTAAAACGGGCCGAGAGTAGTGTCAAGTCCAGTTTCCATTTGTTATTGCGTCAAACGCTTTTGGCAAGCCCCAGCAAGATTAATGGTAAAACTTAGAAAGGCCCTAGTAAGCTGGGTTAAGGGTAGCTAAACATTCTGTGTCAGTCACAATACCCCCGAACAATCTCTCAACCCCTCAAAAAACATCTACTGTATTTCTAAATACTTTCTGAAATTTAAATGTTTTTTAGGGGAAAGATTTTCACAATGTAAGTAATATTGTTTTAGGTGATTAATTGTAAGAGTAAATTCAGGAAGAATTAGAGTTATTCCTACTTTTCTGTAAAGATATAATTCTAATGTAGATATAAAAGACATTACAAAATCGGGTGCGGGGTACCTCGTAACTTCTCCTCACTATTTTAGCATCCTGTTTATCGTGCTATGTCAGTTACAAATAAAAAAACTGCCAAGTAATATTCCAACAAATAGAAATGCCCAAGAAAGTGAAAAAATTGGGCGGATTTTTTTAAGTATTTTTTTGGCAAAATTTTTCTTGTGGGAGAAATGATACCATGATAGATCTTATCTTGAGCCGCCCGCTTCCTCCCATCTTACCCCCCTATATCCCCTTTTGGATTTTTTAGGTATAGATGCTTTTACGAATTTTTGGGGTAATGAAAGTGTAATCAGTATAAACTAGGCACTCTTGGCTAGTCACCACCCAACCAAGTACTGACCTTGTTCCTAGGCGTTTTATCTATACTTACGAAAATGGTAGAAAAACTAATATCACACTAATTAAAATATTGCCCTGAGAAGTTATTATTTCATACAAATATTTTTCATGTAGATTCAATAGCTTAATGATAAACGATCAGTTAAATCATAAGAAGCGAATAGATAAAGACAATATCCCATTAGCGAATTTTATTCTCAAAGGAGATTCGCTAAAGCAAGTCTTTTTAAGACTTTGATTGGTGCAACTCTAACTCACAATGATTAAGAAAAGAAGGGAACTTAACAGACTAAATATACTTATCATCGTTGCAACCAGAGTATTTATGCTAGAGAGTTGAAACTTGCTACAAAAATCAATCTATTTGTGTAGTTGAGCTATCTAGAAAATATTTTTTTATGATATCATTAACCCGCAATAATGACTCGGCAAAACGTTCGAAAAATCATAAAACGCGAAAAGAAGCTGCGATCGGATTGAGATATGGCATGTGACTATGTATAAGAATAACATATGTGCCAAGTTTCATTTTGTTATCAGCATTAGTTCAATTATTATTGAATTACTTGTGTATGTTTTTTAAAAATTGCAAAAAATCAGAAAATGATTTAAATAAGTTGAAATTTAGTACAAGTGTATACCTTTACTTATTAAATAAGTACATTACGTTTCGTTTCATTACAAGTATATCCATGATTTTTGTTAGATCATAAAAATTAAGCAGCATCAAGCGTGTTTAGGGCATAGATGGGTGACCGCTGGGAATGAGACAAATGTATTTACTATCTGAAGGCATGTTGCACTATAA
Source organism: Microvelia longipes (assembly GCA_018340805.1). NCBI lineage: Eukaryota > Metazoa > Arthropoda > Insecta > Hemiptera > Veliidae > Microvelia > Microvelia longipes. The sequence continues at coordinate 18,568,100 of JACMZG010001913.1, read as the reverse complement.
ATTTGGCAAACTGTATTTCTGAGAACGACGAAGCGACTCCGAAGCAGAGAGGATGTGCGTAGCAAATCCGATGTAATGAGGAAAAGTTTCGAGGTACCCCGTACCCGATTTTTTTATTTGTCTACTTTTCTTTATCAAAATTTTGTTATAGTGAATTTCCTGAATATTTAATTTTAAAAGCATCTAAAATATTGAAATTTTTAAAACACACTATAGTAATCCTAGCTACAGTCACTAAGTAGCTTTATAGATATTAAGATTTAAGTACTCATAATAATATAATTATAATATGCACCATGCGGGGACTACCTAAGGTGGATCACATTTGCTATGCTCAAAATATTAAATTAAGGTGGCGATATTTTCTTATTACAAATTATTTTTAAAATAAACAAAGTCCGGGCTGCGAACCCCGGAACTTCGGTGCCGAAATCGAGTCCTAATACAATCACAACCAGGGAAGCAGACAGTAAAATAGTTACTCAAATAAATAATTTTATTCGAGTCTGCGCCCAACAACACATCGCAATATTTCTATTGATCGGTAATTTCTTTAGAAAACGTCCTAAATTAAGTAAAGTTAATAAATAATTAAATAAAATACTTCGAAAAAGCTCTTGAAGTTTTTTTATAACTTTCGGAAGTCAAGTTAATGAAATATTTAATGCAGATTTATAAGTCTTAACTAATCAAGTTTGGTAATTAATTAATTCAAAAACTTGTCCAGAGCTAAGATATGCTTTGTAGTTTAAAATCGCCGAGAAAACTAATTTCATTCTGTTAAAAAAAACTTAATATTTTTTAATGACAAACAGAGTATGATATAAAATATGGGATCGTATAGAAGTGAATAAATCAGAAATAGATTATTATAATGTAAATTTTAAAGTGAAGCGTTCATTAAAAAATGTATTTTATTGTTTTCGCGAATTAAAATTATTAATTAGTTAATAGATTAAGATTAATTTAGATTAAATTAAATCAATTTTATTTATTATTAATTTAGATTAATAGATTAGTATTTAATTAGATATTTAAAGAAAATTATTATGAAACTATACAACGTATTAAATCAATCTTTTACTATCCTTACAATAAAAACACTCTCTCCAAAATGGTTAGATAAAATTATGTATTGGTTCATAATCTTATCATTTATGTTTCTACTGATAACATCTGGACAATTTGTTCAGCATAATCACAACTTAGCGGATTGCAGCATAGCTATTGTTGCTGTTTGTTACGTTACATGCAACATTGTTAGATTTACAACATTAGTCAAGCATCGAACTCAAATTGAAATTAAATTTAATCAATTGTACGAAAAGCAAAGAAGTAAATTGTTTGTTTTAGCTGAAAAATTAGCAAAAGGATATTATATTTGGACATTTGTGTTTAGTGCCATTTGGCAGTGTATACCATTCTTTCAGGATAAATTGACGTTATCGTTACCTCAACATTTTCCTATTATTTATAAGCATATTGCTTTTTTTACGATTGCTTACATCTATGATTGTATCGCGATTACTTTTATCATTCTAGTACAAGTATCTAGTGATATTATATTTATGCTATTATCAACAGATTTAATTGACAAGACAAATGAAGTAGTGAAGAAAGTGAAACAGCTGAAAGAATTACCAACTAATTTGAAAGTAATTAATGTTGAGACTGAATTTTATGAAATTATACAACTCCACAATGAATGTAAAAGGTATTATCTTAATATATAAAAATTAATAAAAATATAAAAATTACAATTTATTACAATGGATTACAATTATTTTCATAAATTCTATTTAAATATCTTTAGAGCTTTTTGGACTGTTATAAATTGTATTGCTTATAGAGTTATAAGCAATTTATAAACAATTACCCTGATAGACTAGTTTCCAAGCTATTGTTTCGTTACCATAACTCACTTATCCGAATAGCTCCTATTACTGCTAATGATACCGACCGACCGAATAACTTTAACTTACCACTCTCTTACCTACATAGAACACCCTACATACCAAATTAAAAACTTAATTAATGACTACAACATCAAAATTTCTCAAAAAAATCCTATTAATTTCTACCTTAAATATTTTTCAAAATTAAAATACCCCCTCACTAATGCCCAAAGATACAATGTTATATAAAGAATACCATGCAAAGACTGCTCTCAAGCATACACAGGAGAGACCTGTCAACTTTTCAAAAAAATACTTGACTCACATAACAACCAAATACTTACTTGAATATACTTACTCTAACCTTACTGCCTTATCAGATCATATGACCAAACTTGACCACCGACCAGACAAAGAAAACTGTCGTATACTTCATACAGAACCACATACAGACAAAAGGAAATTTTTAGAAATGCTTATATGATATACACTAGATAAAAGCTGACAAAGACAGTATGAACAAAAAACAAGAAATTATAAATCTTATAATAATAAGTATTTAATAATTATATATATAATTGTATATTTAAATTATATTATCTCAAAATTTTAATTTTTCTTTTACCCTCCCGTTATAGTGATTTCATTTTAAATTTATTTACTTAGTTAGACTCGAGACATAAAAAATCATTTAAAATGTTATTAATTTTCAAACTTTTTCAATTTTGTCATTCTTAAGAACTGAAGAAGCTCAGGATCCCTGGGCGAAAGCTCTTCGTTACTTTATTTTCAATAAATTTAAAAAAAAGGTCTGAAGTCTTCATTAATTTAATTAATATAAATTCTATTTGCTACAAAACTTAAAAAAATATATTTTAAAGAAAATACTACACGACCCCCACCAACATCTTTAGGGTAGAACCAGCCCTGTGCTGATAGGTTCTGCTCTTAAATTAGGGATGAGACTGGTCTCATAAATCTTGACGTAGTTATTAATTACGTAAAAGTATCCGCTTCTACCGAATTTCACCTCAATTGGATTATTTTCCGATTTTTCAAAATTTATTACAAAATGTACACAAGTCAATAAATAAAAATTGCTGCATGTTTGCCAAAACTCAAACCGATCACAAAAAATTTCCGTGCTTCACAGTTTTACGAATTTTTACCTCGCGAAGTCATTATCGCGGGTTGATGACGTCATAAAAAGATTATTTTTCGGATAGCAGAACTACACCTATAGACTGATTTTTGCACAAAGTTTTAAATCCCGTACACTTGGAACTACGATGATACCACACACACACACATACAGACAGACAACTTTGCGAAACCACTCAGAAGGCCTTAAAAACATCTAAAATAATTCAGAAGACATCCCGGTTTCGGATTTTCTTGCAAACACAGTAATTTTCCTACATATCTACGGTGTAAATGATGAAAAGTACATAAAAAAATAATACTTTTAGTGTGATTATTTATTCAACTTTTAAAATAATTAGTTATATTTAATGGTTAAGAATTACAGATTAAGCTAAAGAAGAAATTAAGCTTATGATAATAGTATATAACATAAATTCATTAATTCATATTAGATATATACATATGTATATTTCTATACATATATACAAACACACATATGCATACATGTATGCACTCTTACATAATAGTTATTTATGCCATAAGGCTGAGAAGTGCGTCTTTATGTCACGGCAATTAGATTTACCGACGAGCGAAGCGAGTCGGGAAAAATTGCCAAGACATAAAGACATTCTCAGCCGGATGGCATACACTATTTTTTTTGAGGTAGCACTCATTAAATAAAGCACTCATTAAAAAAATCAAAGAATAGCACTCATTAAACTGCGCTCCATACTTAATTGAAAAAAAACAAACGTCCAATTAACTCCATATTATCGTCGTCATTAAATTCATCCATAGCTTCACACTTTTACTCAAAAATGTAAAAGCTTTACAAATAAACACACAAAAATTGTCAATTAGAACACCTTTTAAAAACGAAAACAGGAACAAATTGAACGTTTTTAAAGAAAACTCATAAAGGTTTAACACAGATTGTTTTTTGAACACGCTACATTACAGTAATGGCGGCAACATATGAATTACTTTTACGTCCTAGGAGTTTTTTTACATTCATTATTGTCCTCGGAGGTGAAAAGTACTAAATAACCTCCTATAACAAATAATGATTGACTTCTCATCCTAAAAACGGTCCAATAAAGTGCTCAATTACGTACTACCTCAAAAAAACATATATATGACAGTACAATAATACGTAAATGGATAATAATTAAATATACAAAAACAATAGTGTAAGTTCAAACATAAAGCCTATAAACTTTTCACTATATATAATCACCCTCAAATGATCTAAAATTTAAGACTTTATAAAAAGACATTTACAAATAGAAAAAATGCGGCCACAAATAGAACTATAATGAGTGCCTTCCGTATTTTAGGTGGCACATTAGATTAAACTAAATTCTAATTAAAATTTTCTACCCCAAATATATCGTTACAATTGAAGGCTTAGCAAGAGAGGTTATGGAATAAATGATATATTCAAGAAAACTCTCGGATAAATATGATATGGAAGATACTAATATATAAAAATTATGTAAAAAGGAGCATTGAGGTCAGACGGGGTAGGATCTGAAGACGATTAGGGTTGAAAAAACTTGGTACTTCAATAACTTCTAGACCATTATGGATTCAAAATGACGTTGAGATGTAATTAAAAACATGCTCCCGAAAATTAAATTAAGCTCCCCTACCTTAAAATTAAAAAACGAGTAGACTGACTCCTTAAAATTGGACAATAGATGAAAAATTAGTTGTTTTTTAGTATTCCTTCTTATTACAACGCTTCCATATATTACAGGAGATAGGGAGACGAAACAGCAATAATAGGACGCTTGTGTTATTTAAAGTAGTAAACATTTGTTAAACCAAACTTAAGTTTACTTCATTTAAAAAACTTTTAATTTTTTCGTTAAGGTATTTTTACTACAGTATTCAAAAGTGAATTCTCAATAAGGTTGAGGACCTCGGAAGTAGAATTCAGTTAGTGATGTGATAAAAAATATTTTCCAGATCCTACATCTAAATACAAAGATTCTATTTTCTTTTCCTACTTTATACCGTAGGTATATAGGAAAAGTATTGTATTTGCGAAAAAATCCGAAACCGGGATAAAACTGGATTTATCCGTTTTAGGCGTTTTTAAGGCTTCCTGAGTGGTTTTCGCAAAGTTGTCTGTCTGTGTGTGCGTCTGTTATCATCGTAGCACCCAGTGTATTTATGCTAGAGAGTGGAATATTTATGCTGATTTTTGTACAAAAATCAGTCTACCGCTTTTGTTGTGCTATTAGGAAAATAATGTTTTTATTACGTCAATAACCTACAATATTGACTCAGCAAAAATTTTCTAAAATCATAAAATGCGGAAACATTATGCGATCGGATTAAACTTTAGCGCGCATGTGACTATGTATAAGACTAACATATGTCTAAAGTTTCATTCTCATTGTCAGCATTAGTTTCAATTTTTGAATGACTAGTGTACGTTTTTTAAAACAAATTAAAAAGGTTTTTTAAAACCTTGTCCGACGTCGATATCACCACTCTAAGTGACCAGTCGGAAACTCCGTAGAAAATAACAAAACCAAAATGAAGGTCAATAAAAAAGAGTTTTCGAGTATAAGGTGTCGTTTCGATATTTTTTGGGGTGGTAAATTCAATAAAACTGGTCCAATGGCGATAAAAGTTCTTAAAGCTATAGGTTCAAAGCTTGGTACAGAATAATTTTTACAGAATTTAATTTTATACCTTTAAAATAATTCTGGCACGGAGGTCCGCAAGCCGGGCGAATTTCTTTGAAATGCGAGCTTCCTTCCTTATCAATCCAACTTCTACTAATGTTTCGGTATAGTTTTGATAACCAGAGCAGTAACGTCACAAGTAGTTATTTAATTTTTTCGAATTTTTTAATGTAAATGCGCTAAAAGTAGCATAAGCTGAGCTTCAAACAAGAGCAATTAATGCTGCGCCGTGTTATCTATGGTATAAATATGCGCATTTTCTTTGAAAAATACGAACAAAATAATTAACAAGTTGTGACGCTACTGCACTGGTTATTAAAATACACCGAAAAATTAATCAAAAATTGGATAGATAAGCAAGAAACCGCGCATTTCAAAGAAAATTCGCTTGGCTTGCGGACCTCCGCGTCAGAATTATTTTGTACTTATACTTATATTTTTAGAGAACAATAATTGGTTAAATTTAAAAAAATTAAATGTATGTTGTAGACACATAGCGTATACGGACACTGTAATTAAAAACATTTCTTTATTTTTCTGTTAAAACCCAATTTTTAAACATTAAAACAGGATTTTAATAATTTTTAATAAATAATTACAATATGCTATTTTATATTTAATTATTAAATACAGTCATTATTATTAACTTCATTTATGTTTAAAAAATAAAATAAAGTAAACATTTATTTTTGTTTATTTTAAAATGATGCGTACTTAAAGAGCATAATAAATAATTGCTTTAACTGTAAATATATCCACAATTATTTGTTATTTGATTCACGTTAGTATATGATAACCAAAACATTAAGTGCGGGGTACTTTGGAACTTTAAAACGCCACATCTGATTCTCTTCGGACTTGTTGGGCTCGTCCACAGAACATACAAATCGTCAAATGTATACTGTAACCTTATATACTCCATAACAACATCCAGACACTGACCTCGCTTAATGCTGCTTAACTTTTATGATATGTAGATACTTAACTAAAACCGTAGATATACTTGCTTTATTTATTACGAAAATAAATACACTTGTACCAAATTTCGACTTAATAGGATTATTTTCCAATTTTTTACACGTATACTATTCATTTAATAAAAATAACACTAATGCTGATAATGAAATGTTACATAGCAGATTTGTTGGTCTTATGTACGACTACATGCATCTAATTATCAAATCAAATGCGTTCTAAATTTTAAATCGAATGTGCGCTAAATTTCAAATCGATTGCGTGCTAAATGTTAAATCGAATGCGTGCTAAATTTCAAATCGAATGCGTACTAAATTTTAAATTGAATGCGTGTTAAATTTTAAATTGAATGCGTGCTAAATTTTAAACCGAATGCATGTTAAATTTCAAATCTAATGCGTGCTAAATTTCAAATGGAATGCGTGCTAAATTTTAAGTGGAATGTGTGCTAAATTTCAAATCGAATGCGTACTAAATTTTAAATTTAGACACATGTGTTTAAATAATTGCTTGTTGGTCTTATGTACGACTACATGCATGCTAATTATCAAATCAAATGCGTTCTAAATTTTAAATCGAATGTGCGCTAAATTTCAAATCGAATGCGTGCTAAATTTCAAATCGAACGCGTGCTAAATTTTAAATCGAATGCGTGTTAAATTTTAAATCGAATGCGTGCTAAATTTTAATTGATGGCGTGCTAAATTATTAGAATGCTAAATTTAATCGAATTCACGCTGAATTTCAACACATATTTCTTCGTTTAATTTCTGAAATTTTTGCTGATTCATTATTGCCAATTATTGATTAATAATTTTTTTCCGGACAGCACAACTAAACCTAAAAATTTACATCTTTACCACTTTTTAACCCTCTAGAACAAATATACCGGAAGCTATGATGATAACTGGCACACGCACAAGCTGTACTAAAATAAAGGAGTTGATATTATGTAATATAATAATGTAATGTAATATAATGTAATATAATATATTATGATCAAGGTTGTACATACACACATACATACATAGATAGATATTGATATAGCGATATGCTTATGTTTTAGTGATTTTAAATTTCTTGGAGTGATTATGGATCCTATATTTTTATTTCAAATATTGCAGTCCATAATATTATCTTGCTTCATGACACTTTCATTGACTCAGGTATGATAGCTCTATTTAACTATCATTATTATTATTAAGTTTAAATTCTTAATCCATCATGTCTCTTGGTTTCCTTTTAGCGAATTTCATCAATAACCTTATGAAGATGTTCGGACGACTGAAGTAAAGAGGAGGGATTGATTCCGGTTAGCATCCTGATTCTAAAAGTTCATGTTGTCTTCAAAGATATATATATATATATATATATATATATATAATATATATATGTATATATATATTATATATAAAATATGTTCTCGCACAATTTATTGTGCCATGTATAAATATATTTGTATTTGTGTGTGTGGGTATGTCTGTGTGTCGAAAAATGTAAGACAATCATAAGAGTCAAATAATAAGTGTAGCTATTATTTTATAAGCTATGTTTTTAAAAATATAAATATTAGGTTAATATTAAATAACCATACATATCCAATACATGTATCCATGTTTTATTTTACAACCTTTTTGGAAGGTTAAATTTGTTAAAACCACAAGTCTATTGTGGGCTACCTCAAAGACAATGTTTAAATCATATAATCCCGGAGTAGTCATAGTCTTCATACTCAGCCACAGTCCTGTACCTTATATATTTTAATTAAAAAGAGGGTTCAGAGAATTTTTGTAAATTAGTGTCTGTTTAATTTTTTTATTTTCCTGATCTGCTATTGTAAGTATTATATGAAAATTTATAAGTATTGTATTAATAATACTTACAATTGTAAGTATTGTATCGTATTGTAAGAAAATGTTTGAGATCACCCTGAAAATCCGAAACCGAGAATTAATCAAAATTATCAGAATTATTTGTTTTTGGTCGTTCTGAGTGGGTTTTTATCATTTTTCAGTAAGTGTGCGTCTGTCACAAATATGTGACAGAATTCTTCAAATTAATTTTTTAAAGATCTACGATATTTTACACAACATAACAAATATGTTACTATACTATATAATATGTACTATATAATACTATACTATACTATACTACCACAAACATAAATATCTAGAAACAAATTACAAGGGTGGCTTCATTGATAGCCCTACTTATAGTTTCAGAGATGGGAAACAATAGATTACACCTCAGGTTAGCAGATTTTACCTAAGGTCAGCTGATGCTACCATTATATTATAACTTTCATCTAACTCCTGCAGAGTTTATGCTAAAGAGTTGATCCTTGGCGCACAAATCAAACTTTAGATCTAGATATGCTACACGAAAAATGATTTAAAAATGATTGGACCTTCTTAAGCTATTTGGCAGCCACTTAAAAAAATTATTTTGAACTTTTTATTCTCCTTTGGCAGCCATTTAAAAGTTATTTTAAACTTTTTATTCGCATTTGGCAGCCATTCAAAAGTTATTTTGAACTTTTTTGCAATAACTCTAAAAGTAAACATTTTAGGTGACATCGCATATTTTTAAAAAATAACCGTAGAGTTTGTGCTAAAAAGTTGACCAAAAATCAAACTTTAGGTCTAGATATGCTACACGGAAATTTTTTAAAAAATGTTTGGACCTTCTTAAGCGATTTAGCAGCCACTTAAAACGTCTTTGAATACGGGCCTGAATCTCTAGCATAAACACAGTGCGAGTTATGCGTGACACAGAAACACACACACATATTTCGAACTTTTTATTCCCATTTGGAATAAAATAATATGCTGGCATTATATTAGATATAACTTGCGTCTAAGTCCTGCAGAGTTTATGCTAAAAATGTGACAATTAAACATGCATAAGAAATTTCATATGCATGTTTTTACATTCAATTTATAATTATGTTTACTTTGCTTATCGTATGTTTACGTCTGTTACCTGTATAAACGTTTTAACCCATAGAGATATATGTATACTAGAGGGGGCAGCCTATCTCAATACATTAAGAGTCCTGAAACATCATTTTAGGGCTCTCAGGGGCACTGTGTAACCTTATTGAAACCTTCTCCATGAGTAATTTAAAGTTATAATAAATAAACTTTTATCGGCTTCCAGCACATTATTTGTGTTTTGATTTATATTTTCAATTTTTTGATGATTCAAAAAAATAGATTATGATAATCTGACAAATATTATCTTCCGGGCAGTACAAGATCTTAAGTCTGATTATTGTGTTAAATTTAAGGCCCGTATTCAAAGACGTTTTCCTAAGGAGACCTAACATTCTCCTTAAGGAGACCTAACATTCTCCTTAAGGAGACCTAACATTCTCCTTAAAGACCCTTAAGGAGAATGTTAGGAAAATGTTAGGAAACGTCTTTGAATACGGGCCTGAATCTCTAGCATAAACACAGTGCGAGTTATGCGTGACACAGAAACACACACACATATAGATAACAAGTCATAACCACGGCTTCGGGTTTTTAGGGTTAATACAGTACTTTTCATTATACCTACAGTAGCGGGTGGGGAAAAGAAACAACACATAGTATATCCTACGTTTTATGTTAAAAATATGTTTGATCAAACAAAGTTGCTAAGTATTATAAAAGCTATTTTCGTAAAGTAAGAAATTTTCGTATTTTGGAAGATTAAAAAAATAAAACAATAGTCGTTTGGTAATCATGAGATTTTGAGGATGACCATTGCGAGTTTGAAGTTTACTAAATACATCCGCTTCATTCTCAGCGGTCACCCATACAGCACTGACCACGCTCAATGCTACTTAACTTTTATGATCCAACAAAAATCATGGATATACTTGTCGCATTAAAATGAAATTTTAATGTGTCCTTATCTATTAAGTGAAGGTATACTCGTAAACTTGTACTAAATTTCAAATCAATTATATAATTTTCTGATTTTTTTAAAAAACGTACATAAGTCATTCCATAAAAAATTAACTAATACAGATAATAAAATAAAACTTGGCCTATATGTTAGTCTTATACATGGCTACATGCGTGCCAAATTTCAATCTGATCACGTAATTTTACCGCGTATTATGATTTTTTTAAAAAATTTGCTTAATCAATATTGCGGGTTAATGACGTCATAAAAAAATATTTTCCTAATTGCACAACTACAGCGGTAGATTGATTTTTATACAAACTTTCAATACTCTAGCATAAATACACAAGGAACTACGATCATAACAGACGCACACACACACACATACAGACAGAAAACTTTAAAAAACCACATAGGAGGCCGTTAAAACACCTGAAACGGATAATGCCGGTTTCATCCTGGTTTCGGATTTTTTGTAAACACAATACTTTTCCTATATACCTACGGTATAAATAAAGAAAAATTTTTTAATGATTTCTGTTTCGAAATTAAGGCAGGAAGTACCGGAGACGTAATTAAATCATTCGGGTGCTTGATCCTAGGATTCTATCAACTGTTTACCATCTGCTTTTTTGGACAGAAAATCACAAACGGGTAAATATAACAACCCAAAATACAAAAAATATAAGTTTAGAATTGTTAGGTAGTGGTCAATATTTTTGTATTAGTTTTATAAAAAATAATGGTATGATTTCGCTCCGTCGGCAAATCACTCTGTCGACAGTCGACGGAACGTAACGAGTTGTTGCATCGACAAATCATTCCGTCGACAAGTAACTTGTCGACGCAATGATTTGTCGATGGAACGATTTGTCGACGCAACAACAAAATATAAAATTATATAATAATTATATAACAAAATTATTTGTCGACGCTATGATTTGTCGACGGAACGATACGGAGCCAAAATAATATTGCTTATTTAATATTGTTCATTTATCCATTGGTTTGTTTTTTAATATGCATGTGTATTTATGACACTTTACATCGTAAATATCGTTTCCAAAATATTTTTACATTCACACGCATCGAAAAAAGATATTATGTACTTTACCTAAGAAATTATTACGTATATACTGAGCTGTAAATTACACACACTATAACATTTTCAATTATCGTTTAAAATCTGCAATTTGTTTATTTTTTCCGAAAACACAAAAAACCGCGAATTAAGTGGTTCTATTGACCCAGTTGATTAATTTTATAGTCTCTGTAGATTGATGTAATAAACTCATTAGATTAATATAGACACTATAGATTGATGCAGTGAACTCACAACATTAATTCTGTTGACTCATACATTGATGCAATAAACTTACTAGATTAATTCTATATAGACTCATAGATTAATAAAATAAACTCAGAAGATTGATTCAATCAATGTTGAATTTATCTAATAATTGTATTAATCTATAGTCTCTATAGATTGATGCAATAAACTCATTAGATTAATTCCAATTTAGACACTATGGAATAATGCAGTAAACTCACTACATTAATTCTGTTGACTCATACATTGATGCAATAAACTTACTAGATTAATTCTATAGACTCATAGATTAATTAAATAAACTCAGTAGATTGATTCAATCAATGCTGAATTAATCTAATAATTGTATGAATCTATAGATTCATGCAATAATCTTACTATGGATTTACTAGATTAATGTTATAGACTCACTTAGTACTATTGATTTAATAGGTTGATATTATATGCTTATTTAATCTATGCAATAGTCTAAATTATTACACTATTAATTAAATAGTTATTTATTTTTAATTAAATTAATTAAATGTATGTGTAAAAGCTAGAAAAGATTCATTATGAATTGTTTTGGAGTCGGTGGGATTTATGCAGTTTGAAACACCAAAAATCTATTTTGATTTCTCAAGGATACACTGTTAGGACCCAAGTGTTGAAAGGAGGTTCTTTGTACGCTATCTCATACGGAACATTTATGTGGGTAAGATATTTCCCTATCTAAATTAAAGTGATGTAGAAATTCATACAGTAGGGGTCGGAGCGCGGGACACACTGGTCCAACTCCCTGGTTTGAGGTGGTCCTAAAAAACAGGGGCTAGTTGCATCAACTACCGCATCAAGCGCTAGTTTTCACCTTGTACAACTGTTATCAGTTTTAAATCAAGACGTCTATAAACTAGAATGTGAATAAGACAAATTTTCTGATCGTTTTTAGTTGTTTATAAGATATATTTTTTTTTAGAAAATAAGACAAATTTAGCATTTTTTCCATTAAAAGAACAAATAAAAAAGCAATAAACACTCAAATTAATTTCCATTTCTGCACGTCATGGTTATCAGGATATCAGGTCTAGTTAACAATAACGCAGCGTTTATATTTTTTTTAAATTTTAGAACTAGTTATTTTATATATGCCGTACAAAGTGAACCGACCTGCCTCTAGTGGAGAAACGGTGAACTTAAAGCAGGCCCTTCTAAAACTGCTTATTCCGGGGTTGGAATAAGCAACCCCGGAATTAAGTTGGACCACTGTGTCCCGCGCCCCCACCCACACTTTTAAGGCAGAGAGCCCTGTGTTGTGGAATTATTATTTGTGTACTTATTTTACTTTACAAAACATAGTCCAAAACTATTCAAACCATGAATACAAATCTATATACCTTGTATTTATTGTCATAACATTTATAAATGTGAACTAGATAAAAATTAATGTTTATAGCTTTATTATTTTATGTAATAAATAAAAACGACCTTAGACCATGCATTTTCAACACACCTGCACTAGATTAGGTTATCTGTTTATTTTATCATCTTTATCACTAAGGATCAATTTTTTTTAGTAAAGACTGTTTTAGAAAGATTAAAATTTATGTTAGGTAAATTATTTTACAGTTTTGTACCGATGAATTTCCATTGCTTTTGTCCCACGGTGGTTTTCATAAATGGCTCAATCAACGTTTCTTTATGAGCTGATTTTGTTTTACCTATAACTCAAGGCATTTTTATTTTATGTTTGTGGAGTTGGTTAAGAGAAACCATTTGATACATATAATCTATTTTAGAATATTTAGTTCTTATATACTAGTATTGGATTTTGGATTAGGCGTTTACAAATCCAAGTATATAGCACTCCCGATGCTACTTAACTTCTGATATGAAACTAGAACGACGGCACTAGAACTAGAACTAGAAGGGGGTAGACTGATTTCAATAGAGCCATCACTATCAAAATTAAAATAATCAGTGAGGCTGGAAATGCGACGAACGCGGCATTAAAAGAACAGGGACAGAATGAACCAACAAATGTTTTTATCTCACCAATAGGCTGTCAATTAGTCAGAGTCAAAACCGCAATTAATACTTGTCACCTTGTACTTGTTAGAATGAGCTTGAATGGAGTCCATTACGAATAAAAACTACGAAGTCTCTCCACAAAACAAAACTTTATTGGCAAAGCGTTTTCAACTTACAAAGAGGCCATCATCAGAGTCAGACTCTGATATTAAGTAATAAAACATAGACTCGCTCTTCTTCCTTTTTAACATCTTAACGGTTTTGCACTGATGATGGTCTCTGTGTAGGTTAAAAGCGCTTTGCCAATAAAGTTTTGTTTTGTAGAGAGACTTCGTAGTTTTCATTATTTATGGGGTTCGAGTTGCTCTATGCTCGGTTTTATGAATATTTATTAAAGCCCACGGTAAGCTTTTAAAATCTTTATCCGGCGGCAGATTCGCAGGTTCCAGATCTATGGTCAAGAATAATAAACAATTCTTTTAAACAAAATTATTTTAATTTGTTTCCATTCATTGTTTCAGGCGATGCAGCAGTCATTATCATTTTACATGTTTTTAAGAACCGTAGCGAAGAAGCGAGAAAAAAGTTAAAATACAACCATATCAACTCTACTAATAAACAATAATAGGAAACAATAAGTAGAAACATCACGGGTTATCGACATCTAAAATTATTGCTAATTTGAAAACTAAAATATCTCACAAGCGTTATTTAATTAGGAATTTTCTCTAATAAAAATTCGCTGAACTTGAGGCAGGAAGATATAAAATAAATTTAGACGATTCAATACGTGTTCAATATTTTACAAATAAATTGCATCTTTATTATTTGACAAGATTGTGTTATTATCACTTAATCATTATTTTGTCATAATTCTTCGTCGCGCGTTTGGACCTGTCTATTACAATACACACGGTTCTTATCAGTTGACAGCGCTTAAAAATAATACGAGGACAAGCTGATAGAGTTTATTAGGCGATTCAATTGGATGGTTATTATGAATAAAAATATTTTTTTGACAAGCTAGGTTATAGTCCAAAATTGACGTCATTGCAGAAATAAATTGAGAATTTTCAATGTTAGTCGCCTACACAGATTCCTGCGATGACGTCACACGTTATTCATAAAGAAAAGTCAGGTTATAACCTCCGAATGCGTTTAATCAAAGTCATGGTTTATTTATTAAATAAATGGCATTAATTAATTTATCTAGGTTCATTCTAGAAAAATTGTCGACATTCTCTCTGATGAGTCAGTTGCCAAACTATCAGATACTTAACTCATTTGTAAAAGAGTCAAATGAATACGCAATATTGGATCACAGTTATGACACGCAGTTGGTAGAATTGTGAAATTAAAAAAAAATTCTTTCTCATACATTGTCATAATATTTATGACAATAAATGGTCATTGTTGTTACTTTCCCTCGCCTACTATCGTAGGTAGAAGGAAAAGTATTGTGTTCACCTTAAAATCCGAAACCGAGATTTCATCATAATTATTCGTTTTAAGCATTTTTATGACGTTCTGAGTGGTTTTAGTCATGCTGCCTATGTGTCTGGGTGTGAAAGTTTGTCTGTGTCACCCCTAAGTCCAGCTGTGTTTGTGCTAGAGAAAGTTGCGCTGTCCGGAAGATGATATTACCGAATTTTCAAAATGAAAAACACGCTTTTTTAATACTACGTTATTTACTAATTTAAACAAAATTAAACTTTATCCTGTTAATTCAATGTTCTAAAGTCAATTATTTTACGAATTATTTATGTTTTTTTTTAATGTCTATACACGATTTTTTGAATTTTTATTATATAAGTGTAGCAATTAATTTTGATAGAAGAGCATCTCAATATTTTTAACGAAACGAATGAAATCCATGATTCTCAACACACGTTGGAAGGTTTAAGCGGTTGTAAAGTTACATAACTTTATACAGAAAATAGTTGTGGTCTACTGTTAGACTTTAAATATTTTCTCTTCGGTTCGGAGAGTTGGAAGTAAATGAATGCGGTCTCAGTAAATTGTTTTAAAAACATTATTATAAAAAGTAAGATGAAAATACTTGAAAATAATGTAAACAAATAAATAAGAAAATTCCTAGTAGAAAATTTTGAAATAACTTTTACACTAAAAATTTTCTTTTCAGTGTTAACGTACAAGACATTCCAAGCATTGTTTTTATCAAATAACACGTCTTGCTCTAAAAATTACTATACCGACAAAAAGGTTTATTTCCTTTTACACGCCGGGTTTTTTGGTATAAACGATTCTTAACTGCATATTCAGGAATAAAGCTCTGGGAACAAGTGAGAGGTAGGGAAAACGGATGATGTAAAATAAACCTTTACTGAACTATTGTAAAGAGTGAGTATGGGAAATAAGAATAAAAAACTCAAGAAAAATATATTTGAGTATTGCTAACCCACTCTTAAAGACTTAGAGAGCTATATACAGCTCTGGTATTTCCTCTAGACATCTAAAGGCCATGGCTTTTTACATCTGAACGTTTATACGCTTCCTAGCATTTCAAATTGATGCAATACTCTTAAAGAGATCTCTGTTTTTTAGAATATATAAGCTTTAAAGAGAGAAAGAAGAGAATGCTTTCTCAGTTCAATTGCCCGGAATCAAGCCCTAAAGGCTTAACTCTCCTCCTATCCGGTTTTTATACGCCGATTGTTTTAAAGCTAAGAAAGAGGAATTCCATTTTTACGCTTAAGTTTTGTAAGATAGTTTTAATGGAAGAGATAGTTTTGCATTACTTATCTAATAATTATCAATTAATGTACTTTTTATGTAGGATTTATTAATAACTAATTTAAAACAAATTAGGTACATGGTACTTCAGAATTCTTCCTAGCCTTACTGGATTCGCTACGCTCATCCTCAACACTTGCGACTCACGTAATTCTACATCGATTTCTTTGTCCTCAGACGGTGAAAAATCTGTTATATATACGTTGCATATGCGCTCTGAAGCTATGTGTGTTAAAATAGATGAAAATCAAGAGTTAATGTACGATTGTAATTGAACGTATCCTAACCATTCCTTACATGGTGCAAATTAAAACTATTAGGTTTACAAAATTAAAGACTTTAACTAAAACTAGAGGATAGAAGTGTTAACTTTAATTAAAGAAGGAACGAAACCCAATATGGCAGAGATAACATTATACTAAATATTTTAAAATACGAATTTCGACGACAATGTTCATAATTTCACATAATGATTATTCGGCATATGATGTAAATGCATTTGGTTTTCATTTCATCATACCAGCGGTCACCCATCCAGGCATCGATGCTGCTTAACTTTTATGGGTATACCAGTCGTATTGAAACAAAACTTAGTATACTTATTTATTACGTAAATGTACCGTATTTCAACTCGAAATACGGTATTTACGAGTAAATATTACGGATTATTTACTGAGTTTTTAAAATTTTTTAATAAAAACGTACAAAAGTTATTCGATAATAAAGCACAACTACACCTATAGGCTTATTATCTGTTTACAAAATTTCAAGTCTAGCATAAATCCACTGGGATCTACGATGATAACAGACACACTCTCACACAAACACACATACAGAGAGATAATTTTGTAAAAACCACTCAGGAGATCCTAAAAACACACGAAAAAGATAAATCCGGTAACAACCAGGTTTGACATCTGATTTTCGTTGCATATACTTTTCCTATAAACAGTGCGAACGAGGAAAATTAAAAATTATTTTTTTATGAAATTATAAATATTTATATTATAAAAATAGGAAAGATTATTTTTTATAAGTTTTAATAATATTAAATATATATGTTATAATATAATACTAATATGATAATAATGTATACGTTATAAAAATAAATATATTATAACCAATAGGTAAAATATGGATTATATCAAACGAATTTATCTAGACATTTATACTGCTATATAATACTATATATATATTATACTATACATATTATACATTTATACTAGACATGATGAATAAGAATAAAGTATAAGAATATTTATTTATTTATGCCTTTTAGCATTAATATACATTATTAGATAAAAATAAATATTATAAGCTTTCCTTATGATTAAAATACAACTTATCAGGACACTGACTCTTTGGTTTTTATTATTCTAATTTAAAAAAAAGACAAAAATAAATAAAAGGCGCTTCCAAAGTTGAGCTCGTTAAGACCTCATTATTTGTACTTAACTGTGGCCCCATGCATGCTAGGTTACGCTCTCTGTTTATATAAGATTACTGTTTAAATTAATTATTGCCAACTTTAAAATACACTTGAAGCTGCCTCTTAATATACACCGAGCGTACAGGTTCCCACAACCACTTAATTTTCTTCCTGCAGGGTCATTTCTGATGATCCATAAGGTGCTGAACAGGAAATATTGTCATACCTATATATATTATGATAAAACGTTCAAGTGTGTAATAGATACCGATGTACGTGTGTTGCAAGAGTGTGTTTATGTGTGCAGTGAGCGTTTTTATTCCCTGAAGGAACCATCTAAAATAGTAAACGCTCTGTAGCAGATCAAATTTTATTTTATTCTAAAAATTGTTTGTATATGAACATGAATGATGAAAAGTTTATTTATTTTCTTATATTCAATGATTATTTTTTTCTCTAAATGTAAATTTGAATTGAAGCATGAATTGTTTGGAGTGACTGGGATTTATGTACTTTAAAACACCAGAAACCAATTCTGATATCAAAAGGATGTACTATTAGAAAACAAGTATTGACGGGAGGTTCATTGTTCCCTATCTCACCCAGAACATTTATGTGAGAAAGTAAAGCGCTTTTGGTTATATCCCACTCTATGCTTATCCAACTAACAAATACCACTCTATAAATCATCATGGTAATGATAGACAATAATTCGACCACAAAAGGATTGTTCCAAATATTCCATGCCAACGTATTCTTTAAATTTATCGATTCTCTTGATTTTGATTCACTTTAATAGTAAATTTATTTATACTTTTTAACTTATTAATATTTTATGATACTAGACTCATTAGCTTAGGGCAATAGAGCCATTGAATAACTTTTTTAAATTCTTGATAACATTAGCAATTAAACAATCTAAGAATTGTTTAATATGTACGAGAGAAATTTGTTATATAAACGAGAAATCGGTACTGAAAATCTTAGAAAACCAGGTTACTGGTTCTTCACTTCCGGTTGTGTCCGTGAAGAATCAGGGTGTCGAACAATCCTATTTAGAAAATATCTCGTACCGTTCTACTAGATCAAAATTCTAAGGCGCTTTTAAGAATTGAAAACACTATAAGAACGCATTCCAATGAGAGGAAGAACTAAGATGTTTCAAATATCAAACGAGGGGTCTAATAAAATTCCAATATTAATAATTTTCAAATCATTTGAAAATTTGTTAAAATAATTACGAGTTTCATTACTATGGCTAATTTTTTACTTATATACATAGACGGTTACTAAACCAATTAGTAAAACTTTTGATTAAAACTAATTTCCTTTACGTATACTAGTAAAAGTAGCTGTAATAAACACTTTTTCATTTTCATTCACACTTTTTCATTCACACAGTTCTAGAAAAGTATAAAAGTTTAAAAGGTTGTGTTTAATTGAAACTACTAGTGTATTCCTAAATATAAATAATTAATCTCTTCCCAGCAGAAATATTATAGAATTGCAAATCAAAGTCCATATGAACAGTGACGGACTGAGCCTAAAAGGCCCGTGGTTTGGCCAAAAAGGGCACAAACCTACATTTCAAAGGGCCCAATAGGAGGGGGTCCTATAATGCTTCTCAGAGGGGTCTAATTTTTACTAGAGTAGAGTAAAGTATAATAGTAATTAGAGTAGTAAAAAGTATAATATTAATTAATGATTATAGCAAACTTAATTTAATTTATTTAATTTTTATTTCAAAAAATTAAATCAAACTATAATTTAAGTTAAGCCTTCTTAACTAGCTTAAAATTCGTACTCTCTTTAGAATATATGAATGAGATCTGAAGGAATGAAACGTCGTTGAAAACGTATGTCTTTGGGTGTCGTTGAATATAAACTAAGTATAAGTTTATTAATAAGTATAAGATCTTGGCCTCCATTCTCTCTAATGGGTTTATCTCAATAAAGTTTCAATAATGTCTATTAAGTCTTATAGATATTACGAAGCTATAGGATATGTGATTAAGGAAGCGACAATATTACCTGCGCATTGATGACAGAGTTTACAGAACAGAGAAGTGCGTTTATAGTTTTCTCGTAGTAATCATACAATCAGATTTTCGTACATATCTGAAACAAGAACATAATAGTATTTAGAACATATCAGTATAAAGTAATAATTAATACACAAGTATCCATAAAAGCATGAGTGTGATAAGTGATAAAAACAGAGTGATTAGTATAACAACATGTTAACCTTTAGAAAGGTAGTACACCTTAATAGTAATGCTAGTAAACATTAGACAACAGGTTATTAGCCTCGAGAAGAGATGAAATTAGATTGGATACCAGAATAACTGCTCACGAAAGGGCTGACAAGTTGGTCAAGGAAGGGCTCTACACCATTTATAGGATCAGAAACAGAAAGTCAGGCGAAATCATGTATAAAATAATGAATTTGGAACGAGGCAAACCTTATGTAGAGGCAATCTAAAGTTACTTCCCCCTGTCTCAATAGAAGAAAAACGGGATAGCAGTCGGAGCTCATTAGATCCAACTTGAGGAATATGGTTAGTCTTATAACTGGGCATTGTCCACTTAAAAGATACCTTATTGTAAGGAGAAAGAAGAGACTGCGTACTATGGGCTCTATGGGCTACTGAATGAATGGGAATGAGACAGCAGGTTACGTTTCCAGATAATGGCAACGCGGAATTAAAGGAAGTAGATCTTGAATCTGCTATACTAGAGTATGGTCGATACTCTTAATTATACAGATCAAACTAGAAAATCCAACTTGAAAGGTAAGGTGGATTAGAATAGATATTACCCTAACGTAAAAAATTTACCTAACAGAGAGGTCTGCTTTTCAGGCTTGACTTCTCCACCTCCCTCCTACTTCTACTATACAGACAACTTCGTAAATATCACTAGGGAAGTATAAAAACAACTGAAACGGATAATTCAAGTGAAAGCACTGATTCAAGTTTTTAGTGCAAACACAAACTTTTCCAGTATGCCTTGAGTGTTAATGAAGAAAAGTAAAAAGAGCGTATGATGTCCTTACAACCAATATAATATACATAATTTATACAAATTAATTATAATTATAAATTGTACAATAAATAAAAGAGGACAACGTAATAACAATTATTTTGCTACAACTATTTGAAAAAAGAAAACAAAATATGATAAAGACAAGACGCTTGATTATTTCAAAAGCCCTCAAAATTGTAAAAAAAAATATTTATATACTTATACGATACAAGGTGAATAACAAGATAGATACATTTTAAAAACGAGCCAACAAGCAAAACCGAAAAGAAAATTTTGAATCGAGTTGTATACATGAATGTAAAGGACAGCTTTACATATTCTATTTCTTTAGCTTCGTTTCTTTCAGGGGCGTTCCAATTTTATTTTACTTCCTTCTGAGATAGTTGAGAAAGCTTTGTATTCTTTCCTTTTCTGCTTTTATTGATTTTATTATTCTTGTCATGAATGTTCTTATTTTGGTTATACGCAGACCTTTTTTGAATTTCAGAAAAATAAGATTTTTTTTCTTTATAAGAGCCAACTAAAAGAGAACAGGCAAGACGGAGTGCCCTAAGCATTAAATAAAAATTATTTATCCATAAAAATTAGTATTCTTCATGTACGTAAATTAGTATTTTGAATGTAGCGTTTTTTTTAATTTTATAAATAAATAAATAAATAACCATTTATTGCACATCACACAATAATTACTTACAATAATAAATTATTACAAATATACATTATTACTATTATAACTTACATACTAGTTTTATAAATTTCCCTTATGTGCAATTCGGCTTTACGCCGTGGTGCCTCTTATGAGGTTGAAAAGTGTTAGATACTCCTAATAAAATTTAACACAGTAAAAAATAACTTGAATTAATCACTATATGCATGCTATAATTACAAAAAAATATTTGATTAATTATATTAATTTTTAACAATACTATTAATAATATAATTGTTAAATCTGTTTTCAAATTAAATTATTAACATTCCATCTTTATTTAATATAGCTTTTTTTTTCTTTATAGATTGTTATCTTAGTTTAAAATTATGAAAATACTTTTGCTATTATGTTATAACTATCTAGGTATTTTTATTATTTAATATATTTATTTATTTTAATTATACCTTAATATATTTATTTACATCATTATTATTTTAAAAAAATATTATTTATTTTGTTTTATTACTTAACCATTATATTTGCCTTGTTTTATATTTATTCCTTGCTCTCTTCCTTTATAAAGCCTTTTTAATTTATTTTATTTAATTTTATAAGTTCAGGAAATCCAATTCGTATTTTTAAAGCGAACTCATTACTTTCCCGTTATAAGAGAGAAAAAGTAAAAAAATCTCATTAGTGTTTTAGTTGACTCTAAGATGACGTATAAACACTTAAAATAATAATAATTTCAGCAATTTCTAACATGCATCTGGTATAATAGTACTTTTATAGAGAAGACCATAAGAATTACCCCCATTTACCCTTCATGTAGGATCCCCCATTAGATAGTTCATTATATAATATGATATTATGTTACAACATCGATATGTTGATACTTAATAGACAAGACTTTACTTAAGTGCTAATAATACTTCAAATGACAAGTTTCATTGTTGAAGTAGGAGGGACTTGAAGGCAAAGTTGAACCCTTATAATTCCCTGTGGTACTTCAAAGAAAAGTCTTATTTCCTTCAACCACATCGTTCTCAAGTACATCTCTTTTCCTTTACTCCCGGCATCCCCAGGTTTAACACTTCTATCGTCAACAACACTTCCTCATATTTCTTAACTCGAGAGGTAAAGTATAAACCCACAACCCCCTACTTGACCTGTACTTCAACATAACAGAAGAGTGAATAAGAAAGAAAGATACAATATAGAAATAAATGTAATCCTTTAATGAACTGTATCCATTTTTAACAAAATCTTATAGAACCTGGAATCTCCCCCCCACAAATAATATTTCTGTCAGATATTTTACCGAAGTACCTTTACTTCTTGGTACCTTCTGTAAGATTTTTTTGTACCTTTTTTGGTACCTTTTTACTTTTCTCATCAACTTTTGTAGGTATAAAAGAAAAGTATTGCAATACAAGATTCAGCTAAATATCGGTCAATGCTTGCTGTTGGATATGAATATGAATATCCCTGGACCAGTTTTAACTTAACACTGTCATCAGCAGGCGGGGGAATACTCGATTTTAACTAATAAAGATACATAAGTGAATAACTTTTCGTCTCAATAAGCACAAGGAGTCATTGAAAATGATTGAAAATCTTATTCTTCAGAGGGCTCGTCATGAGAATAAAATTTATTCACTGATATAACTTTACTAGTTGAGAGCTCAAGTGTTACCCGGCTGTTTATAACAGCGTTAAGACGAAATAAGTCCAAAGATATTCATATCCAACAGCAAGTATTGTCGGTAGCTGATTCTAAATTGCTTTTAACTTTTCCTCATTTATACCGTAGGTATATATGAGAAAAGTATTGTGTTTGCAAGAATATCCGAAAACGGAAATATGTCCTGAGTGGTTTTCTCAAAGTTGTCTGTAATATGTTTGTTTTTTAAGCTAGCCGTACAGCATGCTTCACATATCATATTAAATGCTGCAGTAAATAGATTTATAAAACAAATCGGGTACCTCGGAAGTCTTCCTCATCACATCGGATTCGCTATGCTCATCCTCCCTACTTCGAACTCGCTTCGCTCGTCCTCAGAATATACAATTCGCCAAATTTAAACTACAACATGTTTTCGGACTCAATTCGCTCGTACTCAGATAATAAATGCATCCGTTTTAATCTCAGCGGTAATCCATATAGAACTGACCACACTAAATGCTACTTAACTTTTATGACATAATCATAAAAGTTATGAAAAAAATCATAGACATACTTGTCGCATTGAAACGAAACTTAGTGCACTAATTTATTGAGTAAAGGTATACACTTGTATACCAAGATATCAACTCAATTGAATCATTTTCTGATTTGTAATTTTTTAAAAAACGTACATCAGTCATTCCATAAAAATTAAACTAATGCTGATAATGAGATGAATATTGGCACATATGTTATTCTTACACCTGGCTACATGCGTGCTATGTGTTGATTTTTATTTAATTAACCGTGTCAGAGTTAACTACTAATTTTCTAGTTATAAACTTATATAATGTAAACAAATGGATAAAAAATGTATCGTCCTTATTAGGAATTAAACCCAGGAACGCAAATCAAAAAACATAATACATGAAAATTATTTTTTTTGAGGTAGTACGTAATTGAGCACTTTATTGGACCGTTTTTAGGATGAGAAGCCAATCATTATTGTTATAGGAGGTTATTTAGTACTTTTCACCTCCGAGGACAATAATGAATGTAAAAAAACTCCTAGGACGTAAAAGTAATTCATATATTGCCGCTATTACTGTAATGTAGCGTGTTCAAAAAACAATCTGTGTAAAACCCTCATGAGATTTCTTCAAAAACGTTCATTTTGTTTCTGTTTTTGTTCGTAGACTAATTTTTTTCGTTTTTAAAAGGTCTTCTAACTAATTGACAATTTTTGTGTGTTTATTTGTAAAGCTTTTACATTTTTGAGTAAAAGTGTGAAGCTATAGATGGATTCAATGACGACGATAATATGGAGTTAATTGGACGTTTGTTTGTTTTTTCAATTAAGTATATAGCGCAGTTTATTTAATGAGTGCTACCTAAAAAAAATAGTGTATGCCATCCGGCTGGGAATGTCTTTATGTCTTGGCAATTTTTCCCGACTCGCTTCGCTCGTCGGTAAATCTAATTGCCGTGACATAAAGACACACTTCTCAGCCTTATGACATAAATAACTATTATAACTGGAGGTAACATATTTTTTACAGGCTCAGGGATGCATTAGGATCTTAAGGCGGATCTGCATATTTGTCTCAGACATGATATCATAAGACTCCCCTACATATATGCTAGACACTAATGATGACCGTTTAGGTTTAAAACCGGTTTTAAGAAACATTGTGGGAGATTTTTCGTACTGATCATCTGCATATATGTTTAATAAATGTTCAAAAACTTTTAGTAATCAAACAAAGAATTAGATTATAACTTAATGTAATTTTTTGTGAGAGGTCAATTCCGTAAAACAGGAGCTTACCGGTTTTAATGATAAGAAGTCAATTATCATGGAAGCGTTCTCCGTAGGAATTCTATAACTCAATTCAGCTATCACAAAAACTATCTTAGAAACAAAAAGCAAACCAGATTAGTAAAAAGGCACCATCTTCAGACAAGAGACGATTCTGGCGAGTATACTCTGCAAATTGGTATGCGCGAAATTATGTTCTATAGTGCCACAAAAACTATTTTTTCGTTTACCAAAGCCTTTTAAGTAGCTATTCTACTAATCTTAAGTTATGTGGTTTGGTTACCAGATTATACAACTTCTCCTTACTATAAAACCCTAACCAATACCTGTAACAAGTTATGCTAGCCAGAATAAATCTCAGCCTGAAGACAGTACCTGACAGCTCACTAAATGTGAACTGATCCTATACTTAAAGAAATAAGTCGTCTTTGCAGTTGTTACCTTGTAGCCCTCCTTATTTTTAGGCTCCGCTAGAGGCGATGTCTTCCCTATCACGAGGACCTTTAAATACCACCACCGACGACGTTTTTGAAAAATTCGGTTAAATTATTGAAAACTAATATAAAGTTTTGGTCTTAACATTTTTAATAGATTGGGTAATGTTGCAGCTGGCTTTGGTGCAATCGGGAAAGAGGAAACATTAAGAAGCTCCAGCACATTACTTGGACACACAACACCGAATAGAGGGTAGGGCTCTTGGAAAGGATTGCCCTGCTGATTATTGTTGTACAGAACTCACAAAATATGAAACGCAGTTTAAGCTCGTTGCTTTAACTCAGCGAATGTATATAGTGAATATCTGGATATTATTCTAAAGGGTACTCGGTTGGATAATGATCCAATAACGAGTAAAGTGATCAAAAATAAAATTGAACTGAATTTTCCAAAAGTCGTGTTCTTTAAATTCAACAAAATATATAAGGTCCTCTCTCACCTTCAACTACCGGCGAATCCTACTTAACTATCATGTTGTACTTGCAACCTAAACAATCAAAACGATCATACAGGAAAAAAATTAAAAAGTAGGTGTGGGGTATACTAAAAAAAAGTATACCTAAGAACATTTCCTCGTCATAAAGAATTCACTACGCCCATCCTCAGTATGTTATTATTGAATTAAGAAATAATATTCCGGAAATTACAAAACGTTTAAAGTCTTCTGCATAAACATACTGGAAAGTACAAACACTGAGATGAATTAGTTATAACAGCTTACTTCATCATGTATTGCATCGCGTTAATCAGTAGCGAGCGAGTTACCAGTGCACCGTGGGGTCACCACTAGCCGAGTCTAAGGCCGAGAGATCAGTCACAGATACTAGCTAAGGTCATTGTTTATAGTTTACCTGTAGAAACTATAAACAGGGCTATAGTCTCTGTATTGAACTATTACGACTGTTTATTCACTAATCTCGATCTGTTTATATTGAATATAAACAATCAAGGGTTAGATGACCGGTCTGAAGGCGGTGGCGTCAAGTGACCCCAAGCAACGGTGAATAAAAACTGAATACAGAGACACACACAGGTCACTCTAAGTGTGTGCCTCAAATGTGTAGTACCACTCACGATGGCGAGTCACCACTTAGATGGTTAGTAACCAAATCTTGGTAAGTCACCACTCCTTTTAACCAATACGTTTTCAAAGACCCTTTAAAGTCAAAGTCATTCTTTCATAACGTAATTAGTCTTTTAGACAAGTCATATTTAAATGCAACCGTTAGCCTACATGTAAAATTAGTTATAAGCTCTTATTAAAATTAATAAAGTATTACGTTTATTAATTATTTTGCAAAATGAATCAAATATAAATGTTAACAAGTTATCACATTGTTATTTATTACACCTTAAGACAATACTATATCAATCTCTGTACAAGATTGTTCTCTCTCGCAAGCGAAGCGAGTCCCACAAGCAATAATGGTGCGTCAGACGCGCGCAGCGTGACAACACATAAACTCAAACATACACATACAGACAGACAACTAAGTAAAAAGACCACTTAAGAGTTATTAAAAACGCCTGAAGAATTGTTAGGTACTTAAATACCTAGGGTGTTAAGTTTTAGCTTTCTGATACCTGAGGTTGTTCCCGCATGGGTTATACCTGTCGAGATATTGTTTTATGATTTCAGAGTAAATATTAATTAATATTATAATTAATTTTATATTTACCAGCTTGTTTTAATACGATACATATTAAATTTTTATCACATTAGTGAATTTTATCTATAGTAATTATACTTAAGAAGGTGCAGTATTTAAAACACCAATATCTAATTTCTAGTTATAATTCGTAAATACTTTTTTATAGCTGGCGTACCTATAGTTAAGCAGGGTCCAACCATCATCTCTTGAGTCGGCATGTTGTTGACCTCGAAAATCTTCAAATCCAAGGATTAAAATGAGCTAAAACATAAAATTATATAATACATTATAATGTCACCATTTTTATCGAACATTATGACATAATACAGGATGTACTGCAATAATTTTTCAACTTTATTGAGAACATCAATGCCAGTATTTAGTAATGATCGACGTTATAAATTTATAATGTTGTATTATTAATGTTATTTATGAAATTGAAGTTGTAAAGTACATCTAGCGTAAAAAAACGTTGCTATTAAAACAATATTTTTTATGTCCTTAATAAAAAGATATGAGGGGATGAAAATTGCTTCGAGCGTAAGGATGGTACGACAGTGACCGCTATAGACTTTGCGGGGGCACCGCCGTGCCCCCAGATCGTCTCTCATACTTCATAAAAATTATAAAATATACAAGCACCCGATTCTAAAATACCTAATTGACACCTGCCATTTACTACAGTAATTGATATGCTTGTAAGAGTGAAGTAGTCTATGAAATCGTTGTAACTGATATCAATTTCAAAAACACTAGAATGAGTAGAGTTAATACATCTATTATAGCATAGGAAACATACTCGAAAATAATTGGTCAAATTTAGATCAATTTTTATAAAATCGAGAAGATTCTGACAGGGGTTTTAAAGGTATTTTTTACTTTTTTGTCTCCAATAAAAGGAGAAGTGTGTAATAACAAAACACGGGTACTAGGGGTAGGTACCTAGGAATTTATCCTTATTTTATGAGCATCGCTACGTTCATCTTTATTACTTCGGACTCGCTTCGCTCGCTCTTTAAATATGAAAAACTTATAATTCAGTTCTTCTTCAGTCTTGCATTGCTCATCCTCCGGCAAAAAAGGTCAATTAAAAGCCCACCGGTCAACAATCCCCCGACTGACCCCGCTCAACGCTCCTTGAAAATGTAATCCGACAAAAACCGTCGATGTAATCGTATGGAAATAAAAATTTGTATGCTTTTGTATTGCGTACAAAAAATATGCCAAATTTCAACTCAATCAGTAATTCCTCTGATTTTTAACAATTTTTAAAAAACGTATTAACGTATACATGTTATTTGATAAAAACTAATGCATGTGATGCGATTGAACTAATGCTGCTAATAAGATAAAACATAGCACATTTGATAGTCCAATATACGTCATAGTGCTACATACATTCTACGTTTCATATCAATCTGACAATTTTTCCGTTTTTTATAAAATGTTTGATGAATAATTAATGACGATTAATGACGTTATAGAAAAATATTTTTCGAATACCACAACCAGACTCAATGATGGATTGGGTTTATGATGTAGTATAAACATGCTAGAAGTAACGATGGTAACATACACTCACCCTTCTCCAGTGCTTACATACTGACGACCTCATTAGCATGATTTTTGAATATTCGATATAAAATAGATAATAAAAAAGGTGGATAATAATTTAACATAATAAGCAGGTACACATTGTTTTTAACAACATACATAGAAGGTTAAACCTTAATTTCTTTGCAGAGAAAATCCATTTGATTTTCATTTTTATTTGATAACTTATTTGTTGCATTTGTTATATCGTGTTGATAATGGGCTTTTCCAGAAAAAAAGAAAATAAGGGAAAATCACGCCATGGCCCTAATAGCTTTAACCCATCCCATAACCAACAGGTGTAGACTAGACAAATATTACGCAGGCCTACTAGAGCATAGCACTGCCTTGAAATCTTATGTATTATACAATACACATCTATTCGTGTATTCTGCTGATAAACGCCTAGTGAAAATAAATAACAGCAAATAATTTTAGTTACTTTGTTCACGCTATTTTAACTTTTTAAGAAGTTCATTAATGTCATATATCATTTCTATAAAAGGCATATTATGAATAAGGGAAATATTAAAGAATATATAGTTATAGTACGACATACGGCTAAAATCAATTGACACCCCGCCAAAATCTCAATGCTTTCAACCCTCATTTTTAAATAAAAAAATCCCTTCTTTATAGTAACAAAAAAAATTCCCTACTCTGGCAACACTGAAAGTCAGGTTATGTTTTGAATTTTATTATTTGTTTTTATTTGATATCGTATTTTTTTATTTTTAAAAATTTTATTTATTTACTTTTTAAGTAGGAATATCGTTGTATCTTATAAATTTACCTAAGTGTTGCATTAAATTTGTTCGGGAAGTATGAATTAAGTGAAGTTAAAGTTTTTGATTACGTAATGCAATGGATCATAATAGTTCTATGATAAAAGTTTGACGATTTTAATAAATCGTCAGCTATAATTACTTTTTTCCAAAATAAACTGCTTTTTTGTGTCATGTTTGTATAATTGAATGCGTATTGTTTCATATTATAAAAATAATATGATACAATATGCATTAATGACTTAAAAAAGTCAAGACTGTCATCTATTGAAAGACATTGGCATTTTCGAAAAAAATGCTGTCTTTTGGTTGACAGACCCCAAACCCTGCGCTGTACTCTAATAGCAAGAAATGCTTGAAGAATACATCAATGTCCATGCGTCAAATATAGGCACTCAGATCATATTACAACTCTGCAATAATTGGATGAATTAAACAGATTGGAATGGAACGAAACGAACTCGAACAGATAAATATGCACAATGAGGGAAATAAAAGCGACGCGAGGTTTCAAATATTTACAACCAGTGTTGCCTTTTTATGATTTTATTTACGAAAAAGGTATTTTTTTATACCGAGGTTGGCATAAAGTGGAGGTTCACAGATTTTTGGCGGGGTGTCAATTGATTTTAGCCGTGTGTCGTATTATAAATAGCCATGTCTTTGTTAGAAAAGCAAATTATTATTGTTTCTATGGTAACATATTTATTATTATTTGTACTGTTTATGTCAAATTAAAAGCATTCCTTGTTTTGTAACTTGATTAAGTGTGTTATTATTTCACAGTTAATATTAAGTAAGATTAATATTCTAACAGTCTTTAGACCCTTTTTACTAACTTTTCAAAATAAAAGATACATTTTTATTCTGTACCTATAGTAAACAGATTCTAATAGTAAACATTTACAGTCTAGTCCACAAAGACTACAAACCAATTTTCTATAAATTTCTAACTGTTTTTGCTGTAAAATTGTAAAGCGGAAACATTTATTACTTTTCATCATATACACCTTAGGTATGTGGGAAATTGTTTGTTTGCCTCAAAAATCCAATTAAATAATAAATAATGAATTATTAGAGTTTCAGGTGTTTTTAGGACTTCCTGAGTGGTTTTCACAACGTTATGTCTGTGTGTATGTGTGTTTGTTATCATCGTAGTGTTATCATCAGTGTATTAATGTTAGAGAGTTGAAACTTAGTACAAACATCAATTTATATGTCTAGTTGTGCTATTTAGAAAATAACTTTTATTTCCAGACAGTGTATAATGTAAAGTTTATTGACTAGATTTAAAGAATAAAGAAACACTTTTCACTCCCAAGGGAGAAAAAGTTTATTTATACTCCCTTGGAAGTAAAAAGTAACTTTTTCTCCCTTGGGTATAAAAAAACGTTTCCTATTATTGGTTTATTTTAGCCAATTATATCAATTTTTAGGGAAGTGGTATTCTCTAAATTTATACAGATGACCAATAACTTATAAGGGGGGTCTGACCAATTTTTTACTGAATCTGTTTTAGGTCAAAAGCAGTTGTTTGGAATAATTACATTTTTTTTGAGGCAGCACTTTTAAACTTATAAGGGGGTCCGGCCCAAAAAAAATTAGAATATAATACAACAAAATGTAATAAAATAAAAACAACGTCTGGAGATAAAATCTTGTATGCACCTTGGGAGTAAAATGCTATTTCCCCCCGCAATAAACTTAGTTATAACTTCCTCGGCTTTGCCTCGGGAGTTAAACACATAAATCCCTCGGCTTCGCCTGGGGTGTTAAATACTTTGGTTCCCTCGGCTTACGGCTTAGGAAACAACTAACTGGTCTGGGAAATAATAGCATTCTTTACTCCCTTGGTGCATACATAACTATTAATGACTTAATTAACCGGCAATATTGACTCAGCAAAAAATTCGAAAATTCATGAAACACGGAAAGATGTTTCAGTCAATTTAAGATTTAGCACGCATGTAGGCACGTATAGATCCAGCAAATGTGCCAAGTTTTCATAATCAGCATTAGTTTAAATTTTATCGAATGACTTGTTGACGGTTTTTAAAATATTGTGAAAAAAATCTAAAAATAATCCAAGTTAGATGAAATTTGGTACACGCATATTCATTCATTTTAGTAATAAATAAGTATACTAAGTTTCGTTTCAATACGGCAAGTATATCCAAGGTTTATGTTAAATCATAAAAGTTAAGCAGTATCAAGCGATGTCAGTGCCTGAATGGGTGACTTAATACGAGGATGGGGGAATGGGGAATAATACGAATGTATTTGAGGCACGTGTAGCAGTAAAAGTTTGGTGATTTTTTTTTTTTATTCTGAATGACAAGCAAAGCGAGTCCGAAGAAGTTAGGAACGGAGCGAATGCAATGTAGTGAGGAATGATACAGTTCCGAGGTTACCCTCAACCCATTTTTTTAAAATTCCTAAGATATATTTAGGAGTCAACAGTGGTGTAGTGGTTAAGCTACGCGGCCAATACACAGAATGGATGGACTTCTGAGTTTATTTAGTCATGGGTTCAATCCCAGCACGGGCCTCTAGGATTTTTATGAGAGGGATAAAAACCCTGCATACCACGTCCTTCAGAAGGGACGTAAAGCCGGTGGTCTCGAGCCTGTGGTTTTCAGGTACTTGATAAAGATCCCTTACCCTAAATAAAACTGGGTATAGGCAACATTTAGGACCCTCATAGTAGACGCATTATAATATTACAGTATGCCTTGTAGTTTAAAGTGTTTGGTTTAACAGCGAGGGCACGTGTTGTTCCTAGTTTTCACTAGACTATATGAGTCAGTGAAAATATGTATGATTGCTTGAAAAAAGCATTAAAAGAACCATAGAAATTCACGGTTCTTCTGTCTAGATCAGATGAAATATACCTACACTTGAAATTAAAAGGAGTAGAACACTATCTTAGGGAGCTGGCAAATAGGGCCCAACAACGTGGCCTACTTGCCTGGTAGTTACTACCACTCCCCTCCATATTATTACTACTACTACTAAGATATATTTAACACGTAACACAAAGATATTTCAAATATTAAATCCGATTAAATGTTAAAATCTGTAATAATGATTATAATTAATGTGAATCTTAAAAGTGTCAGGGTAGGTTTTCGCGACAGTTTTAGTTCGTATCAGTCAGACCCTGACCCTGAGCCCATTACAGTTGACAGAGCGTTGTATTTGTGCGTATATACAAGTCTCACTTTATTTATTTATTTATTTTTTTTGGGGGGGGGGGTTACAAAAGAAACATTTTTGTGTTACCATTAGATACATTTTTGTTGTATTACCTGTTTAGCAAAATTGTGAACGTGAGCATCATTCATGTCTTCAATATTGTAAACCGAAATCGAACCGTCATCCGCAGGACAATATATACACCTTCGTAAATAATGGAACATATAAATAATATAGGTATAAAATAAATGATAATAATAACAATAATAAGTATAAGTTGCTATGTCAGCAGGAGCATCTCATCTTAAATCCTTGATATTTTAGGATCAGCATCATTAAGATGACCATATTGGTGGTGAGATGACGATGCTCTGATAAGTTCCATTTAACAGAGGTGATAGTCCACTTTAATTTAACGCTCGCACAGTTTATAAATTCAACGCACTTCAGGGTTCTGAAACAAAAAAAATGACTGTATTAAATTTTACTTATGAAATATATTATTAATTTTACCGTACCACTATTTATTTTGCATAAAATAATACATAAATCATTGTCAATGGAGGACTTGAATAATTGATACTGAACAAATAATAATTGAACAAATGATACTGGATAATTGATACCGTCCTGGCCCCGTAAGTGCATTTTACGTCCTAAGGTCCTAGGGGCGTAAAATATATTACGGCGCAAGTTCGCTACTTGTAAAAACCTAATATATGTCAAAGATAAATATATATTTTTAGCAAATTTCTAAAGGAAAATGAGCTTTTGAGGATAGGGTTATGGAGGGGGAGGTGTCTTCTTTAAGAAAGGGGCTCAAAATATATATATATATATATATATATATATATATATATATATATATATATATATATATATATATATATATATATATATATATAGTAACAGATTTTTGTTGCTAGATGCAAAAATTAATGCAAAAATCGACATCATAAATGTCGTAAACCTTATTGTTTATGAAATTCGTAAGACGTCATCAAATCACAATAATGACAGTAAAAATGTCGAAAATTTATAACCCTGATAAATTTTATGATAAAGCTAAATATATATACAATAACTGATAACATACATATATCACTGTATATAATAAATACAAGTACGAAGTTACATGTATTTATAACTATTAATTCTGATTTTATCGTTTGACATATAAAATTTTATGTAAACAAATAACGTTTTGCAACAAATCAATGTAGGAATTCGCTAATATTAATTGTAATATTATGGCAGTATGCCAACAAATTACAATCTACTAATATGAAAATCAGCAGCTACAAGACAAGAAGCATGTGGCCGCGAAACATCCGCATGGAGGCTGAAATCGCAAAGCGTCCCCTAGCTCTAACAATGAGGCCAATAGCCGCATTTTCAAAAAAACTGTTTGAAATAGTACAAAAGTCACGCTTTTCAGTCCTGACTTTAGACAGAACGTTGGAACGATGTTGGAAGAGAAAAGAAATGACAGTTTCGTTAGGTTTGTTCAGAGAGTTTCAGGTTTTGACTTATAATATAGTGAAATAGAATTAACAAGTAAATTTTCTCCCATCCTAAACTTCACCTAACGAGGTTTCATCAAAATATCTCAGTTAAAAAATAGCGGTTACAGGGGCACATAAAATTTAATCGAATTTTACACTCATTCAACATTGACATTTAGAATCGTCACACTCAGTCCTTATGATTAAATTGTAATTAAATTATGTTCCCAATGTAGTAATGTGAACGTAATATTTATTTCTGTATGCAGTAACATAAATATGTAATCAAATTATTGACAGTCTGTGTCGATGGAGTGTGAATATACGAGGTTAAAGTAGAAGGAAAAGCTTAAAACCGTGTTATTTTACGCAAAATAACCTTCTTTAATTTTCTTAAATTTCCAGAACGGGGGTTTGCAAGCATGGTATTTTTTTTGGAATGCTTAATTGCTTAAATTTTGTTGAACATCCCATTTTATACTGGAAACCAATTGAAAACCAAAATTTTACTTAAACAGGCTGGTTACCTTACTCAGCCAAACTTTTAACGAATCGGTAAAATTTAGATTAACATTTTTTGCCACATGCTGGACAGTTTGTATCTGGTCTAGAATCGATATTGGTCATGCATGATGCATACGCTGATTCTAGGTATCCAAATCTAGTTTCCAGCAGATATGAGGGAAATGAAGCGTCTATGTACATAAAGATAAGTTAGTAAGTTTAAGTAAATCATTTAAGTACCCTCTGTCTCTGATTGGAGTAATTACGTTGAATGTGTAGAAAGTAGTTTAGATGTTAACAAATAATCAAGCCATGATAGATAATTTGTCCAGACAACATTAAAAGTAATTTGTGGGGCTGTAAGTTAAGTAATAGGGGCCTACCTAATGAATTTTGAAAGGTGGGCAAGGTAATGGCTTTGGCTCCGGTTATCTGCTTTGTATATTGTCCTCGCAATTTTAGTGAGTAAGTAATAAGCAACCAATAGAGGTATGTGGTCCCTTGATGATCTAACAAGAGGTTCTCATCCCTCATTCCTTTGCCATTATGCATCATTGGCAATTTTATTTGCTCCACCCTAGGACTAGACACAGGTTATTTGCTGAATGAAACTCTATCGTGAAACAACCTAAACAAAAGAAAGTAGCAATCATTAGTTGGTAAATATGATTATATTTCGGGACATCATATAAAAAACAACTCCTTACATATTAAAACAACACTAAACAAGTAATGTATTACTGTATTGCAGACCTCGTGTAAGACACTTACTATAAAGGAATGAGTTATGTCCTCCTTATTACTAGTCTACCAGTGACTCGTAGTGACTTCTAGCCTTGGCACTGTAACATATGGTTTGGTAAGGTATGGTAGCTTACCAAACCATACCACGGTGCAATATGAAGTAGTTTGTAAATTTGTTTTTTTTTATTTTATATTTGTTAAACTCTGATGATGACTTATTTTTAGTCGAAAACTTAGTTATAATTATACATTAAAAAATATAAGACTTTTGTGTAATAAATCTATTTTTATTTATTATTTTTTATATTTCGTGTCTTATTATATCCTATTATAATAGGATATAATAATATTTCCCTGCACTTCATCATAAGTACAGCAAAATATCCATAAATTCTAACACTTATAACACATTTTCTATAAACCAAACTATTTTGATTAACTATTCGTATCATTATTTATAACATGTTATAAATAATAGTCAAGGAAGAAAAACAAGAATGTAATTTATTACATTAAATAAAAGAGTATATAGGATATAGGTTTACAGTATTAAAGACAGGGGAAAACTTTAAGATACCTTAATTAGGTTAAGGCACTTAAAGAGAGAAAAGCTACCGGAGACACGAATTGAGATATCGGGTTAGGTTTAGAGTGTGTTGAAACCTTTGCTTAAAATCTGTAGCCTGTGAATCCTTTATACCCTAAATTCCTTTTATCCTTATTCTATGATCCTCTGGGTTAAAAAGCTTGTCTAACAGGATACTTTTTAAAATCTTGTAAAATATTGTTTTTCTTTAGTAAAATAACAATAGAAGGAAAACATAGTGTGTGTTTACTTTTCCATATTCATACCGTTGGTATATAGGAAAAGTATTGTGTTTGCAAGAAAATCTGAGGTTTCACCTGGATCATTCGTATCAGGTGTTTTTAAGACCTCGTGAGTGGTTTTTACATAGTTGTCTGTCTGTATGGTGTGTGTATGAGTTATGTATCCCACTGAATTTATGCTTAACAACCAATCTTCAGTGTAGCTGTCCTTGCGGAATATAATTCCGGAAAGCTTAATGCTTTTATGAATGCATTAACAGTCAAGTCTAGTAGTGTTGATAGTCTAGAAGGGACCTAATTGTAAGTCATAATTATTTAGGTAAACTATATATTACTTAGATTCAACCAATTGACTAGACAGAATCTTAACC
>JACMZG010001913.1:18471123-18526123 GCA_018340805.1 Microvelia longipes | reverse complement strand
AATACGTTTTATACACATTACTTTTAAGATACAATACTTTTAAGATAGAGGTAATACGAAAAACAACATTAACGGAGAAACTTTTTGTTGGAAATTACTAGAGTCCCCTTCTTTATTGCCGATTTTATTTTGTTTACGGTTTTCTATCTAATTCTAATGTGACTTACCAGCAGAGTTGATATGTCTATAATGTGATGAAGTATAATGTGAATGCAGTTGCTCAGCTTTTAAATCCACAACTTTTCTCTAGCCTCTCATTTAAAGTTATTCATTGCATTCCAAAAACTATAAAAAGAAAAATTTCAAGTAAAGTTATGATATAATAAAAGATATATCATTTGATACTACCGAGTTTTGCAAAACATGAATAGTCGACACAATATAATTGTGCGAGAGAAACCTAGGAAATGTAACAAGCAAAATGCAATGCTACATCTGGGAACTGTTCCATCATTCGACATTCGTCATCATTGATGGCTCGACATAATGTCATGTCCCACTCTGTTTCGTTACGTCTAACTCATCAGGGCGCCGACAGAGCCTGTACTCACTCTGACCTTCAATTAATTCCGAAGAATATAATGTGAAGTACTTACCAGAGACGAGCGGTGCTCTCTTACCGCCATCATGCATGGCAAGCAAAACATATATCATTTGGTACTACCGAGTTTTGTAAAACATGAATAGTATATGTAATGCATTTTGCTTGTTACATTTCCTAGGTGTCTCTCGCACAATTATATTGTGTCTAATAAAAGATAACTACATTTACAATTATTATGAATCATATAGAAAATCTTCATTTTCTACAAATCCTAAAATATCAAAATTAAAACAACACAATAACAATCATATATCATACAAATCATAGCCATTTCAAAACCATAGACGGTACAATTATATTTTCATTCCTAATTAATTATTAATTCATGTGGTAGTATATATAATACATGCATATAATATCTGCATTATAATATCTGTTAACATAAAACCAGTTTATATAATATCTGGCATGTATTAGTGATAAAAGTCGTCTGGCATGTTGTTAAACGTTTTTTGTTAGTTAATTTCTAAATACTGTATTTAGCTCTTCATTCTCTTTTAAGCTTATCTTAAAGTGGTACTGATTGAAAATTTCTAAATATTGTTTCTTAATTCCTAAATAATGTTATTTGTCTTTAAGTGCTGTTGTTTGATAATTCTACATACTGTTTTCAGTCATTTTTTTTTTAAATTTTATTGTATGATAATTTATATTCTTGATTTACTCTTTTGATACTTTTTAATGCTCCTCAACTCTCAGGCTTAGCCTTGTGGTGTTGTGCACTTTTTAATCTTAGTATTAGACAATTTACATGTATATTGTATTATAATTAAAAAAATGTATTATAATCCAAAGAAAGGATTTTTGAATTGAATGTAATCTAGTAATAAACACATTACCAAAATGTGTTTATCTAAGGTAATTTTTAAAAGTTAAAGAAGAGCAAAACAGTATATTAATTATTTAAAAAATTTCGTTTGATACTAATATAATTAAATTCCGGTAAATTTTCCCCGAGCTATCACTTGACATACGTAAGGGCGACTATTACCCATTTATAATTAAAAATAAGCTTACTAGTACATTATAATTCATTATTACTTCTAATATATTTTATATTACTTCCCTTTATATTACTTTAACCACAACTAAACGGCCTGATATGTTTAGAAACTATTTCTGAAACATTGATGACTAAATAATCATTAGTCCGTTTACAATCAACAAAAGGATCCCAGAATAGCTTATACTTTAAGCTGATTCATCCATCCCTGCTTCGGACACCCTTCGCTCGTACTTAGAATATTTAATATGCCAAATTTATACTGCAGCATGTCTTTGGACTCGCTTCGCTCGTCCTCAGATAGTAAATACATCCTTTTCATTCCCAGCTGTCACCCATACAGCACTGACTATGAAATACTGCCACCCGTACAGCACTAACCAGCACAAAAATCATGAACATAATTATCGTATTGAAACAAAACTTAGTGCAATTATTTATTATGTAAAGGTATACACTTGTTGGTATTTTGGTAATTTCAACTCAACTGGATTGTTTTACAATTTTTTACAATTATTTAAAAAACGTACACAAGTCATTTGTTAAAAATTAAACTAATGCTGACAATAAGATGAAGCTTGGCACATATGTTAGTCTTATACAAGGCTACATGCGTGCTAATGCTCAATTTGATCGCACAATTTTTCCGCGTTTCATGATTTTTCAACATTTTGCTGAATCATTATTGTCGGTTCATGAAGTCATAAAAAAATATTATCCGAATAGCGCAACTACAGCGGTAGTCTTATTTTTGTACAAAGTTTTAACTCTCTAGCATTAGTACATTAGAAGTTACGATGATAGACGACACACACACACATACAGACAGACAACTTTGTAAGAACTCAGGAGGCCTTTAAAATGACTGAAACGGATAATTCCGATTTCGATTTATTTGCAAACATAATACTTTGCCTATAGACCTTCTGGATAAATGAGGAAAAGTAAAAACTACTTGTTCCCACATCCACATGGATTTGAAGTTAGTACCTTATATGACTTGTGTTTAATAAGGAGACGCTTTGCCATTGTGTAATGAACGATCAATAATGCATTTTAGATCAGAAACGTAATCAAAACTACACACGTATTTCTGAGCCAAAAGTTATGTTATTATAACGTTTTAACCCGTTTATTGATTTAAAGATTAACTAAATATAAAACAGATGTTATTAAAAAGATAGTTATTAAAATATTATTAATAATTATAAAATGAATACTCACCTAAACGGAATCTTTACAGGAAAGAACAAGTAAGAACAAGAAATTTAATGAAATAAAATGATTTTTAACAAATTATCAGGGTGACCAACCTATAATAAGAAATATTACTAAATATTTCATTTATTAATCTAAACAAAGATTTATAATTATGTTTACACTTTTTTCAATTAAATGAAGATATGTATAATTGATATTGCTTTATATCGTACAACATTTTTTCAATCCTAATATTTTTGACTTCCGAGGCTCAGCAGAGGGATATTATTTTAGATTAAAAAGCATTTTTTTTTAAACAACAATTCTTTATTAATATATAAATAAGTAGGTATACATTTCAACAAATAATATACAAAAGATACCTCCTGCTTAGATCAGGAGATCTGTGCTGCAGGAGGGAGTCTAATTGGCTTTATAATTTTTTTTATATTTGATACATGCCTTTTTTTTGTTTTTTTTTTTGGGGGGGGGGTTAGTTTAAATAAAGATAATAAAGAAAATATTTGATGAATAAATGAGTATTGGTTGATTTAATAGATAAGAAAAAAATATGATAAGGATCTAATTAATTCAATAATAAGAATTTAATTATATTAGATAAAAAAATAATTAGAAAAAAAATAATAAAATTATTTATAAAGTAAATAAGTTTTTTATAAAATAAGTATAATAAGTTTTTAAAATAAAAAGTGGTGTAATATTGTGTAGTGTACGAGTATAGTTTTTGTTTAGTGTGGTGAGTGAGTGTGTAATCTTAGGATTTATTATTATATTGTTGGTCAATTTTAATTTAATTTAATTGCTCTCTGTATCATTAAGTATGTATTGTTTTTTTCTATTGTTTTAAAATTTCTTTTAAATTTTTTAAATATTATGTTACGTAACACATATTTTTGGGATTTATAAGTTATTTTAAAATGTATTTTTAATTTTTTAAAATTTTTGAGCGTAATTATTTTTATTTGTGTTTTTCGAAGGTCAATTTTCAATAATATGGTATACCATAGTGGTGAATAAAACGACGACACTTTTTCCAATTAAATTTATTTTCATCAGGTCAGATTCACTTAATTGAGTC
The DNA here is from genome assembly GCA_018340805.1 of Microvelia longipes. Taxonomy (NCBI): domain Eukaryota; kingdom Metazoa; phylum Arthropoda; class Insecta; order Hemiptera; family Veliidae; genus Microvelia; species Microvelia longipes. The sequence goes on along the minus strand of JACMZG010001913.1, from coordinate 18,522,217 downwards.
ACATTTAGCGACTTCACACTTTATATCTTATTATTAACTTATTATAAACATTAATTCCAAATTAAATTTAATTTTATGGTTATTCTGAAAAGATAAAAACCGGTTTCAGCGCAATCGGATTATCCTAAGTGGATAGTACTACGGCCCACGGAACGGACCTGTAGGGCAAGACGATGAAAATTCACTAGATACATGACAAAAACAACAAATAATAGAAAACATAAACAATGTTGCCAAAAACCGAAGCTTGGCAGCTTCATACCGAAGGCCAATCTATATATTATTTATTGACTGATTCCTAAAAAAAATGTATGCGTAACATGGCTGTATATTGATTTTATTGCTTTGGAAGTAAATGTATGCAGGTTACGCTCTCAGCTTATACATAAGATTTCGTCAAATAATACATTGCCAACTTCAGATTATAATTTGAGCGTAATGGTAGCCACTACCACTTTAGGTTGTTCCGGCAGGAGTAATCCCAAATGGGCCGCAAGGCTCTAAACATGGATTATTATTATTATAATTTTGATAATTCATTCTAACAATGGCACCCTTCCCCCTTTCATGTATACGACGACCTTGTGTAATTTTTTATAAAGATAAATATAATTTAATTAAACAATAAAAGGTTTAATTTAAGTACACGAAACAGCACGAAAATACATAAAATATAGGAATGGAAATAAAAGATACTCTAAATAATAAAAAACAATAAAGGCAGTAAATAATCCACATCTTCACACACCTACACATACATTCACACAAACGCTAACAAAAGCAATTCGTATTTTAAAAGAAATAAAATGCAAGTTATATTTTTCATCTCGAATAATTGCTGTTAGTAATTAAAATTTTTAATAACCATTCTATTCTGCAAATGTGTTTTGCAAGGGATAAAAAATAAAATAAACTATAGAACATGCAGGAAATACATGAAGGTAAACTAATTATTAAATTATTATTAATTTTAGGAAATTTGAGCTAATAATAATTTAGCTCCTAGGAAATTTTTGGAAAAGTGAGCTAATAAGGTTGAGGCCATAGGAGGGAAAGTGGGGGAGGTGGGGTTTAAAAGAAAAGAATCTCCGATCAAGAATATACGTACACAACAGAATATATATATATATATATATATATATATATATATATATATATATATATATATATATATTATATATATATATATATATATACAGGGTGTTTCATATAAAGTGTCCACCATAGTGATAGTACTCCTCACAAGGAACAAAAAATGACCTATAATATAAACCCCGATCTCCAACCGTTTTCCCACAAGGTCAAATTTAATATTTCAAAAAAATATTTGACCTCACATTATAAATTGTTAATAGGGATTTAACTATTCAAGCTAGAAAGGCGAAATTGGTATCATTAGAAAGCTGAGTAAATTTCCTAAAGGACAAACTACTAACTATGTCAAATATTTTGGAACTACTGCCCAAAATTTTGCGTGAAACATAATTTTTTTAAAAAAAATGAATTTTATGGAATTTTTGTAGTAAGTAAGAGATGAGCAAAATTTCAGCCAAGAACGGAAAAAAAATTCTCTTATGACTGCCCTTTAAGAAAAGTTAAATAATTTTATATATTCAATAGTCAAAATTTTAAGCCATTCTTCCTAGAAGTTGGAAAAAATGATATTTTTTGGCATTTTTGCATATGTCTACAATGTTAATTACATGGTACATAAAATAATTAAAATTCTCTAAAGTAAGGGAAAAGAGTGGTTTTAGAGAAAAATGTGTAAGAATAAAATAGGTTTATTTTACCTTCTAGAGTCTAAAAATCGTATTATTAAATTATTTTCGAAAATAAAATATTTTGTTAAAATAACAAATTATTTTCACTTTTATACGACAAAAATGATCAGTTTTTGCAACTTCTAGCAACAATAGCTAACATTTTTTACTATTTAATGTATGAAAATATTTATATTTTCTTAAAGGGCAGTCATAAAAGAAGTTTTTCCGTTCTTGGCTGAACTTTTGCTCATCTCTTACTTCCTCTAATGCCCTACTACAAAAATTCCATAAAATTCATTTTTTTTTTAAAAATTATGTTTCACGCAAAATTTTGGGCAGTAGTTCCAAAATATTTGACATAGTTAGTAGTTTGTCCTTTAGGAAATTTACTCAGCTTTCTAATGATACCAATTTCGCCTTTCTAGCTTGAATAGTTAAATCCCTATTAACAATTTTATAATGTGAGGTCAAATATTTTTTTGAAATATTAAATTTGACCTTGTGGGAAAACGGTTGGAGATCGGGGTTTATATTATAGGACATTTTTTGTTGTTCGTGAGGAGTACTATCACCTCATTTTCTGGTGGACACTTTACATGAAACACCCTGTATATATATATATATATCGATTTGCCAGATTTATTTTCTAGTTATAAGCTAAATTTAACGTTAAAAATAATACCAGTACCAATATTTGAAGCTGGGGTTCAATCGATATTGAGCTTAAAGTACTCAAAAGTAGGGTTACTTTTGAGTACTTTAAACTGACTTCGGACTGGCGTTATTTGAAACAACGCCACACAAAAACATCGAAAACGGCACCCTAGTTGAACTTTTTTATGACCGTAGTTGCCGTAGGTTCTGGCTATTTACTATAAGGCTTTTTAGATTTTTATTGTCACTTAAAGTGATTTTAGACACTGCGCCGGTCAATTTATTCGATTTAGCACCCCGAAAACAAAAATGATCTTTAGCCGGGAAAAAAAAACTCTTAATTTGACGGAACTCTTCAAATTTTTCTTGCTCGACTTAGTTACGAAAGGAGTTCACAAAAGACGACCCTATTGGTGACTCCCCCCCCCCTGAAGAGGTTGATTTTTCCATCGAACTTGAGTTAAAATGTTTTCTGTTTGGAATACATACATATTAAAAAGGCATGCGATATCTACTTTTTTGTGATTAGGAACCTTTGAACAGGGTATATGTCACATCCCCAGACTTCGGACGTTATACCACTTCATACTTCATAAGCTACTTTTACAAAAAGAAAATTGCTAAAAATGTGTTATTCATAATAAGGAAAACTAACAACAAAATTCGTTAATAATGCACAATATTCTCTTCATTTTAAAAAATATCTTTTATCTTTATTTAAGGTTATTTTTTATCATTACTTTCTCATAATAGCAACATAATAAGAGTCATGGAGGTTTAATGTAGGTAATTTTATGGAATAAATGGAAGTCGAAAGTATAAGGAAAAAAACTTCTTATATAATATAAAAAGAAGAGGAGAAAAAAACATAAAAGCATAATCCTTAAAAAATCCTTTCAACCACAGCATTAAAGAAAAAAAACATAAATATGAAGATAACTATAAAGAAAGAAAGTAGAGATTCAAAAGACAAGGCAAATAACTGAAATAATAAAATGAGGAGGACTGACAATGTGCCTCATGATAATAACAGCGAGATAAGTATTTTTTTCTCTTCGTGTATGATGATACCCTTTGGCTTTTCTCAGAGAATCTATTGTCGAAATAAAAATACGTAAGAACGAGATTTCTATTCTTGTTAGAATTTTTGAGCTGTTTTATTTTAAATTTCAATTTAATTTCGAACTAATGTCAGAAGAAACGAAAGTCTTTGTATACGTTACTTAGGGCTTTAAAGGAAAAGCATTGTCTATATACAAGATTATTAAATGTTAATAATGAAAAAAATGAAGAGTGAGTCTATATGGTTTTATCATCGAGATATAAGCTAAGATGTAACACTTAAATAAATAATAAAAGTAAACAAAAATGAATAAAAATTTAATGAATAATAAATGAATAAAAATAAATAAAACAAATTATAATAAATGGAAATAAATTATCATTAATGGAGTGTCGCGCACAAGTACTGCCCTCATGCGACTCAAATGGTCATTATGGATTATTTAATAATATTAGTTTATTTTGTAATTTTAAAATTTTGCGCTTAGGTCTCTACCATTGCAATACGGTCTTTCTTTTAGTACACTGTTACATGTAGTACACTGTGTAACATGATTTCCTCTCCTACCTTTACCTATACATCTATTGATATCAATGGTCAAAAGTGTGGGGAGGTACTTGAGAAGGACATCCGCTATTTTCTGGTTAGCTTACTGTCCAAGTTACTGGCCATAATGGGACTCGTCAAGCAAGCCTGTTTCTATTACATTCTAATTTTAAATCTCTCGAGACAATAAAAAACTAAATGCCTCCACTCGGCAAGGGCTGAGGGCCCATTTTCATTCTTTCATTCATAATTGATAAACTCAACTCTCGATTCGCTTCTAAATTCTAACAAATAAATTACCTATAAAGGAAAAAGAATATAGCAAAAAGCAAACCCATAACAATAAACTAAGAGAATAAAAATTAAAAATTTATATCTTTAAAATTTTATTAATCTAAAATTACATCATGCAGACATGTTTTATATAGGAAAATAAAAACAAAACTAAACCATCAACATGGTTAGGATCCATTGAAGTTAAGATAAATTTTATGTTGGTAAGCGTGCAGTAAAACACATAAATGTTTTCACCATAGTTTACACACTAAACAAAGAGGGAGTTAGAGAAAATTTTATGACTTTATACCCCTTGTTATTCCTGTAAAAACTGTCTATAGAAAGAAAAGCGTCATTTTATTGATTCTAATTTTTTATTACTTCGATTGCATGTAAGTGTATGAATGTCTGGACAGTTTGTGAATCGATTATTCAAATAAACTGGATAATGCTTCAATATATTTAGTTGGCAACATTGACGATTATAAGAACGAAAAATAAATAAAAAGGAGGAATTGTGTCAATAAAATTAGCAATACTTAATTCCATAGATTTTAGATTACTTTAAGTCATGCAATACGATTTATTAAGCAATTGCTAATTTACTGAAACAAACTTCTTAAATTTTTAACTAATATTTAAGTTCCATGAAAAAGGGTAAATACTTACATAAAAGCTCAATAAGAGGAGGGGGCAATAAATAGCTATTAAAGGTGTATATGTAAAAGTACAAGACCTTACAAAAACAAATGCAACAACCTTACAATACAAAAACCGCGAATCACTACCAATTATGTAAATTAAGATTCATTAAAAATTATTAAGATCCAAAAACAGAAATTATTCATAGTTCAGTTTCTTAGTTGAGAAAGTTTATAATGATTTATAACAAACTTTGCTTTATCCAACCACATTCTATATTTTTGTTTTACGCCAATGCGGACCAATAGAATTAATTTATAACATAAACAAGAGTTAATTTTAAAACAATACAATAATTTTGGTTCATAACAAAATAAGAAACAACCAATCAAATTCAACTATCATCCTATTAAATATAGGGGCACGGCAGTGCAACCGCCAAGTCTAGCAGATACTGGTGTACCATCCTTTACAGGAAAAAACTCAAGGCTATTTTTACCTCCTCGTATCTATTTATTAAGGGCATTAAAAAATATAATTTTACTATTTACTAAAAGATATTGATGAGCTGACCCATTCTACCGAATTTAATATCTTTAACCATTCACTGGTGCAATGTAATGGCACAAAGTTAGGCAGTTTTGACACTCACTCATTCATTCACTTTCTCACTTACTAATCAAAATTCTAAGGCACATCCAGCAATCCTTGGCACTTAAAATTTGATATATAGATAATTGTTGATGTAAAAATCAATGAAAAATTGACAAATCTATCATTTTCAGTTTCTTCTACCTAATATGTTCCACCTAAGTTTAAAGGTAATGCTAACCTCAAATTACGTAGAAAGAAAAAAATTTGAAAAAACAACTAGCGCTACCTAGTAGAGCACACCAAAACTAAGAATATCGAGAGTTTTATTTTGACGCAACAACATAATATTTTTACCTTATTTATCTATTGTTTATTTAAAGAAAATGGAACTATTTAGTAATAAAAAAGTGGTGTTATATGCTGTAAATAATCAATAACATAATATTTTTGGCGTATTTTTGTAAGAAATAATGTCCAAGCTTACAAAAAGGAATGAAATCCCAATAAAAAAACGTGCGTGTAAAAAATAGCCCAGTCTAGCGTAAAAAGTTGTGAGATCATTGAATAAGCCAAGTCGTAGGTTCCCAATAATGCTTGTAAATATACGAAGTCATGGCGGTTTCACTTCGTGTCTTGGCCATTACGCAGCACACACAGAAGTACTTTATAAGCTTATTAAATAGGCTGTATATATTATTATATTGTATGTCTAAACTAAGGATCTTGAATAAAGGGGATGACACACTAAGTTGATTTGCCATACATAAAAGTGACCTCAATGAAAACCAAAAAATAGAGAATTCAACACGAAGCACTCGTCAAACACTAACTGCACATGCTTGGTACAAACTGCGCATGCTTACAATTCTTATAACAGCGCAGGTCTTAAATTTTAGAGACAAACTTACCTCTCAATAGTTTTCCATTGTTAATTGCTTGAGAGGGTTATCAACACGCTTAAATTATCACTCACTAAATAATCCAAAATTTAAAATTAAATAAGCACAAATGACTTAACAAGCACCACAAATGTAACAATCATGAGAAGGACTGAAAGAGTTAAGCAACCTCGTTTTATACGAAGTTGAGAAGTTTTTTCATTTTAACCATAGGGAAGGTATGTTTACTCCTATTTCTCCATCTCATACAACTTCCGTTAATTAATGCGTCATCCCTTTTATTCAAGATCCTTGGTGTAGACATACAATATATTAATATATTCAGCCTATTTAATAAGCTTATTGTGCATCTGTTAGCGCTGCGTAATGTCCAAGTCCCAAAGTATAAACCGCCAAGACCTCATATTTACAAGCATTATTGGTAACCTACGACTTGGTTTATTCATTGATCTCATAACTTTTATAACATATTATTTAAATACCCAACTCAGTCAGGCCGCAGGGGTGGGCTTAAGTTAGAACTTAGTCTCAGAATCTAAGTTCAGAATACAATATGGTTTCAATCCTTTCAAATAACAAATAGAGCGCCAGGTTCTCTTTAGATTACTGTAGGAAAAGAACCAAACCTATGGTGCCTTCATTGAAGTCCAAATGGACTTAAAAATAATATGACGTAAGGTTACTTACAAACTAAGTACTCAATAAAGAATAACTCATTTCATTTAAAGTTTATAAGATTAAAACTATATTGTTAACTTCTATATGTTTTCCATGACAAAATATTGATTCTTATTAATAATTAAATTAAATTCATACTGTAAAGAGGTGTTCATAACCTGGTTACGATTCATAGCCACAGTTAAGACGATTAAATATATATATTCTTATTGCATCACTATGAAAGATGACATAAAAAGTAAAATCATACCTTAGGTTTAAATAAAGCTTTGCAATACTTAAAACTAACTTAAATTAAAAGAATAGACTGTGTTTAAAAAGGTTGGTTGAGGAGAAGGGATGGACGGTTGACTAAAATACCTTGTACTCATTTTAATCAAATTTGGAACCAAGTACCATGCCTAGACCTGCCATCTTAGCCAAGACTAGAACCCTTCATTTGAAGGGTGACTATAACTTTAACAAAATATCGTGGACAACATAATTCTACTAACATATAACTCTACTAAATGACTGAAGCCAAAAACCATCCAAAAATAAATCTAACTAATAAAGTAAAAGGGACAAGCCCTCGGCAACGCCGAGGCCACAAGCGGACAACCTAAATTTCCTAACCTCCGTTACGAGTGAAAACTTAAACGGAGCGGATTTTTAAACTTAAAAATTCAAACTAAAATTTCCGTTACACTTTTTATGCTAGACTTGGCTCCTTTTCCTACAAGCATGTGTTTTTGATGGGATTAACTAATAAAATTGAACATTTTTTCTTTTTGACACAATTGACGGTTTTGACACAATTAACAGATTTGTTAACACAATTGACAGATTTGATGACACAATTGGGAGTTATAAAACACAATAGACAGTTTTTTTTACAAATGACGTAAAACTCAGTAGCATCAAATGATTATGTACTTGGGTCTAGTCAAGTGTTAAGTAAAATCTAAAATTTTAAATTTCACAGAAATTCGCTAGTTAAGCAATTCTAAAACCAAGAAGTCACTTTATAAAAAAAAGTTTTCAAATTAATTCAAGATTTAGATTCAGGGCAGATTTTTCCAAGAGTTACATTAAACAATTTAAGAGATTATCTTCCTAGACTCTTTATTTAAACCCCTTTTAAGAAAAGACTTTTATTAAGACTGATAAGATCAATTTCAGTTTTAAATCTTAAAATACAAAAACTTATGTTCAAAGAAAAACGGAGGGTCTTAAGTTTGATTAGATTCCTAATTAAGAACTCATAATTTATGCAATAAGGATACTTAGTGAAAAAAAAACTTAAATAATGATGGGATAGTGTTCTTTGACTTGAACCCGGGAGTGTTTCAATCTGTTTTCTCTGGTCTAAGTAATGAATACCCATTTAAGGCTTATTTGCTTAAAAGGAAGGTTAAATTTAATTTACTTAAAATAAATTCGATTTTAAGTCAAATATTAAAAATCAAAGACAGCACCTCTTTCATCATTTTAATTCAACTCAATTTAAACACGGTTTAAACTTTTTAGGTGTCAATTAATGTGCTAATTTAACTTTGTAGGAGTTTCAGAAAGTACGCCAACTTAGCAGGTGTTTTTATAAGGACACAAATTTAAGCCCGGTTACAATTGTTTTACAAAACTTTACTAAGGACGCTAACTTAAATCTGGTTTTAATTTAATACGAATGTAAAAACAACTTGAGATTTTATTATATTAAGTGAGCTTCATTATAAATATAAAAATATAAAATTTATTAGAGTAAGCCTGCAGTTAGTAAAAAGGAGAGATTATCGGGCGAATTCAATTTGTTTCAAAAGAGCTATTGAGTAAAGGTTTTTGCTATGATAAATATAAAATGTTATAGTTATTTAGGTGAGATTATCAGGTGAATTTAAATTGTTTGTTGCTCATTTGTCCCTAGTGGCCACTCAGCGCTGCAGTCGTTTACCTTGTTGACCATCTATTGCAGCGATAAAATTACAAAATAAGGGTGGCCTTAGATTTAACCAATTAGAACTCAAAATATTGACCTTAAACTACTGCATTCCATATTATGCATTAGCCTAAAATAACACTTAAGTTATGATAAACTTCAAGGAAGCCAATGAGATTAGTCCTAAATGTCAAACCACGCCCTCAATTTCAAATCAGGCCAACCTTATTGGTTCCTCAACACTATTTTCCCGCGCTGTTTACTGATTTTAGCCATGTATCGTACTATAAGTCACCAGTGACATAAAACTGTCAAAATATTCGTTGTGAACATTCATTGCCCTCTTGGTAAAAAAAAAATATAAAAAAGAAACTAAATTCTAGTGCAATATCTGGAAAGAACTTCATATAGATCTTCCAGCAAAGTATATTTATACAAAGGTAAATGTTATAAAACCTACTAAATTACATTATATTGCTATTAAATCAGCAATAGGCTAATTTTAATCTTTTGAATGTCATTCCAATTATCTCCCTAAATGACAGCATCTCCCAATCTTTTGTAATGTCAAACTACGAGTATCTGGTAGCTGTTAAATTAAAGAGTGTTGGATAAGAAGCACTTATAACTTTTTCAAATCTGTCTCGGTAACCAAAAGTTAACGTTTGCATAACATAGACGGATTTTTTTCGTTTCACTTTCCGGGTTTCTTTATGATCTCTTTAAACTCTCTTTTCATTATGTTTGGTGAACATCTCAACGGATAATGAGCAGTTGATGAGATTGAGGTCTTGTAAGGAAGCGATGGGTTTTCAAAGGGAAAGGGGACTCTTTCAGAAAAATATAGTTATAAATGTATTAAAATACGACTATTATGGTCATGATAAAGCTACGCCACTGGTAAGTAATGGAGTAATAGTATACTAATAAAAGTATGAAATTTAAGTATAAAATACTTAATACTATAATTATTAGATCCCGTTGATTAAGTACTGTAAAACCTGTTGGATTACCTTTGCCTTGTTTCCTTTTAAAATTTTGGAGGGACAACTTGGTTGGAGTATGATAAGGGACCCACCCGAAAAATCAAAACCTATAAATTTCCCTACAAATTTTTGACACAAAACTTTATTTTAAACATAAAATAAATATTAAAGGTCTCTTATCATACTATCGCCTTATAATACTCTTACCTCATTGTGGATGGGGTGGCAATCATTTATACATAAACTTACAAAACAAAATTCTCTAGGTTAACCATAAAACATCAGTTATTTGATTTCAAACATGTCTAAATGAAAATGTATGTGTTAAATCTCGATGAATATATCCTAAGAAATAATTTCTAAAATTTTTTTAAATTTTTTTTTCTTTTTTAAGTAGTAGTGCTCTAATTTTTTAGTATTATAATGTAAGTTGTCTATACTGATTCCTGCAATGACGTCACCGCCGGACTATAACCTAACATGTCAAAAAAATTGCTTTCATTCATAAAATCCCTCCATTTGAATCACCTTATAAACACTATTAGCTTGAGGATGGATGTATCTTATTTATTTTATGTTTAAAATATTTTTTGTCTGTCAAAAATTTATAGGAAAATTTATTTGTTTTGATTTTGCGAGTGGGTCCCTTATCATACTCTAACTGACAACGTTACTCAATACTGGAAAAAATGGAAATCAGTACAGCGCATACCACCGACAAACAAACAGGATACGTTATTTGACAAAGGAATACTAAGTAATCATTATTTTCCCTTGCTAAATACAATATTACATATTTGACAAAGTAATATCAATAGACAACGATACTCCTTTGTCCAAACTTTATTTGACATAAGAATATTTATGCCCACATATTACGTATGTTTGTCCGTGTGATATGCGATGTACAGATTTTTTTATTTTATACATTTTTTAGTGAGTTTTGAGAGAAATTGCCCCTTTAAAATTGTAATGATAGACTGATAAAAAAAATAAAGGACCACAAGAAAATTATGCGAAAAATTTTGCTCTTTAGTATTATCGAAGACTTTATACTGCCTTTTTTTATCAAATGACAAATAATTATATTGTTCTTTTATATCATTTTTATATATTTAAAAAAAATTGTTTATACAATATTAAGTTTCTTATCAATAAGTAAATATGTTCGTCAAAAACTTATGAACCAAAAGTTGAATAGCTAAGGAATTTTCATTACTAATTAATTGTGTATTTTGCTACCTGAAGATATCTCGTGCGCCAAAAACAATTAAAACAATAAAAGTTATAAGCAAGTTTAAAAATTTATTAGTTAATATTTTTAAAATTGTTACCACAATACTAAAATGATACAGTGGCTGGATTTATTACCTATAGATGTATATTTGGGCAAAATTTTAACTTGATTAGTCGAATTTCAAGTTTAAACGAATTTTCCGGGCAAAATAACTAGAACTAAAGTCGCATTTTTATGCGAAGTTCTGAGTCTAGCATGAACCCACCTGGATTTTTGTATGACACAGACACGACTAAGACGTACAGACATCCAGACACACACAGACAGACATCATGAAAATCACTCAGAACGTCATAAAAGTTTCTGAAACGGTAAATTATGATCAAAATTCTGTTTCGGGATTTTTAAGCGCGAAACAATACTTTTTCTTATACCTACGTTAGTAGGCAAAGAAAAGTAAAAGTAAATAATAAATGAAACTTAGATTGGGGAAAAATAAGGAAAAAGCGAAAAACAAATGAGATCTGAGCCAGGCAGAGGGAATAAGGAGGGAGCACAAATAAGGAATAGGGCACGAATATGGAATGGGGCTCGAATAAGGAATGAGCTTGAATGAGAACGAGTTGTAAAGAATTACAGTCGCGTCGTTAAACACGTCTCTTGCAACTCTGACAAATTCATTTCTAGCTCTTATTTAGCATTTTTCCTTTTTCTTCAAAACGTTAAAATTTCATAAACAAAATCTTAAGACTGATGGCCTTAATTTTCTTTGTCAGAAATTTCTAATAATTTTTTTTATTAAATATAAGGCGATTTTGAGCAATGAAAACTGTGAGGCCTTTTGCGGACCTATCTTGAAAAAGACATCTGTCGACCATTCTAAAAGACCACATTATTATTTATCTTTTCACCTCCTGACTGTAATGTTATACTTTTATAATGTTCCTTTTTCGTTTAAATATATATTATTATTCTTTTATCATAATAAAAAATCGGGGACGGGGTACCTCGGAACTTTTCCTTATTACATTGGATTCGCTACGCTTATCTTCCCTGCTTCGCTCGTACTCAGAAATACACTTCGCCAAATTTACACTGCAATGTAAATTTGCAGTGTACATGCCTTCGAACTCGCTTCGCTCGTCTTTAGATAGTAAATGCATCCGTATCATTCTTAGCAGTCACCCATACAGCACTGACCACGCTTAATGCTCCTTAATTTTTATAATCCAACAAAAATGCCGTATTGAAACGAAACTTAGTGTACTTATTTATTAACTAATGGTATACACTTTTACCAAATTTAAACAAAATTTGACCATGTTTAATGTTTTACAATTTTTTAAAAAACGTGCACAAGTCATTCAATAAAAATTTAACTAATGCTGATAATAAGATGAATTTGAGATGGTTGAATTTTTTTAGCAAATTTCATTTCGATCCGAGAATACGTTCGAAAGTTATCGTGTCCCATAGAAAATTCTAGGAACGAAAATCCCGTACTACATACACACACACACATATGTATATTATTGATCGGTAAGGCCCCCCCTCGCCATGAGCGTGGTTCCTAAAAAGTATACTTTTTCAAAATGTGGCCAAGGAAGAACCAGGTAATAATCTGATAATTAATAATCCCTTATTGAAGATTAATTAATATGTGTTATAAATAAGTTAATTATCACTACGTTTATATACATAAATGGATGTTAAATTATCTACAATAACCGTAATTATCTAAATGGTCAATATAGGCTGACAAATAAATGAAAAGACACGATTTGATGAATAACGGACTAAACTACATTAACTGCTACTACAACAGACTATTGATTACTTACATTAATAAATCAGTCCCATTGATGTTGCACTAAGAAATTTTGAGTGAAAAACATCCAGCATCACTTACTCAAAATTGATAAACTTATCTTAATTAACAACCTAAAAAAACAAGAATAATTTAATTTTAGAGCATACATACAACTAATTATTACTATACATAATGTAATGAACGGAAATATACGTACAAATGTAAAAAATGCCTGAAACGGATGAATATGATAAAACCTTGGTTTAGGATTTTTTGAAAGAACACTATACTTTTCTTTGTACTTACGAAAGTGGGTAAAATAGCAAAACAAAGAGTTTTGGGTCATATTCCTATTTTGTTGAGGTCTTAATTCGGCATGAAAGCGCCTAGTTTTTAAAATTAACAGGAGCCTTTGAGCCCTAGTCACTTTCCAGTCGCGGGCGTGGCCGACAGGTGTTTTTGGCCCGCTTTGCAGAAATCGCTTATGTATTAGATGTTGTTTTATAATTATTTGATACTACAAGGCATTTTGTCGTCAATTTAGTATATTTTTAGCATGTGGGCCGCTTTACAGCCCTACTGGGCCTGGTCAGTTCGCTGAGCCCCATTCGGGCTACGTATAGACCTCTCGATATTTGATTCGTGATATACAGGGTCCGGCAGGGAGGTATGGATGATTTGAAATAATAGCTACTCACTCATTTTCTTATGAAACTAAAATTTTATTATTTCAGTGTGTACCTTGGATGATGCCATTATAAAAATTAAAGAGGAAAAAAATAAACATTGATTATGTACGAAAAATAACATCTAATAAGGGGTGTCCGTTTTTGTCCACACACTCCTGTAGACGTTGTGAGAAGTTGAATATAGAGAAATTGTCACCTTGTGACTATTTTTAATTTTTATGGGGCTACCTCAAATCACGTGTATACATACACAAACCATGTACACTTGAAGCCCAGAATGAAGCAATAACTCAAGAAATTCGAGCAATACCACGACCACGTCCAATGCTACAGAAGAGTGTGAACAACTTCTCACAACGTCTACAGGAGTGTGTGGACAAAAACGGACACCACTTATCAGATGTTATTTTTCGTACATAATCAACGTTTTATTTTTTTCCTCTTTAATTTTTATAATGGCATAATCCAAGGTCCACACTGAAAAATAAAATTTTAGTTTCATTTGAAAATGGAGTGTGTAGCTATTATTTCAATCATCATACCTCCCTGCCGGACCTGTGCTTATGTTGTACATGCATTTTGTTACGTGGCTAGTAGTTAACTCTGTTAACTAATGTAAACGTGAAGTCGATTTAAGCAACAAACAAAACTTAATATTTTTCATTGAAGTATCGTTTTAGTAACGTTGTGTAGCACATCTTACGAAATGTTCCTTACTAGGTCCGTATAATCCAAATAGATGTATAGGTACATTACACACACCACACACATATATATATATATATATATTATATTATATATATATATATTTATATATATATATATATATATATATATAGTATATAATAGTTCTATGACATTTGAATCACACATGATCTCATTAAGCAGAAACTGGTATCAATCGATTCATCTACCGAACGACTTAAAATGTTAGCTTGTTTCATCGTTATTTTAGATTTCTAATTTATTTATGATAATATGAATTTTAATTAAATATATTTTTTTTAGAAGAAATTCGATATGAGTAGGAATAGGGGAAACATTGATTCAATGAGATCAGGAGATAACGAAGTGACAGTGTGTCCTGTAAGTTTGCTAATTCTAAATAAGTTTTTCTCTATCACTCAGAATCATGTGAAGAAATTCAGGACTCCTGTATTTAATAACCAACTTTGCTGACATTTGTTGATCTAATGCAACCAAAAGAAGTTAAGCCTATAGTAAAGTTGACACTTGAAAGTTGACACAGTTTAGATGACCCCTTAAGTTTTGGTGTTTATCTACCTTTGTCATTTATTGTATGAATTATTGTGGTGAGATTTAAAAATTTTAAACAAAGGGATCATGTAATGTAAAGATATAACGAAAAAATAAGGTCTTCGGGTGGTAATCGCAAAGGAAATTACCACTTGTTTAAAGTCAAGTAAGCAGGTCCACACCATTACTAACTTAAGTACGAAGATCAAACACTTATTTTAGTGTTCTTAGAACACACCATATTCCGCTTCATTAATATCGTGTTAATCGAGATTCGAAGTCCAGTTTGATCACAACAAAGCAAAGTTTGTAGAGGAAGACGCTTTAGATTTGAGTCTGTATTCAACTACCTTTAGTTAGTTCTAAACGTACCATCATTATAATTATAGTAATATTAAGTTTTTATTTCAACAGTTTGAATACTACGTAGCTGGTGGATGGAGAAGACCAAGGTGTCTTTGGACAACTAACGTACAGACGATGAGGAAAATGTATCCTCACCAGAAGTACCAACCTAAAGGAGAAATACTATCACCTCAGTTAGCCAGAGTACCTCTTGTTAATAACCAGCATATTGATTACGTATTTTCTCCTGCAACGGTAAGTCAACTATATTTTTTTAAGCATAAGCAAGGGTAACCAAGGGTGGCAAATGTCCCAAAGACCCATTCGAAATCGTAACCCTCTCCCCCGAGTTTTATAATGCTTTGTCCCACAATTATTTTTATGCCGTAACAGACAACTAAAACAAAATATGACAAAAAAAAAGGAAAGACCTAAAATATGGTCTGAAATTGAAATAATTTCGTGCGGGTTGTCGAATTAATGTTGGCTCTAAGATGGTTGAAACCGTTGCAGTGTTGATATGTGAACAGTCCCCAGGTTCGAATCTAGGTACCGCTGATAATTTTTATCGTTTTATTTATTTGTTTATTTTACTTATTTATTATGAAATAAAGCAAAAGAGAAAAATAAGTTTTTATAAATCGTTTTCTCTTTGAGTTTATATAATATAATTGCTACTACTTATACAGAGGGTCCACCTAATTCAATTATGTTATAGAATAGTATAAAAAACTGCATTATTTTATATTTGTTTTTAAAACTATTTTTTTTTTTTTTTTGGTGATAAATAAATAAAAGAAAAATTGTAAAGAGCTAAATTTCTAATATATATATATATATATATATATATATATATATATATATATATAATATTATATATATATATATAATATATATATATATATATTATAATTTAATATAATTATTAATATTATAATTATATCATTAATATTTAATTAATTAATTATAAATATATAAATATCATATTATATATCTATTATATTCATATAATATATTAATATATTATTATTTAATATTATTTATAATATATATATTTAATAATTTAATTTATACTATAATACTCTATAAGTTATATATATATATATATATATATATTATATATAATATAATATAATATATATATATATATATATATACGTACCTGTTACTCATTTTTTTTTTACTTTTTCAAAGAACATAAGCTTAATCATTTCAAAAATAAGCATAAACTGAGATATTAAATGACTGCACAAACTGTTTTGCTGCGTCGATTTTGGAAGCATAGTTTTGTATAGCCTGTAAGAAAAACATGCACATTACCTTTATAAAAAAAAATTGGAAAAAATTGAGTAACATTAGTAATACTACTACTCAAACTATGAAGCATAAACCAAAACCTCATGCAAGAAATGGATTGTTGAGCAAGCAATCAAGTATTTTAAATGAAATTCGCCCACCTCGCAGGCCAAAATAAAATAAATTTTGTGTTATAAAAATAACCAAAATTTGAATTTTAAAAATATGTACTTAAAAAGTAAAAGTCAGGTACTGGGTACTTCGGTAGTTTTCGTCACAAGTTGGGACTCGCTTTGCTCGTCCTCATAATGTCATGATGATCCAAGGCTTAAGGTGGTATTACTCCGCCCTCTCTGTGCAAGACCTCAAAATGAAGTAGTTATCAAAATTTTAGAGGAAAATGACTACGGACTCACTTTGTTCGTCTTTAGAATGTCATAATTACCCGAAGTGTAAAATGTGGTATTGATTCGGTCTCGGTACGTCCCACCTTAGAATTATTGGGTATCTAAGAAGTATTTGCGTTAGGTTAATTAAAACTTAGAAAAATAATATGGTAGATAGGCATTCAATCAAATAATACGGGTAATACAGGGTCCGGCAGGGAGGTATGGATGATTTGAATGCTACAGAAGAGTATGAACAACTTCTCACAACGTTTACAGGGGTGTGTGGACAAAAACGGACACCTCTTATCACATGTTATTTTTCGTTCATAATCAATGTTTTATTTTTTTCCTCTTTAATTTTTATAATGACATCATCCAAGGTACAACCTGAAATATTAAAATTTGTTTTCATTTGAAAATGAGTGTGTAGCAATATTTCAAAAAATCATCTATACCTCCCTGCCGGACACTGTACAATAATTTTAAGTTCACAAATGCATTAAAGACCTATCCTACTTGAAAAACTTGAATTTAGCCAAGTTTTTAAATTTGGCTGCCAAGAAATTTTGATGTCTCGGCAAAATAGGTTATCGCAGTCTGAAAAATATGATCTTCCGTGCAATCTTCAATTAGATTTGACGATTGATTTTAGCCAAGTCTTAACTTTCTAGCATAAAGATAACGAAAGTTATGCGTGAGACAGAAACACAGACACACAGCATGATGAAACTCTCTCAAAACATTATGATAATACTTAATACGAATAAATATGATAAAGCCTTGATTTTGGATGTTTAGGGTGAACGCAATACTTTCCTTATACCCACGGGTAGAAGGCGAGAAAAAGTAAAAATTATCAAAGCATTATTCACAACTTAATGTTATAAAAGATGACGCATCACTTTCGTTATAAGTTAATAAGTGTAATTTAATCTTTATTTTTAAATTAATAGGTGTGAAATACTCTTTACGTTTAATAATAATCAAACAAGTTAAAAAGCCACAAATATTTTGTAACCTTATACGAGGCGCTCCTCTTTTCAAGCAGGGTTATATCTCGTGATGTGACGGATTTTATACAATATTAAAATTATAAGCTCGGAATATTTTATCTACAACAAAGCTTTCGTTGACTAGATTCAGGAAAGTAAAATACCTGGGATGGTATAAGAGGATTAACATTTACTTCGCTTTTTTCGCGTAAAGGGATTATAAAACCGTAAAGCCGGGGATGGTGTTGTATATGTGTTTTATTAATGCCATGATAACAAGGGAAGCTGGAGATAACAAAATTTATAGGTTTAAATTCAATAGTGCATTATGCAACTCCGCTAAAATGATTTCAAATTTGATTATTGACGAGCTGGAAATAAATCTTTAATGTAGTAAAAATTAACACGCTCTGATGAGTTAGACGTAACGAAACAGAGTGGGACATGACATTATGTCGAATGATGGAACAGTTCCCAGATGTAGCATTGTATCTTGCTTGTTATATTTCTAGGTGTCTCTCGCACAATTATATTGTGTCAACTATTCATGTTTTGTAAAACTCGGTGGTATCAAATGATATATGTTTTGCTTGCCATGTATGATGGCGGTAAGAGAGCACTGCTCGTCTCTGGTAAATAGTTCACACTACATTCTTCGGAATTAATTGAAGGTCAGAGTGAGTTTTGGCTCTGTCGGCGCCCTGATGAGTTAGACGTAACGAAACAGAGCGGGACATGACATTATGTCAAGCCATCAATGATGACGAATGTCGAATGATGGAACAGTTTCCAGATGTAGCATTGCTTTTTGTTTTTTACATTTCCTAGGTGTCTCTCGCACAATTATATTGTGTCAACTTTTCATGTTTTGCAAAACACGGTAGTATCAAATGATACTGTAAAAATTACTTTACAGCCGTGTAAATATCTTTTTAGGTCACCAAATCAAACATTTTACTATTTAGAGTTGACAAGCAGAAGTAACATTATACTTCCCGCTCGTTAGTAAAGTATATTAATTATTGCATGACCAATCATATTTACTGAGATTTTCGAGGTAGTGCTTTGAGTAAAAATATTTTTGTTTTGTTTTGTTAGCATTGGTGTACATTAGACATTAGACCAGGGCCCTGTTTCACAACAGTACATGTCTTGTACACTACAAGTAAAAAGCTACAATTTTACTAATAATTGTAAGGATATTGTTTTATACAATAGTTTTAAAAACACAAGTAGGTTACAAGTTTTATCTCCTAGGAAAGGAGCATATTCAGGTCAAATTCTATTAAAATTTGGTCATACCCCAACAAATCTTACAAACTATTGTACAAATAAAACTTGTAAAGCGTTTCACGAATATTATTAAAATTATCTGGGGGCACTGCAGTGCCCCGCAAAGTCTAGCGGTCACTGGTGTACCATCCTTTACAGGAAGCATCTCGAGGCTATTTTCACCTCCTCGTATTTTTTAATAAGGACATTAAAAATATAATTTTAATACTATCTAAAAGATCTTGTTGAGCTGACCCATTCTGCCAAATTTAATATCTTTAGCATTCATGTGTTGAGATATAT
Organism: Microvelia longipes; assembly: GCA_018340805.1. Lineage (NCBI taxonomy): Eukaryota > Metazoa > Arthropoda > Insecta > Hemiptera > Veliidae > Microvelia > Microvelia longipes. The sequence goes on along the minus strand of JACMZG010001913.1, from coordinate 18,502,608 downwards.
TAGTTCTAAGTTAAGCAGTTCTGACACTCACTCATACTAACTCACTCATCAAAATTCTAAGGTACTTCCAGCAATCCAAGACACTTGAAATTTGGTATATAGATTAATATTGATATGAAAATCAATGGAAAATTGTCAAAATATAACATTTTTAGTTCCTACAACCTAATATGTTCTACCTAAGTTGAAAGGCTATCCTAACCTCAATTTTACGTATAAAGAAATATTCTGACAATTAGCGCTACCTAGTACAGCACACCAAAACTAAGAATATCAAGAGTTTTATTTTGACAGACCATAACAAAATATTTTTACACGATTTATCTATTATTTAACTAAAATAAATGGAACTGTTCAGTAATAAATAAGTGGTGTAATATGCTGTAACTAATTATTAATTTAATAATATACCTTGGCGTATTTTTGTAAAAAATAATGTTCAAGCTTACAAAAAGGAATGAATTATAACAAAAACACTTGCGTGTAAAAATATCCAATTCTAGCGTAAAAAGTTGTAAGATCATTAAATAAGCCAAGTCATAGGGTACCAATAATGCTTGTAAATATATGAAGTCTTGGCGGTTTCACTTTATAACTTGGCCATTACGTTGCAATCACAGGAATGCACAATAAGCTTATTAAATAGGCTGAATATATTATTATAGTGTATGTCTACACTCTATACAAGATGTTCAATACTACACTACTTTAAGCACTTACAGCATTCTTGGAATTAAATATTTTAATTCTCTTGAAAAAAATATTCAGGAACTGCCTATTAAAGGTTTTAAAAAGTATATTAAGGAATTCCTTACCGAACACCCTTACTATACTCACCAAGAGTTCCTGAATAGACGTAAAATATAATGAACAAACTTAGGTAAATTGGTTAATTTAATATTTAAAAAAAATATTTATACTTAGATTTAGTTTATTTTTAGATTGTTGATTGTACACAGTGGCGTAGCCAGGGAGGGGCTGAGGGGGCTTCAGCCCCCCCCCGAAATTACATAACCTGAACCCGCAAATAATGTGTGAAAAAAAAATAAAACCTATAAAAAATAATAAATTACATAACATATATTTTTTAACAATGAAACATAAAAATATTAATATCATTAATATATAAAAAAATATACCATGAAATTGAAAGATATAAAAATAATTTTGAAAACATTGCACAATATACAAATATATACATATATTTATATATATATTGATATAATATGTATATAATATATATAATATATATATATATATATATATATATATATATATATGTAATACAATATTCAGCCCTCCCGAAATTAAATCCTGGCTACGCCACTGATTGTACAAATTGTTAGTGTGTAATGTATGTGTACCTAGTTAAATGTAATATTTAGTTAAGTAAAATTGTGACATTATGCTATAGTTTTATAATAGTAAAACATAATGAAAATAAACCTCTTATTATTATTATTATTAAGCTGCGTAATGACCAAGTCACAAAGTGAAACCCCCAAGACCTCATATATTTACAAGCATTATTGGGAACCCACGACTTGGCTTATTCAATGACCTCACAACCTTTTACGCTAGACTTGGCTCTTTTTTTACGCATGTGTTTTTGTTAGGATTATAATCTACAAGAGTGTTTTTTACTGGATTTACAATATTTTGTAAACAATTTGTCAAAATATTATTTAAACTCAGTTTCATTCATATGAGTAAATTATTTCGAATGCAATTATTTCTAAAATATGAGAAATAATCTTTAAAAATAACGTTTTACAAACTCATATTATGTAGTAGATTGCTAATAAATTAAAAGTTGATGATAAAAACTAAGTTTTATTTTATTAAAATGAACTTGTAACTCAGTCTACCTAGGTTCGGACTTGGATAGAAATTTTACAAGTCATGTAGTAATCAAGGATAATGAATTAGAAATGTACAAGTGTATGTAACGCTAGTACATTTGTCATTACAAGTTGTTTTTTACCATTTTGTAACTACTAGACTTGTGCTTTCGTGAAAGGCACCTGTTAGAAAGCGCCTTTAGAACCTGTTAGAATGTTAATTGTTTCGGAATTACAATGTTGGGCCACTGAAGTTGAATGATCACGTGATGATCACTGTGGTAGCATTAAACGTAAAAGAGAAATGATTGTGGGCATACCTACCTAGTCCTGGTTTGCACCTACACGCAAGATTTTTCGCCAAGGCGGGTCACACATCCAAGTACTGTCAACGTCAAATACAGCTAAATTTCAGTTATCTGAAAAGAACACTTACAATATTACGAGGAAACAGAATCGATCCAGTAATACGGTGGTGCATGTAAAACGTTGAGCCATTTCATAGCCAAAGGTCTTGGGGTTAATGCGTTGTATCTGTAAACAATTTGCCTAATTTTATGATTTAGGGAAAAGGGGGTTAAGTTGAAAAACCAAGTCGTGCTTGGTTTCACTCCAGTTTCCTCCAAAAGTACCTAGAAGCCGTAAAGGCAGGAAGGAGGTCGGTGGAGGGAATTTTCATATTTTCATACAGAGAACTCATTTTAAAGTCATCTCCTACCCGGTTTTTGTTAAAGTATATTTTGAACTACTTTTTAACCGACTGAAGCTTTTTTTAGTCATCATTTTAAAAAAGGACATTATATTAACGATGGCTCGTAAAGCCATTAACCCCAGCTACGCTTTGCCTTCAAACTAAAAGGTATTAAAGAACATTAAGGAGAGAGAAAAATTAAAAACTATTCTTCATAATGCATAACTTCAGTCAAAATATTGCAAACATTTTGAGATATAAGTACAAAAATCGGGTACGGGGTACCTCGGAACTTTTCCTCATTGCATCGGATTCGATACGCTCATCCTCCCTGCTTCGGACTCGCTATGTTCGTCCTCAGAAATACAGTTCACCATATTTATACTACAGCATGCCTTTGGACTCGCTTCACTTCGCTCGTCTTCAGATAGTAAATGCATCCGTATCATTCTCAGCAGTCACCCTGCTGATTAATGATAATTTATGATAAAATGATTAATTTGTGTCATTAATTATTCTTGAATTGTTTTCGTTCTTTATAAGTACTTGGATAAAATAAAGAATTGATATTATTATTTGCAGCTTTATGAAGGCAAAACACAAAAAGAAACGCAATTTAATGTAATTATAAACACTTTATCGATTGACATATATAATACTATTTAAAAAAATTAAGTTAACAACTAATATATTTGGAAATTCGCTGACATCGTAGCAGTATGCTTCTTACTAAACTACAAAAACAACAAACTACTGTATAACAACGAGCGACCAATAGCCCGAAGGCCTGTTGTTTTATTATTCTATCGCCAATTGTCTTTTCAACGAATCAAACATCAAAAGGCTTTTGTATATCTATCTTCTAATTCAATTACCAGTTACCTTTATTATATATTTTATCTGCAAGTTTTTCATGATAGTTACAGTAGAATCCTTCCTCAAGTTCTATCTTTATATTGGAGCTCTTTTAACCCTGCGTAACTTTTCTTTATTCTGCATCCGATCTTCTTCATTGTTCTCTTTGTCAAGTCTAAAAATATGATAATAATACATTAATAATAAAACCTAAACAATCGGGAACGGGGTACCTCAGAACTTTTAACCGCATCGGAGTCACTGTGCTTATCCTCACTACTTCATATAAAAATCCATTATATAAAATCTATACATCCTTATATAAAAATAACCTACACACATAAAAGGAGGGCCCTAATGAGACATAGGTTAGTTTTTTTAAAACAAGTTCTTTATTTGCAAAAGTATACAATATTTTTTGTGTCAACCGGAGCCATGATTTTTTTTTTTTTTTTTTTAATTTTTATAATATTCTTTATTTAATAAATATAAATAAATATAATTTTTACAAAATTCATTTATTTTATTTATTGATTTAGGGTAATTTTTGCCTATTTATTTTTATTTTATTATTTAGTTATTTTTTTTTGTGGTATTAATTTTGATTATTTTTTTGGGGTGTGAGGAGGTTTGTTTGGGTTAAGGATAATTTTAAATTTTTTGGTTTGGGTATTTTATTTTATATATTATATTATTTTTTATTTTTTTTTTTAATATTGTCAAATATATTTTTGATGGTGTTTTGAATTGGTTTATATTGTAATGGTAGTTTGCAGGAGTTTCCAAAAGGGTTGCCTATGCAGTTTGTGGACTGACTTTTGATGATTCAACCTGGCATTTGCCTGTACATAGGTTAGTTAGAAATTAGTTTAATGCAATATTTTGCATTAAATACAAAGTATTTTCAAGCATCTTTTTTTAGATGCTTGAAAATGCTTTATATCTAAAGCGAAATATTCCATCAAACTAATTCAATAGTTTTCTTAAAGTTCCAATACTCTTAGTGTAGAATTCCATAATGATAAGGTGAAGAAATAAAGACTTTAATTCTACTATCATTTTTAAAAATCGCAATATATTTCGGGAGTTACCCCGGGGTTTATATTACTTTATTTTATTATTATATTAATTTATACATACTATAAATTATATGTAAAAAATTATAGTAGAATTAAAGTCTTTACTTCTTCTCCTTATCATTAAATTAATTTCTAACCAACCTATGTCTCATTAGTGCTCCCTCCCTTTAAGCGTGGAGTGTAAAAATGGAAACCAATACAACTTTTAATGTAAAAATAATGTAATGTAGCCTGTTTTCGAACTCGCTTTGCATGTCCTCAGATAGTCAATACATTAGTTTTATACTCAGAAGTCACCTATTCGAGCACAGACTTTGCTCAATGCTTCTTAACTTTTATGATGCAAAAACCGTAGATATACTTGCCGTATTAAAACGATACTTATTACAAAAGCAAACAAATAAATACAATACTTTTCCTTTCTACGCGAAGTAAAAACAATACTTTTCCTTTCTACGCGAAGTAAACACAATACTTTTCCTTTCTATACAATACTTTTCCTGTTGTAGACGAAAAAAAGTCAGTATGATAATCCAACTAAATTATACATTTCACATCTAAATATTATGCAGATAATGATGTTAATTATTTTTAAAATATACAGGAGTTTATAGAGCTTCTCAGAAAAGAGTGTAAATCAACAATCCCTCTAAAGTAAATTATCACTGAAAATAATGAATTATCATAATTGTAAATCATATGCAGTGTGGTATCATTGGAAGCTATCATTCCTAGAATAATTTGCTTTATAGAAATGTTCACAATACGCTAACGGATTTATTCACAACGTTTTAATTTATAAACTTAATTTCTATTCTATCTCTCTTTATTTATCATATCTTCTCTGCTTCTTTTAATAGATGAGAAAGCATGCGATAAAATGTTAGACCCTATTTTTTATTACTTTATAGCTAAAAAATCTTTTAAATAAACGCCACAGTTTAAAAGGCTTAATTGAATAAGATCTAAACCAGTGGCAGACCAACCAACTAATGTCGCTCGATGCTGCATATCTTTTATGGTCCTACAAAAACCGTATACATACTTTGGCGTATTAAACGAGAGTTAAAAAAAAGACATATTCATAACTTAAAGGGATACACTAGTACCAAATTTCAACTCAATGTTTTATTTTTGTGTACTTTTTTCCGGAGACCGTGTGTATGTATGTTTGATTTAGTATGTATTGAAGGAAATGTACTAAATTATTAATGATTAGTAAAAAGTAGGCTTTGAAGCTTTGAATGAGATCCTAAGATGTTTTACAACTGATTAAGCAATCAATGCAAACTTAGTTATATATCACCTATGATTAATAATAGCATGGGTTTTGAAAATCCAGAAAAATTACTAACTAGAACTAGAAATAAGATGAGTTGTGGAGTTCTCAGATAGGAGAAAAAATTGCTGCTTAACTTTTATGATCCAACAAAAACCACAGATATACTTGTCGTGTTAAAATGAAATTTGGTGTTCTTATTTATTACATAAACGTATATCTTTGTACTACGTTTCAACATAATCACAATTGTTTCCGATTATTTACCTTTTTATAAAACAAAACATGTCATTTAATTAAAATTGAACTAATGCTAATAATGAGATGAAACATAACACAAATTTAAGTCTACTACTGTAAGGCTACATGCGTGTTAAATCTCAATTTGATAGCATCATTTTTCCGCGTTTTATGGTTTTTCAAAAATTTTGCTTTGCCATTATCGCGGTTTAATGACATCGTAAAAAAAATATTTTTGAAATAACACAACTACAGCTGTAGACTAATTTGTGTACAAAGTTTCAACTCTTTAGCATAAAAAAACTAGAAGCTACGATGATAGCAGACCAGGTACAATGGACCCACATACGAGGTAAGTACCTAGGAAATTATTTCCTCCGGAATTTAATTAAAAAAAAATGATAGCAGACACACATACAGACAGACAACTTTGTGAAAATCACCCAGGAGGTCATTAAAACACCTGAAACAGATAATTCCGGTGACGTTCCGGTTAAGGATTTTTTTTAAAACAATACATTTCGTATATACCTACAGTATAAATAAGGAAAAGTAAAATTGGTTTTATATTTTACTCATTACAATGCTTTTTCCTCCTATTATAGGACATAAAAAAACAAAAATTAAACTTAAGAAGTAATGTATAAAAGCACACGTAAAATTCAAGCATAATCTTTATACATTAAGTAAAGGAAACAAACTAAGAGAAAAGAACAACATTTACTTTAAGTAATTACTTAAAAAAGTTTTTAGCACAAAAATATAAAAATTGCATCACTGAAAAGCTAAGTTGAAGATTAGAGTGTTTAAGATGTGAAACACAGAAAAGTTCCTTTTCTACAAAAGATTTTGTGGAAGCCGTACAAAAAGTTTTCATATACGGCTACCCAGGCATTGCATATCATTTATTACAGGTTGTAAAGTTGGTATAACTGATAAGTAATTATAAAGGAATTATGATGAGTAATTATAAAGAAGTACAATAACAAAAATGTTTAATAAATATAATACTGATATTATTAATTAAGCTTTTATTAATTTTTAGTTAAAAATTAATTAAATTGTATTTTAAACAATATAGTTTTAATATAATAGTCGACGTTTATAATTATTAAGTATTGTAACATGAGAATAAACATAAGCATAATAAACTTGTAAATTACAATACATTTTTTTAAATCTATTTTCATACAAATTAATATTTTTTAAAAGTTTGATTTGCTTATAAATATTAAGTGACAATTAATTATAATACTTTAGATAAACAGAATAATGCATTTAAATAAAAGGTATTGTTAGGCATATGTAGCATAAAAAGGTGATATAATTAAGCCAAAATACGGAGCACACATACTGACGATATGAGATAGAAAAGTTAATTTTGAAGAAAATTCCTTCCTTTTTAACACTCGTTTAAAGTCTTATGTAGAAGTTGTTTTTTTTTTCTTTAGTTAAAATTTCTTGTTAAGAAGCGTGTAAAAGTGGATATTTTAACTTGCCTTGGTAAGTTTACTTTTTGGAATTAAAATGTATGAAAGTTATAAAATAAAATTTATATATATATAATACAATTTACTAACTATTGCTAAATTGTGTTATGCAGTAGACACAAACAAATTATTATATATATATATATATATATATATATATATATATATATATATATATATATATATATATATATATATATATATATATATATATATATATATATTATATATATATTCTTATTTATTTCACATTTTAAAAACAATACAATTATATTTTTGCACTTTTTTATAGAACTCTTAAGAATTTAGGGTGCTCTATCTTGCTAATGTGAGAACCCTCGATACTTTGAAAAAACATGAGTGAGGGCTCTGCTTCTGATATTTATATGTACTTTATAATTAAATAAAAGTTGACTACACAATACATGAAATTCATTAAATAAATATTTAAAGTTAAGAGATACAATTTACTAAGCTTGATATGAAATTAATTTATGTTAATAGACTAAAACATCTAAAAAAACAACAAAAACAGACATAAGAAAATCTTATATAAATAAATATATATATATATATATATATATATATATATATATATATATATATATATATATGTGCCCAATAAGTGTTCTAATTCCAATGTATGTATTGGTCCCCTGTGGGAACCAATGCATGTTGGTTCCAAGATTATTCATGTAATCTGAGCATAAGCATAAGTCTTTTAAACTCTTTAGTTGCGTTATTTGAGAGAAACCTTAAACCTTGCTAAATTGTGTGGTGTCTCTATGATACATCGTAATGTCGTAGTCTGCATTGTCCGCAACACACCTACTTTTGAATTTAAATTTGTCGATTTTTTATTAGCTCAAAATCCGTTTAGGTCAAGAGAAGTTGTTTGGAGTAATAAAATGTTTTTTTATACTTCTTTGGCACAGCACCTGGTAAATTTATTAGGGAACAAAACAAATTTATTAGTCTGATCCAAAACAAATAAAATACAAAGAATATATGAAAATAAGTGAAAATAAAAAAAAAATGAAAAGTATGAAAATGAGATATATATAATAATGATGCCCGTTTAGAGCCTTGCGGCTCATCAGGGATAACCCCTGCGGGAACCACCTCGGGTGGTAGTAGCAACCGTTACGCTCAAAGTGTATTCTAAAGTTGGCGATAATTTAACTAAACAATAATCTTCTATAAACTGAGAGCGTAACCTGGGATGCGAACCCCAGACCTCCGTGGGTGTCAAAGGTCTTGAAAATGAGAATATAACAATAATTAAATGACGTCAACGCCTGGAAATAAAATCTTGTATGCACCTTGGAAGTAAAATGCTACTTTTCCCCTCGCAATACCCCAAGGGTACCTCCCGGGAGTTAATAGTTTCTCGCCTTTGCCTCATAAGTTAAACAAATAAAATGCTCGGCTTTCCCATGGGAGTTTGGTTTCTTTGGCTCTCGCCTTAGGAACCAACAAGCTGCTTAGGGAAATAATAACATTCTTTACTCCCTTGGTGCATAAATAACTATTATTTAATTAAAATTATTTTCTTAAACATTCCATGAAGAAATTGTGAAAGTTATCTGTTCCTGAGTTGTTGACATAGTTGTTGTCAAGTTAAGAAGTTCTGTCTCGATCTCTTAGAAACAATCTCAAGTTGTATAATAAGCACAGCTATATTTCTTGACACAACTCAACTAATTATGCAATGGTGAGGTAAAATAAAGCTAACTTAAGTGGAATGTGATATAATGAATCATGCCGACTTAAATAAGTAAATAGTATTACTTTATCCACTTTTAGTTTTATATAGTAATAACCACTATAGATTTCAAATACTTATTGGTATATATATATGATATACCCATCATTGTGTATTGTACTGATAATAATGTGTGCGTACCCTGTACTGTATATGATGATATATACAGGGTGAAACCATTTATATGCACCAACAATTAGGCACAAATAGTGAGGTTGAAGCCGAGGATAGATCCCGTTTGCACAGCGATCAGAGGTCTCTTTCACTTTTCCTCATTTATACCGTATGTATATAGGAAAAAAATTATTTAGCAAAAAAATCAGAAACCGGGATGAAACCGGAATTAGCCGTTTCAGGCGTTTTTAAGGCCTCCTGAGTGGTTTTCGCAAAAATGTCTGTTTGTACATGTGTGTGTGTTTGTGTGTCTGTTATCATCGTAGCGCCCAGTTTATTTATGCTATAGAGAGTTATATTCGGTACAAAAATCAGTCTACCGCTGTAGTTGTGCTAATCGGATAATAATTTTTTATAACGTCACTAACCCGCAATAATGACTCAGCAAAGTTTTCTAAAAATTTTAAAACGCGGAAAAATGATGTGATCGGATAGATTTGGCACGCATGTGACTATGTATAAGACTAACATATGGGCCAAGTTTCATCACATTACCAGCATTAGTTCAATATTTATTGAATGACTTGTGAACGTTTTTTAAAAAATTTAAATCTAATATATATGTATTTATTTCATAAATTCATTCATTTGGTTTCCCGCACATTATTTGTGTTTTGACTTGTATTTTTAACGTTTTACTATATAAATTATTGTAATTTTGTACTGATTATTTGATTATATTTATAATTGAAGGTGGTCAGGTTACTTTTTCGGTGTTTCAAAATTTAACCTATAGGGCCCCTTTAGTAATAATATCTCTATGGGTGTAACGAAATGGGGCGAGTGGGGGGGGGGTAAATCTTATATTTATTTCAAAAGACATAAACTCTTAAATGCAATTTTTCATTGATAAAAGTCAGTTTACATGAAAAATTCCCATAGCATATTCAGAAAATGCTATGGGTATACTAAAAATGCTATACTAAAAAGATTTGTGGCGGGAATTTGAAAACTTCCCCATGAGGTAACCTACTACAGGTTATCTTTATCCAGCTGTCTTTTCTAAAGTAACGGCTTTATAATTATTATATAATGGAATGTTTCAGGCTCAAGCTAGATACGTAAGAAATAGATTAATATCAGATAATATGATGAACAATATCAAGAACATATTAATTGGTTTCTGTACAAGTTGGATCGTCGTTTGTATGATTAAAGTGTTCTCGTAATGAAGTAAAAACGCAAGGAATGAGCTTTTCAAGTTGTAAAGTTTATATCATTTGTACCTACTAACAAATAATATAAATCGTCCACATAAAAATGAGTGTTGGCCTCTTAATTAATTTAGATCTAATTTTAGATCTAAAATATATTTTAATTATCTTAATTATTTTATCTTAATTATATTTATTAATATATTTATTATATTTTTAATTAATAGATTTAATTTAGGCCTCTTAATTTTATAACTTAGATTATTTTAAATTTGCATTAATAGCTTAATTAAAAAGGGGTGGTGGAACGCGTTTATAAAATCAAATTTTCATAATGTTACGTTAAGATTAGGTTAACAATGATAATGCCCGTTTAGTGCCTTGCGGCTCATCAGAGATAACCCCTGCGGATAACACCTCAGGTGGTTGTGGCAACCGTTACCTTCAAAGAGTAATCTAAAATCCATAATTTATACGACAAAATCTTATGTGAATTTAGAGGGTAACCTGGTATGCGAACCCCAGGGGTTGGAGGGGGGGGGGACAACTAAAGTGAGGAAAAGTTTGGATTCGATTATCGCAAGCTACTAGAAATCAGCCCTGCGGTAGGCCGGTACGGATAACTCATGCATTAATCCCGGTAGCTTTCCAAAACTGACCGATTATTTTTTTATTTAAATTTTGGAGCACCATTGCAATTATTGGTAATGACAGATGACAGCTATACTTTAATAATAAAGTCATTTTGACAAGAGGGGTTGAAGGAGAAGAGGAAGTCTACCCTAAGGGGGGTTAACTTAAATGAGGAAAAGTTTGGATTTGATTATCGCAAGCTGCTAGAAATCAGCGCTGCGGCAGACCTGTGTAGACTACTCATAAACTAACTCTGAAAGCTTTCCAAAATTACCGATTATATTTTTAAACTTTAAATTTATGCAAACCATGGCAAAAATTAGTTATGACAGCTGGCATTTATTGTAATAATAAAATTATTTTTCTTTTCGTTCTTTATTATATTAACCTAATAAAAATGGTTCGCCATTGTCATGTACTGTATTACAAAAATTCAAAAACTAATCGTAAAAATAGTTGCTCAAACTTTAACATAACGCTATTGATGGCTGGTTAGCTAACATTTCATTCAATTATTTAATCATTTAATTGATATAATTCAGGTAATTACATGTGGGCTTCTAAATTTAAAAAAAAAAGAAAAAAACATTTTTTAAATTGTTTCAGGCTGCATTTAATGCCAAAATCTATCTTCTAGCACGTAGCTAATTTATCCACTAATGTTCACATTATTAAATAAATTGAATAAAATGTAAACTTATTTGCTATCAAAGGAGTTTTGTGGAAGTTTAAAGGCGACGAAGACCGCGCAAAGCACTTCAGCTAGTTAGAAATATGACTAGAAAGTATAAAAAGTTAATTTCAAATGGAATGTAGGAAAAAAGCGGGAAATTAAGCCACGCCTACTCAGTTGAAAAGTAGGTCTGCCGCGGCGCTAGCGTCGATTGGATTAGATTCCCACTATTGAGTCGACAGTCTTACTGTTTAAGTATCTATAATTTCTGGTCTACTCACTTCTTAAATACGGTTCCAAACAAAACACTATCGAGCACACCTTTTTTCTGTCCATCTGTAAAATTTTAAATTTAATGTTTATTATTTCTTAAAAATGAATGAAATTAGCAATTCTGACGGATAAAAACAGCTGTGAGCACACCTTCTAAAATGAAAACAAAAGATACGGGGTTCCATTTTATTTACACTGGAATCCTATAGACCAGCGTTTCCCAACCTTTTCAGTAACGCGACCCTATAATTTGCTGTTCTAAAGTTTGGCGACCCAAATGCATTTATTTTGCAAAACCTGAAAATTGCAGGCGTTTTTATTTATTGCCGAACTAGTTATGACACAACAGACATCGTCAAATCATAATTTTCATGAGGTTTTTATACTTAAATAGAAAACTACACACTAATTGGAGTTCAAAAGAAGTATATTATATAATTATATAATAGCAATGAAATAAAAAAAATAAATTAAATATAAAAATGAGCATTTATTATTTAAAGGAAAAAATCAAATAATGATTATAGTAAACAAAAAAAGAATAAAATATGTATCACATCAATGACTAATTTGTTGCTGTTGATCTTCCACTTCAAGTCAAGTCGTGTTTTGTTTATATGTTTCACTACTTTAATTAAAACGCAAAACTATAAAATAAATAAACTGATGAAACAATTATAATTAAAAAACTTGTACGCGATATTAAACTACGTTGATGTTTGTTACAACCAAATTCACATATAAATGAAGATCATAATTTTAATAACCCAAACCTTTAAAAGAAGTAAGTAAGTTAAACACAGTATTATCATAAGTATAACAATTCATCAAAGTTAGCAAGAATTAGATAAAGGCGGGTGCCTCTGTAGGTAAATCTTCTAAGAAATGTTTTGGCCGCGGCTTCTTTTGTTATCGCATGTTTAAAGTATTATCAATTTCTCAAAATAATATCTGTTCAAGCAAATCTGTTCAATAATAATCTTTTCACATACATCTTTGTCATTTTTTGGTTGTTAATAATAAAAAATTTGGCGACCCAATAAATTTCGTTCGCGACTCAATCTGGGTCGCGACCCAAGGGTTGGGAAAGGCTGCAGAGTGAGTAGACTTGCCCCTTTCCTTTCGCCCCTTTAAAAATGACTTCATTTAATAATAAAATTAATTTTCTCTTTGTTACTGACGTTTTACGGACCTCGCCCATAGAAGCAGCTGATAACAACGTTAGATTTGTTTATTTCTAGTTAAGGCGCATTTTTATTATTTTTAGCGAATTATCTTGATTAATTTGTGGACGATTTCATCCCAAGTTTATAAAAATGTGTGAGGTCATTTATCGATTCAGAATGAGATCATTTATAAATCACAATAAGACAGCGGTGTACCCAGAGGTTTGTCATGTACCAGAGGTGGGTGTATCCAGAGGAGTTTTCTGGGAGATTTCCGGGGGCGAATTCAGCTACAAGTACTGAAGGGGCTTTATAAAAAAATAATCGGGAGAGGTGGAGTTAGGAATCAATAGTTTTATAAAAAAAATAATTAATTCACAAATTTTACAAATGTACAAATTCTTATAAAAACGAAACATACGAGCTAAGTTTCATTCTAATATTAGTTTAATCTTTACTAAATGAATTGTATATGTATATTTTCGTTAAAATCTAATTGAGCTGAAAATTCTATTAAGTTGAACAAGTATATACCTGACACAATATAATTGTGCGAGAGAGGGGGCGTAGGTATACGTTCAGGCTCTGTCGGCGCCCTGATGAGTTAGACGTAACGTAACAGAGTGGGACATGACATTGTGTCGAGCCATCAATGATGACGAATGTCGAATGATGGAACAGTTCCCAGATGTAGCATTGCTTTTTGCTTGTTACATTTCCTAGGTGTCTCTCGCACAATTATATTGTGTCAACTATTCATGTTTTGCAAAACTCGGTAGTATCAAATGATATAAGTATATACCTTTTTGTAATAAACAACTATTTTAAGTATCGAACGGGAACTACGTCCTTTATAGCATCATATTTCGCCTTTATCCTATTCTCTTCTATTTCTAACGATCAAATTAATATTCTTATTAAATATTTTATAAATTAGATAAAATTCCCTGCGTTCATTCTTACCAACCAGTCACTTGTTTACAATGTATGCTTATGACACAAAAATACATAATATTAATATTAAAATGTTGTTGTAAACCCTGTCTTTAACAGGTCTTCCAACTTTCCAAAAATTAAGTTCTTCGTCTTTTTTTAGTTCTAAACAAAGTTTATAAAAAAAACTTTCTGTTATGAAGGTTAAGGGCATCGTTCTTCAAAATGTGAAGTATAAAAATATTGCTTCCATTTTTAACTACATATTGACAAATCAATACGTAAAATACACAAAAATATAAGCATTACTACCAAAGAACTAAAAAGCATTTAATATCCAGACAGTGAATCATGTAAAGTTTATTTTGGGTTATTTTAGCCAATTATATAATTTTTTAGAGGAGTAGAATTTTCTAAATTTATACAGGTGACCGATCAATTTTTGTTATTTATTTTTTTTACACCCCTAAAATTTATTAGGGGGACTCGACCAAAAAAAAAATTGGCTCGAAATCCGTTTCAGGTCAATAGAAAGCAAAAAAGCAGTCACCTTGGAGCTATAATTAATATTTTTTTTTTTTTCGGGGCGGTACGCTCAAAATTTACGCCAAAAAGGGGGCCCAACCAAAAAAAAAATGTTACTAGCTCAAAATCCGCTTCAGGTCAAAAGAAGTTGTTTAGAACAATACATGTTTTTATTTTTTTGGAGGCAGCACCCCCTAAATTTATAAGGGGTCCAAAAAAATAAAAAAATGTATTGTTCCAAACAACTTCTTTTGACCTGAAACGGATTTTGACCAGTAAAAAAATTTTTTGGGTCTGACCCAAAAAATTGAATAAAATACAACAAAACGTATTAAAATAAAATCAACGTGTCAGATAAAATCTTGTATGCACCTTGGGAGTAAAATGTAATTTCCCCCTCGAAATTACCTCCCTTGGCTTTGTCTTGGGAGTTAAACACGTAAATCCCTCGTCTTCGCCTCGGAAGGTAAATACTTTGTATCCCTCGGCTTACGGCTTAGGAACCAACTAACTGCTCAGGGAAATAATAGCATTCCTTACTCCTTTGGCGCATAAATAACTATTTTCTCCCTCTTTTTCCTGAAGCTTAAAATATTTGATTATAAAAAGCCTTTAAGTGTTTTTTTATCACGCTTACTTTTATTAAACTTGGATCAATCACCTTTAAATATAATCAAATAAATGTTTTTTTTTCATAATTACCACAGTTTTTATACTTTAACTAAGATTAATGTCTTAATTACAAAAAAAAGGTAATGGTAAATATGTGTTTTGTGCTCTTAAGCGGTAAGTAATGTCTCAAATGACTATAACCTGACTATAACCTACCTCATTTTATTATGAAGATGTATAGTAAAACTGGGTTGATGTTGAAAGTAAGAGAACACAACTTTGTCCTACACAAATATGAACTTTTTACAACTTTTGACACCATATAATTTTATCTTCGCCTGAAAACAGAATAGTTATTTCTTAATTCAAATTGAGACGAAACATTTGGTGTGCATTCAAGTAGAAAAGCTTTTCGCCATTTGTGGCGATGAGTTTCAATATTTTATTATGAGCATAACTAAATGTTCATTATAAAATATATTATAAAATATATAATTTAATATATACGTTTATTATAACATAATATGTTCATTATGATAGCATAGCCCAGCACTCTAAGGTCGAGTTTAGCAAGACTAAAGCAGGCATGTAACCAGCTAAAACTTGTACACGGGGAGGGGGTGAAATCAATCCTAGAGGGGGCGATGTTTGAAATGAAATGGAATGAAAGAAAAAAAATTCTATTAAAGCAATTACAACAATAAAATGTGGCAAAGTTTTTACACATAAAAAAATTGTCTGCCACAAGTACATTAATAAGTACACATAGAATAAAAACACATAAATCAAGTAAGCTGTTCTAATTTTAAGCAAAAAATAAAGTTTAAGCAATTTCTTTGAGAGAGAGAATAAAAAATTAGTATTAATTTTCTTTACATAATTGACTAGTATTCGAGATCTACTAATGCAATGGTATATTACCAAGTTGGCCACAGAATAAATTAAATAATTTAAAAAATATAGAAACATATTGTTTCTATATGAAACATATATTGTTTCACACACCTATAAGGGACTTCTGTTGAAAACTACTTTGTTATAGAGGACGAAATATTTTTCAGAGACGGGGAGGACGTCCCCCCCCCTAGATTCTTAGGTCAAATGTAGCGAGGTTGAAGCTGTGAGAAAAAATACGAGCTACCCAGTACCCGATTTTATAGCATAGATTTATGTAAGGCTTTTACTTCTCTTCGTGCCCGCATATTTGGCGTTGGCTTCTTATATGAAGAGGAGCTTTATTCTCTTAGTTGGAGAGATATCCGCCAATATATCAACCTTTCCGAGAGATTCTTGGTAGAGGTGGTGTAGGCTAAGGAATCAGAACTGACAAGACGTGGCCTATTTGCCTGGCTTTGCCTCCCCACCCTATTACTACTACTATTATGGATTGGATAATCATCCATTATCATTATTATGTTTAGGGAGCCTAGAAAAATTAAATCTATAATTATAAACCGTAGTTTCATCATAATTATCCGTTTCTGTCACTTTCATGATTTTATGAGTGGTTTTCATTATGCTGTCTGTCTGTATGTGTGTGTGCGTGTGTATCTGTGTCACACATAACTCCCACAGTCTTTATGCTTGAGGAGTGTAACGTATCACATAAATGAGACTCATGTCTATTTTTTGGCTGCCGGAATATGTGCATTGATGATTTTTTATTTGTGACAAAATAATTTGTTATTTATGCTCTAAGGAAGTCAAGAATGCAAATGTTTCCCTGAGCAACAAGTTTTTTTCTTAAGACAAAAGCCGTGTAAACCAAATCATTTATCTCCTGTGGAAAAGCCAATGTAATTATTGCAATGTAAAATATAATTTTAGTCCTGAGGTGCAAACAAAATTTCCCAACGTAGGCAAAATTTAATTAAGATTATATTTCAATAATATAGTTTAACTTTTTGTTGTATCGTATGTTGTTTTAATTATTTTTGCCTGACCCCCTAATAAATTATGGGGGTGCCCTACCCCAAAAAAAACTTAACATTTTTGCTCTGAACATAAAAATATTTATTATTGCCGCACTTGGAAAAATATTTTTAAAAAAATTGGTTGGCACCCCGTATAAATTTAGGGGATGCAGCTTCAAAAAAAATAGCCCAACCTTATAAGATTGGGCTGTAACCCCAGTTTAAAAAACACTTTATTCTTCCAAGAGGTGTTAAAGCTCATTTTACTTCATAAAAACTAGTCTAAATATAACTAAACTTATATTATTATCACGAATTAGCATACATTTCTGATATAAAATCGTTATCACTTAAAAGATTTAATTCGAAATCTAATAAACATTGTAATTTAAACTACAATATTTTCAGTCAAGTTCAACTATGAGTTAAAAATTCATTGAAACATAACAAAAACGAGAAAATATGAGAAGAAAATCCAATTTTACAAAATCAAATCAATAGGGAGCAATAACTAGTAGGAAAACTTTTCAAGCTGTGTGTATTAATTTCCCATGAGCTTATAATAATCCAGTGTAACTAACGTGAAATTATATTTTGCTGTCAGGAAAAAAGTTTTGAATTACAAGCCGTGAGATGATTGAGGTTTATCGTTGTTAATTATGCTTTCCCGGAGAAGAATAATCTGATTTCGATATTAAAATTATCTCTAGTCTTTATTTAGATTGATCGTTGATTCAAACGTACATCTTTAATCGTTATTTAGATTGAATATTATTGATCCATACGTATTTCTTTAGTCTTTATTTAGATTGAATGTGATCCATAATTGTATCTCCAGTCTTTATTTAAATTGATAATTTATCCATTAGTATATGTTTAGTCTTTATTCATATTTATCATATATCCAAAATTATATATTTAGTATTATTTAGATCGGACATTTAAACATGACTATAAATTTTACATGTTATGTACATTTTACATATTCAACCATATATTACTCTCGAAGTTATTCCTTTTAACTTAATTAGGGTTTCGAAGTTAATCTTCGAAACCCTTATACTTTCTGTCGAGCGTCCGTCCGATTTCAAATTTTTGGAACTATAATAGCTACAGTTGGAATTTGGTACACGCGTGTAACTATTTTATCCAACAATAGGAAAAATATGCGCAATTGTCGATTTAGGAGCAAATGCGCACATTAAAAAAAAATATATTTTTTGTAATATCATGTGAGGTATTAAATTGTAGGTTTTCAAAATACCGACCATTACACCCGCCAAAAATATCTAAAACTAACAAAAAATGAGCTAGCCCCTAGAATATTATGTTATGTTTACAATTTTTTCTCTGTAGTTAGGAATCGACAAACAATGGTAGGGACGATAATTTTTTTACTTAATATAAGTTTACAACTACAAAATAATTCTGGCGCGGTGGTCCGCATGTCGGGCGAAATTTCTTTGGATGACAAACAAATACATATAGGCGAGCGAAGCGAGTCTAAGAACATTATGTAAAAGTTTGATTCTATAGTTAAAAATTGGCTAGTAACGAACAAGCACATAAAACGAGCGAAGCGAAACCTAATTTTTTTTGTTTAATGTACACTTTTTATAAAGTACTTATAAGCAAACACACAAAGGCCAGATAATTGAGCCCTAAATATTATGTCATGTTTTTTCCTTGCAATAAAATTAGGTACTGATAGACAACATATATAAAAATTTACAAAGGCGAGCGGATCGAGCCCTAAAATTTTAAGTTATATTATAATTATATTTCCTAAAATCAGCTTTTGACAAACAAACACATATAGGCGAGCGAAGCAAGCCCTAGTACATTAGGTAAAATTATATTTTTATCCTGTAAAATTAGCTAGGAACAAACAAACAAATGAAGGCGAGCGAAGCAATTACTTATATATTATGTTTTTTTCTAAGTATATGCTCTAAATTAGGTACTGATA
Organism: Microvelia longipes; assembly: GCA_018340805.1. NCBI lineage: Eukaryota > Metazoa > Arthropoda > Insecta > Hemiptera > Veliidae > Microvelia > Microvelia longipes. The sequence goes on along the minus strand of JACMZG010001913.1, from coordinate 18,483,343 downwards.
AACAAACACAGAAAGGCGAGCGAAGCGAGCCCTGGAATATTATGTTATTTCTAAAAATAAGGAATATTAAGTTTTTGTGTGCTATCGACAAACAAAAACATATAGGCGATCGAAGCGAGCCCAAGAGAATATTAAGGACAAGATTATAATTCTATAGTATTATTACATGATATTTATGACAAAATCTGAGAAACCCTATTAGTGCTTGAAAAGCAAGGACATTTTTCAGTTTAAGTTCATTATGACCATGAAACATATATTTTTACTTTTCCTCATTTATATCGTAGGCATATAGGAAAAGTAATGTATTAGCAAATAATCCGAAATCGGGATGACACCAGAATTATCCGTTTTAGGTGTTTTAAAGGCCACATGAGTAGTTTTCGCAAAGTTGTCTGTGTGCATGTCTGTCTGTTACCATCGTAGCTCCCAGTGTATTTATGCTAGAGAGTTGAAACTTTGTACAAAAATCAGTCTACAGCTGTGCTATTTTAATAGTGTAGATGTGCTATTTGGAGAATATTTTGTATGAAGTCATCAACCCGCAATAATGACCTAGCGAAAATTTCGAAAAACCGTAAAACGCAGAAAATGAAATTTGGCATGCATATAGCCTCCCATAAGAATAACATATGTGCCAAGTTTCATCTCATTATTAGCATTAGTTTATATGCTATCTAATTACATGTATACGTTATTCAAAAAAATGAAAAAAAATCGGAAAATAATCCAATTAAGATGAAATTTGGCTCAAGTGAATACCTTTACGTAAGAAATAAGTACACTAAGTTTCGTTTTAATACAATTATATCTATGAATTTCGGTGAATCATAAATGTTAAGGAGCATCGAACGTAGTTAATGCCTGGATTGTACACTTATGGAATGAAAGGGATGTATTTACTATCTGAGGACGAACGAAGCGAGTCCGAAGACGTGTTACAGTATAAATTTAACGACTTGTATATTCGGACTCGACAAGCGAGTCCGAATTAGGGAGGATGTGTGTAGCCAATTCGATGTGATGAGAAAAAGTTTCGAGGTACTACGTTCCCGAGTTTTTGTTATTATTTCCTTACTTAAGAAGACAAGGAAGCAAATTTGGTAAAATTATAGACGGTTCATCTTTCTCAATCTAAATTCCTTGTCTTTTAAGGTATGTTTTTGCTTTTTGCCATGTTTTTCCATAAAATTAAAAGTTATATTTTAATTTTTTTTCGAGCCTAAATCAGACTATGAAAGCGTAACATGATCTAAGAAGCAGTGAAATTTCACGAGTGTTAGTTAAACGTATACATTTTAAAAAATAAAAATTTAACCCTCAATTACACCTAAATCCATGCCGCGTATAGTTTTCCTTATAACAAACAATTATGGTAAAAACATAGTCAAGATGTTGGTATTTGCTTACATTAGTTGCTTTAGTTGCATGAGGTAGGTTTAAAGTGTTTTATTATAAAGCTCAGAGAATACATTTTTCCTGCTGGGTTTGTTGGTATTAGAGATAAATTCATATGCCAGGTCACGAACCTCACTTTATCTCTGCTGTGCTTCATCTTCTCCCGGGACTTCGTCACTACTTCGCATTACCAACATTCCAAGAAAATTTTACCCCAGTGTTTTTTAACACATGTAGAAAATTTTTATTCTTTTAGAGGGGAGGTGTGGTTTTTAAAAAATATTATTTATGATTTTAAAATGAAAATCTATCTGGACTAGTTTACAAATGTTTCATACGAATGGAATCAAAAAAGTAAGATAAATACCCAACTCTAGAATCTATAGAACATAAGATTAAAGATACTACAATAACATAGATAAAGACAAAATAAACAAGACTGCGGTCCTGTATTGTTAATTTGATTAAACTTAGTATACAACGTTTCGCTGATCGAAGCTCAGCATCATCAGGTTATGCGTAATAAAAATAATATTAACACCAAAGTAAGAATTGTAAACTATACTTACATAAATAAATCGGGTACGGGGTACCTGAAAACTTTTACTCATCACATCGGATTCGCTACGCTCATCCTCTCCACTTCAAATTCGCTTCGCTCGTCCTCAGAATATACAATTTGTCAAATGTATGCTGCAACACCTCTTCGGACTTGATTCGCTCGTCGTCAGATATTAAATACATTCGTTTCGATCGCCTGCTTAACTTTTATGATTCAACAAAAACCATAGATATACGTGTACTGAATTTAACTCAATAAGTTTGTTTTCCGATTTTTTTAAGAAACGTACACAAGTCATTTAATAAAAATTAAACTAATGCTGATAATAAGATGAAACTTGGCACATATGTTAGTTTTATACATGGCTACATGCGCGCCAAATCTCAATTTGATCGCATAACTTTTTCGTGTTTTATGATTTCATAAATTTTTTTTGCATAGCACAACTACAGCAGTAGATTGATTTTTGTACAAAGTTTCAACTCTCTAGCATACATACACTGGGCGCTACGATTATAACAGACAGACAGACACACGCACACACACACACACACACAAATATATATAATATTATATATATATAATATTATAATATATATATATATATATATATATATACACACAGGGTGTTTCATATAAAGTGTCCACTAGAAAAGGGACACTCCTCAAGGGGAACAAAAAATGTTTTATAATAAGAACCCTGATCTGCAACCGTTTTCCCACAAGGTCAAATTTAATCTTTTTAAAAAATATTTGACCTCAATATCATACAATTGTTAATAGGGTTTTAACTGTTCAAGCTAGAAAGGCGAAATTGGTCTTGTTAGAAAGCTGAGTAAATTTCCTAAAGAACAAACTACTAACTATGTCAAATATTTTAGAACTACTGCCCAAAAATTTGCATGAAACATGATTTTTTGAAAAAATTGAATTTTATGGAATTTTTATGGTAGGGCATTAGAGGAAGTAAGAGATGAGCAAAAGTTCAGCCAAGAACAAAAAAAACTTCTTTTAAGATTGCCCTTTAAGAAAATCTAAATATTTTTATACATTTAATAGTCAAAAATGTAAGCTATAGTTGCTAGAAGTTGCAAAAACTGATAATTTTTGTCGTATAAAAGTGAAAATAATGCGTTATTTTAACAAAATATTTTTTTTTTCGAAAGTAATTTAATAATACGTTTTTAGACTCTAGAAGATAAAATAACATATTTTATTCTTACACATTTTTCTCTAAAACCACTCTTTTCTCTTGCTTTAGAGATTTTTAATTATTTTATGTACCATGCAATTAACATTGTAGATATGCAAAAATGCCAAAAAATATCAGTTTTTCCAACTTTGAAGAATGGCTTAAAATGTTGACTATTGAATGTATGATGAAGTTTGATTTTTTAAAGGGCAATCATAAAAGAAGTTTTTTCCAATCTTGGCTGAACTTCTGCTCATCTCTTACTTCCTCTAATGCCCTACTATAAAAATTCAATAAAATTCAATTTTTTCAAAAAATCATGTTTCATGCAAATTTTTGGGCAGTAGTTCTAAAATATTTGACATAGTTAGTAGTTTGTCCTTTAGTAAATTTACTCAGCTTTCTAATGAGACCAATTTTGCCTTCTAGCTTGACAGTTAAAACCCTATTAACAATTGTATGATGTGAGATCAATTATTTTTTCAAAATATTAAATTTGACCTTGTGGGAAAACGATAGCAGATCGGGGTTTATATTATAGAACATTTTTTGTTTCTTTTGAGGAGAACTATCACCTCCTTTTCTGGTGGACATTTTATATGAAACACCCTGTATATAGACAGGCAGACAACTTAGAGAAAACTACTCAGGAGGCCATAAAAACGCCTGAAACGGATAATTCTGGTTTCATCCAGGATTCGGATTTTTCGCAAATACAATACTTTTCCTATTTATGCGGAATAAATGAGGAAAAGTAATAATACTAAAACATTACATTTAAAATGGCAGTAAATTATCAGTATTTTGAAAACAAAATTTAAGTTAATTCAAAGACCAAACTGAGCTTTCTGTTAATTATTTTATTAACTTAGTGTTTTAATTTAGATGGTTAATAAGTAACTTATTCTCCATCTGATCTCCTCAGTTCTAAAGTCTTCCAATCTGACCTTATTTTAGCTTCGCTCAGCGAAACGTTGTAGTGTTTTGAATAAATATTAACAATACAGGACTGCAATTTTGATTCTTTTGACCTAATCTATAGAGATTATTTATTATTAATTACAATTAATATATTTATCAATTATTAATTAATATAAATATAATTAATCCCATCCCAACTGTTTTATCAAAGAATATATAGATAAAGAAAAACGATCATGGGATCTAATAATTGGGACAAGTAAACGTTAGTTTCGAAGCCAGTTGACAGGAGCGATAGAAAGTAATTTAGTAGCTCACTATGCCAACTACGAGAATAGGCCATTGTCGTTTTATTTTCAGCAAACTATTTCTGGAAGAAAACTAATAACCCAAATATTTGCTTTATAATGACCAATTTCAAGTAGATATTCGTGTTGTTACTAACTTAAAATACGGGCCTTCGGCCCGTAGCCGCTACGCGGCGTCAGCCCACCGGGCCGCTACGCGGCCCGGGGGCCTCCCTGTGGCCGCTCCGCGGCCACATTGTTGTTGTTTTTTTCATTATTGATCTTGTTACATGGCATTTGCCATGTACCTAGCGAATTTCATAGCCCTCCACACAGGCCCGCTTCGCGGGCCTGAAGGCTTTTCTCACAAATTTGTTTTACTAATTAAGATTTTATTAATACTTTATTATTAATAGTATCTATAATATTAAAACTAAACAAGCATTAAAAACAAAAATATATTCATGATTTATGTTTTTAAAATAAAAATACCGTTTCCCGTCACTTAGGATCATAGATAAACAATATTAACATAGATGGCTCACTCAAAGATTTAAAAAAAAATAGTTTGATGGGAATGCAGGAGGCTCAAAGTATGTACAGTCTAGTGGTGACAGCGTGAAACTGTCACATATTTTTATTTCTGACATTTTTATTTATTATTTTTATTCAACCAAACAACGAGCTTGTTGAGTAACAAGTCTTTCCATCCGCTTTTCGAGCTAGAATCATGAGAGTCGATGGATGAGTGATCCCAAGAAAGCTCTATAAGAATTTCGTATAAATTGGTAAGTGAAAAAAAATAATTTCTTACTCTTACTTACCCATTCTGTCGTCCCCCTTGGATTTGACCTCTAATGTCAGAAGTTCAATTTTTGGTTTCTTTCCTTTACTTATCCGTTTGCGCCAACCCGAGATGTCATACTCAGCAAATTTAAATGTTAGTCTAAAAAAAGATGAATTAGTTATTTTTTTAAGAAAACGATGGTGCTGCTTCGCGTGATGAGCCCAAAGTTTTATAAAACAAATACATCGCGAATACTAAAGCATACCATAGATCTTTTGTTTACTTTTATTTTATTTTACTAAACGATTGGCAACTGTTTGTTTTTAAAAAAATACTACAGCACAATCTAGTAGAGAATAGAGCAAATATATTTTTCTACTAGCGCTCTTCAAGCTCTAGTGATGAGACCACTTAAATCATAAACACAAACTTGTCATTGAGTGTTCCTACTACACTCGGGAGTGAACCATCTGTCTAAAGGATTGTCTGATTGAGCTGAAACCGGTCGCAATCGTTTTAGAATGACTTCGACCATATAAAGACTACTTCGAGTTTTCCGCTTTACGGGCTGCTGCTTTGCTCGGCGTGTTTAGTGGAAGCCATTTTTGTCCTGTCTCTCTGGGACAGCAGGCTTACCAGGATGGAGCAAAGGTAGAGGTCCATCTTTTATACTATATCCCACCCTCTAACACTACTAAACCTAACAGATATCGTACAGTCTTTGACCTAGACGTATACTATATACAACATTATATATATATGTATACTGTTTGCGCCATTTGTGATGTTCGATTGAGCTGTAATTGGTCTTAATCGATTCAGCTCCGTCCTACCTAAACACGAAATACCTTGTTTTAAAGCCATTTTAAGTTTAAAAAAATTTTTTTTTCATGACGTCATCAACCAAAGTTATACGTCATGAAAAAAAAATTTTTTTAAACTAAAATGGCTTTACAAGGTATTTCGTGTTTAGGTACGTTAGCTAATTAATATAATAATGTTTTTTATAAACAATGGCCTCGTAACCCTCCACACATCTCGCGATTTTGCAAAGTTTCGTTTCAATTTGACAACGCCTTCGAGAGTTATCGTTCGCCATAAACGAAGGGTAGAAACTCTTATTTTTATATTTTATATTGTTATATATATATAATATAATATATATATATATAATATATATATATATATAATATATATATATATATATATACATATATACTTTTTTTCGGGCATATATTTTTGTTATCAGGAAGCCAATAGGAACCGATTTCACTCACTCCCACTCTCAACTTCCGTCATCCGAACAACCTCATAAGCGTCATTTTCATAATGAAAATTCGCTAAAAGGGGGTGGATGTTATGGTTAGGAAAGTTACATTCAATCGCTAGATACCAGCACTGATTTCTCTCTCTTATAGTCCAGGCCTAAGAAATGTTACTAATTTTGTACTACATAAGACCAATTTTTCTGAAAATATACTTTTAATTATGAAGGAAATGCATAGTTTTGCCTATCCAGAAAGGAGCCCTTCATATGAAGGCGCTCGCTCAATATAATAGAAATCGTACAAATTCCAGTTTTTCTTGTAATAAGTGGTTCCCTGTAGGACGTGTGCAAAACATGAAAACAACATTTTTTAAAGCTAATAAAATTTCCTAATAAAAGAGTGTTTTTTCGTCAAAATCGAATAAATAAAACTAATTTTATGACATTTGTTAATATTTTTCTAAAGAAATTCGCTGACTTTGCATAAATTGACCATTTTTTAGTGTTTTTTAAGAGCCATCACTTTGGCTCCAGTTATCCGATTTTGATGATTAAACCTCGTTTTATATGACATTTTACCATATATGACCATATATTACATATGTATTTATGATCATATATTTATATGACATATTGTTTTGTGACGTTTTATTGGAAATTTTATCACCTTTAAAAGATATTCTCTTTATGTTTCACACACGACCTACAGGGAGCCACTTATTTCAAGAAAATTGAAATTTATGCGATTTTATAAAATTTTGAGCATGCACAATCATATAAAGGGCTCCACTCTGAATAGGCAGACTATGTTTTTTCTTCATAATTTAAGGTATATTTTCAGAAATATTTGGTTTGAAGTAGTATAAAATGAGTCACATTTTTTCAGGTCCGGCTCATGGACTATTATACTGTCCGACATTCTTATCTAGTATATTCTCTGTGTTTTATAATATCAAAATTTCATACATATCATGTTGATTATAGTTACCGCTGGAAATAATATGTTTAAAGTAATCCTCATAATGCTTTCTTTATATGAAGATCGCTAGAACGGTTTTGGCTGAACACCATTCACAGGCTGGTACTAAAGGAGGTCTTGACTTATAGAGTAACTTTCTATCTCAGTCCACCAGATGATTATAATCCTGATAAGAAGTACAAACAAAATAGTAATTAGAAACAGTGGGAAATATTATGTCTCGCAATTTTTTCGAGCATTTATTTTTAGCAAATTTGTCTATTCTCTAAAAGGATTAAAAAGGAATTGTATGGTTTTTGACATTTTAACCATACAGCCAAAAAACATTAGTTTTCACAATATCTATTTTATATTACTGGGATTGACTGTCAATAACCTCGATTAAAGGTGTTGTACCTCTTTTATCATAAATTTATAAGCTTTTTTTCTACCATAGCTCTTTATTTATCTAAGCATGCACCACTTCCGCATAACATATTTTGCTTTAATAATTTAATTTTAGCTTTAGTTTTTATATTTCTACAAGAGTATTTTTGATTAATCTTATTTTTGATATATTTTCAATTTTTTTCCTTTTTGATGATGGCGAAATATTAAACTAAAATCATTCACTGGTTCACACCAACACTACGGGAGAAATGGATTTGGCCGTTGCCCATGTAAGTAAGTACTGGCCAGATCCCATACTGAAAACGGGTCTCCGGTCTCCGTGGGGACAAGAGAAAAAACTTACGCAAGGCTAAGCTATTGCCAGTGACTATTTAACTATTTAAAGAGAAGACTTGCAAAGTTTAACATGGTGATAAAGGGTCTAGACCAATGTTTCCCAACCTTTTAAGTACCGCGACCCTATAATTCGCTTTTCTAAAGTTTGGCGACCCAAATGCATTTAGTTTTGCATAACCTGAAAAATTGCAGGCATTTTTATTTTATTGCCGAACTAGTTTATGACCTACAGACATCGTCAAATCATAATTTCATGAGGTTTTATACTTAAATAGAAAACTCCACACCAATTGGAGTTCAAAAGAAAGTATAGTATATAATTATATAATAGCAATAAAAATAAAAATAAAAAAAATTAGCATTGTTCAATATAAAAATGGGCATTTATTTTTAAAGGAAAAAAATAATATTATAGTAAACAAAAAAAGAATAAAAAAAAAAAATATGTATCATATATCAATGACTAATTTGTTGGTGTTGGTTTTCCACTAATAAGTCAAGTCGTGTTTTGTTATTCATTTCAACTACTTTAATTAAACGCAAACTATAAAATAAATAAACTGATGAACAACTATAATTAAAAAACTTGTACGCGATATTAAACTTCGTTGATGTTTGTTAAAACCAAATTCACATATATATTGAACATTATAATTTAATAACCCAAACCTTTAAAAGAAGTAATAAAAACTGTTAAACACAAAGTATTATCTAGGTATAACAATTCATCTTAGTTAGCCAGAATTAGATAAAGGCGGGTGTCCCTGTCGGTAAAGGACTTCTAAGAAATGTTTTGGCCGCGGCTTCTTCTTGTTATCGTATGTTTAAAGTATTATCAATTTCTAAAAATAATATCTGTTTAAGCAAATCTGTTATTTGCTTATAATAATCTTTTCACATAAATCTTTGTCATTTTTGGTTTATAATAATAAAAAATTTGGCGACCTAAAAAATTTCGTTCGCGACCCAATCTGGGTCGTGACCCAAGGGTTGGGAAGGGCTGGTCTAGACTCTTCTAAACTCTAGAAGTGTGGTATTCTGTAGTGCTAAAAGCAGGTACCCTTGAGCCGCAGCTCTCCTTGAGCCCCTCAACCAGAAATAAACTTAAAGAAAAAACAAATAAAAATAAATATATTTATTTATTATAATTATGTAATGTATTCATAACAACAGTGTCAAAGAGGCCCAATATTCTGAGGTAGGGTTGAAAAAGCTCCTAAAGACAAATGATTTTAAAGTACTGTTTTTAAAGTAAGTTTTTAAAATATTCTTAAATTGTCATTGTTACCTGACTCTAAGGTATTTAAGGTCCCTATTTATTTTACTTAGACTTTTAAGGGCCCTATACGGGAGACTAGGGTTAGCAATACTCAAAAAGGGCCCTAGCTCGATAAGGGCCCTAAAGCAGCACTAATAAAAAAGAGGTCCTAAAGCAAGGCTTTAGATATTTGATTTTTTTTAAGTAATTAAAAATATATTCTAAATTTTAGATCTTTATTGATGTGAGTAATAAAAAACGATATTAAAATTCAAAAAATCGATTCACCATTTCCACACAACTCCACAAAGAGTATGTGTGTCTAAAATAAGATTACGAAATCCCTAAGGCGGGAAACAATATATGAATTCAAAACTTACAATTAAAACATTTATGCTATTCCTTAAACCTAGACGTTCAAGGGCACCATACGAAGAATAGAGCCAATAATGGTCCTTGACGTACTGATAAGGGAACTAAAGCAGTACAAAAGGGCCCTAGACATTAAACATAAAATAGTTTAATTAAATATTACGTTTAAATAAATAAACTTAACTTTTATTTTAGTTTAGTTCAATATTACTTAAGTTTATTTTATTCTTACTTCTTATTTTCTATAATCCAACAAAAATCATGGATATACTTGTCGTATTAAAACGAAGCTTAGTGTACTTATTTATTACGTAAATGTACACACTTATACTAAATTTCAACTCATAGGATTGTTTTCCAAATTTTTAAAAAACATACACAAGTTTTTTGATAAAAATTAAACTAATGCTGATAATAAGATGAAACTTGGCACATATGTTAGTCTTATAAATAGCTACATGCAAGCTACACCTTTGTCCAATCGCATCATTCTTCCGCGTTTTGTGTCATTATTGCGGGTTAATGACGTCATAAAAAATATTGTCGGAATAGCACAACTACACATATAGACTGATTTATGTTCAAAATTTCAACTCTCTGGCATAAATACACTGGGAGCTACGATGTTTAGAGACACACAATTTAAAGCGCTGAGATTTATTAGCGCTCATAAAAAATAATTAAATATATAAAAAAACGCATACAGACAGACAACTTTGTTAAAAAACAACAAAACGGATAATTCCGGTGTCGGATAATTTGCAAAAATAATACTTTTCCTATATACCTACGGTATAAATGAGGAAATGTAAAAATGATGATTTTTCATAACCTAATGATAATTTCATTAGGTTGGAATAGTGACGTCATAGCTTTGCGAAAAACAATTACTTAAAGGTAATAAGTAATAAGATAAATCAGTAAAAATAATTAATTTTTACCACTTTGTACAGCAATCTGCTGTTAATTAATCTGCAATTAATAGATTAATTACAGATTAATCTAAATCTTAGGTAACGAGATCTATTTCTAGCGACACTCAGCAATACTATACCGCATTTTCTTTTTACTAGTTTCTATAAACCAATTGTAGTAAATTTTATGATGTGGCTGGATTGTTATTATCAGACAAGTAAAAGTGCTAAAGCAAAGCTTAGCACAAGACAAGTAATTCATACTTCACAAGCAAGTGAAGTATAAACCTGGAGCAAGAACTGGATTGGTGCACAAGAAAGCAAGCATTCCAAAGAAAATTTGCTTCGAAAATTCGGTTCATGATTTTTCACCCCCCCCCAAAAAAAAACAAAAAAAACGACACCCTATTTGAAACTTTGTTATCAACTTTTATATTGGTTTTTTGTTATTCGCCCCGGTTTTTGACGTTTTCCACTTATATTTTGCCAAACGTATCAACTCCGGACCGGTTCTATTTGATTAAGCACATGTTTAATATTTTTTGCAGACCGAAAATTTTTGCTGACCCAATAGGCGTCTTGTCCTCCACAAACATTGATTTTTGTACCAAGTTTAATTAAAAAAATATTTATCCGTTCGAAAGGTAGCGTGATTCAGGAAATGGGCTAGATATACATCCCATTGAAACGGATTTTCGGCCACACTCCGAAGTTCTACTCCCGCCATGACGCCTATCCCATTAGCGAAAGCGAATTTCAAAACAAATTCGCTAAAAGGCTGAAATACCAGCTGATGTATCTTAGTTCTGTCAAGACTGCAGCAATTTATGGATGAATAATTTCATTAACTGTAAAGCCTGAAAGGGTAAAAATAAATTTACAAATCAAATATTTTGCTACAGTTCGAGTCAGAGTGGACTTTTATAATGGCAGTTCATCATTTGTTTTTATAATAATGCTGCAGAATATAAATCTCATTCGACAGTTTAAGCAGCTCAATTAATATAGTTAGAATAATAAAACAAGTCTCTCCACTGATGTATTATTTATTTAAAATAAAGCATAACCGGCTTTCAACCAACTAAAGGTCATCATCAGTGCCGGTAAGATGTTAGGAAGCTAGGTTTTAAGTCTTTCCTATTGTTGACTGGTATAAGACACCAGAGAGAGGTCACTGGTATAAGAGACCTTATCCCAGTCAACAATAAGAAAAGACTTAAATTCTGGCTTCCTAACATCTCACCGGCACTGATCTGACCTTTAGTTGGTTGAAAGCCGGTTATGCTTTATTTTAAATAAATAATACATCAGTGGAGTGACTTATTTTATTATTCTGATCATGATGAACTCCTCTAGCGCTAATACTTTAAATCCTGTTAATTCGGCTAGTCGAGCCAGTACCAGCGCTCCAGACAAAGCAAGCACTGATGATGACCTTTAGTTGGTTGAAAGCCGGTTATGCTTTATTTTAAATAAATAATACATCATGGAGAGACTTATTTTATTATTCTGATTATGAATGAACTCCTCTAGCGCTCATAATTTAAATCTTAATAC
>JACMZG010001913.1:18428623-18466123 GCA_018340805.1 Microvelia longipes | reverse complement strand
GTTCGGGGTCCTCGGAAACTTCACTATGGCCACCGCCAATTTAAAACGTCGTGTTATATGTTGTCCACAATCTTATAGTTCTCAAGGCTAATAGGCTTAGCAATTTTGTTTGTATCATCATGTTAATTGATATATAAATACACACACATCACCAAATTTATTGTGCGACACATCTTTGACTCGCATCAAGTATGCTTTGCATACTTATTTTTTACGTAAAGGGTTACAGTTACAATTATTCAAAACTTCAACTCGATTAGAATATTTTTCCATTAAGATACAAGATATATGTAGCGTTGACCCCCTGCGGGGGTATTGGATTGAAATTGGGTCTACGGTTGCGGGACCCCAGCGAATTTCTTTTGGAAAAAATTTGCTAATAAAATTGGTGCCATGGCAAGAGTCAAACCTGATGACTTGAAAATTTAGGTATCGCAAGACTAATATAAATATAAATATTATATATATATATATATATATAGTCTTATAGTTATATATATATATATATATATATATATATTATATATATATATATATATATATATATATATATATATATATATAATATATATATATATCGGAATTATTCGTTTTAGGTGTGTTTAAGACCTTCTAAGTAGTTTTTACAAAGTTTTCTGTCCGTAGCTGTGTGTGTCAGTCTGTAATCATCTTAGCTTCTAGTGTATTCATGCTAGAGCATTAAAACATTGTGCCAATGTCATTCTATAGCTGTAGTTGTGGTATTTGGAAAAACAATTTTTTATGGCGTCATCATGGACGCCAAAAATTTATTTAGGTACAATACACATACATCGGAGGTCTAAGTGCCTTGGAAATATTTTCACCGGAAAAAATGGTGGCATTAACTCGCAATAATGACTCAGCGTAAAAATCATTAAATGCGGAAAATTGTTTTGCGATGTTTTTAGATAATTAAAATATGATTACGTTGAGATTTGACACGCATGTAGCCCTGCGTGTCAATCTCAACCTATATAATATAAGTGAATAATAAGAATAACATAAGTGCTAAGTTTCATCTAATTATCAGCATTAGTTCTATTGTTATCAAAATACTTGTGTACGTTTTTTAAAAATTCGTAAAAAATATTGAAAATAATCTAATTTAGTTTAAACTAGGTACAAGTGTATTCCTCTCTGTGATAAATAGGTACAAACAGTTTCATTACATTCAATATGACAAGTATGTCCATCATTTATTTGTATCACAAAAGTTAAGCAACATCGAGCGTGGTCAGTACCTGGATGGTTGACCATTGGAAATGAGACGGATTTATTAACCATCTGAAGACGAGCGATGTGAGTCCGAAGATATTTTGTAGTATATATTTGGCGAATTGTATATTTTGAGGACGAGCGATGCGAGTCCGAAGTAGGGAGAATGAGCGTAGCGAATACGATGTGATGTGGATAAGTTCTGAGTAACCCTATCTAATTTGTATAAAGTATTGTTAAAGGCCTGTGCTCGTATTTGTCTAAAATAAATAAATAAAATATGTATAGAAGTTACAAAAATGTATCTCGAAGCATTCAAACATTGAAATTAATTAGATTTTATAATTAACCTCCTAGTTTCTTCTAGACCAATCCTGACTTGTTAACTTTCCTGTTAATTTGTTTATTTATATTAAATTATTCTGCTGCTAAAAATAAAGTTAAATAACGAAAAGGTAGGATTCTGTATCTTAACTAATAAGTTGAAGTTTGTGTAATTTTTCCATCGAATTGAAAATGATTTTCAAGTAGATTTTAAACAGTAAAATGCTAACTAGTTTTCTCAGTATAGCGCCATGGCAAGTTTTATAAACAGAATAGAGAGGGATTGTATTGTTATATAAAACTTTTTGGAGAACAACTCTATTCAAGCGAGGGGGGGGGGGGGGGGTTGTAAAAAGTCCAGCCTAATTTTGAGGCAAACTTTGCCTCTCTTCCACTGTTTTTCAATTCGCACTATTTCCTTTTCTGCTCTTAAGTGTAATAAGTGAAAAAGTTTTTTTTTATTGTGTATTTTAGTTTTATTTTGTTTATACAATTTTAAAGCTTAAAAAATGTATTATAAGTTTGATATACTCGAGAACAGTTATATACTTTATTTATGCACATACCTTTGTATTTGGTTTTGTTCTTTATCTTTAGTTATTTGTTATTTTAAAATTTTTAATTAAGAAAATAAATTAAACTTAAACATGCGTTGCGTTTATAATTTGTTTATAACCTAATTATGAAGCAATTTCTATTCCTGGCTAATTACTTTTAGAGCAACTTAATTAGGTAAGTATTCAAACTTGCAATACATTTAGAAACAATGATATTTGCTATGTTGTATAGAAGCTTTGAAAATTATACTTTTCTTTATTCCTTAGGCCCGTATTCAGAATGATCAAAAGTTTCAAAAAAAATCTCTCCTAGGTTCTTCCTAGGTTGTTCCTAGGTTGTTCCTAGCTTTTTCCTAGCTTCTTCCTAGCTTTAGTGTCCATTTTAGAACATTTTTAACCGTCCCAAGGGCTAGGAAGAGATCTCTCCTAGGTTTCTCCTAGCCTTTTCCTAACTTTGCACCTTAAATTCTAGGAAAAGGCTAGGAAAAAACTAGGAACAACCTAGGAAGATCCAAGGTAGGTAGAGAGGTACCTTAAATCGTCCCTAGATTGTCTCTAGTCATTTTTTGTTCTATTTTAATAATTGTTTTTGAGCTTAAAATCCGTTTTGGGTAAACAAGAGTGGTTCAGGGCGAAAAATTTTTTGGTTGTCACCCCCTTATAAATTTTGGGGGTGCTGACCCCAAAAAGTCTAATTTTTTTTATTGCTCCAAACAACTTCTTTTGACCTGAAACGGATTTTGAGGCAATAAAAAAAATATTTTTGGTCGGTTACCCCTTATAAATTTTGGGGGTGCTGCCCCAAAAAAAATCAAAAAAAAATTTTATTGCTCCAAACAACTTCTTTTGACCTGAAACGGATTTTGAGGCAATAAAAAAAATATTTTGGTCGGTTACCCCTTATAAATTTTGGGGGTGCTGCCCCAAAAAAATCAAAAAAAAATTTTATTGCTCCAAACAAATTCTACTGACCTGAAACGGATTTTGAGCCATTAAAATTTTTTTTGGTTGGCTCCCCCTTATAAATTTTGGGGGTGCTGACCCCAAAAAGTCAAATTTTTTTTATTGCTCCAAACAACTTCTTTTGACCTGAAACGGATTTCGAGCTAATAAAAACAATTTTTTTGTCGGCTCCCCCTTATACATTTTGGGGGTGCTGCCCCCAAAAAGTCTAATTTTTTTTATTGCTCCAAACAACTTCTTTTGACCTGAAACGGATTTTGAGGCAATAAAAAAAAAATTTGGTCGGTTACCCCTTATAAATTTTTAGGGTGCTGCCCCAAAAAAATCAAAAAATTTTTTTATTGCTCCAAACAAATTCTATTGACCTAAAACGGATTTTGAGCCATTAAATTTTTTTTTTTGGTTGGCTCCCCCTTTTAAATTTTGGGGGTGTTGCCCCCAAAAAAAACCAAAATTTGTTTTATTGCTCCAAACAACTTCTTTTGACTTGAAACGGATATTGCGCCAGTAAAAAAATGTTTTTTTTTTGGACGGGTCCCCTTATAAATTTTGGGGGTCCATCCCCGGGAAAATTACAAAAAAATTACCGGAATTTCATTTTATTAGTATCAAATGTTCAGAATATGACGCAAAGGTTCGCTCCAATATAATCTAAAGTTACTGTAAAAAATCACATACTGGTAATATGATGACCATACATACCAGACGATTAACAACATAATAATTGGGTATTCAAACTTCCAGCTGTCAACTTAGTGGGGTTGTAACGAATTTTATCGCGATAGCTCCATACGAAGCTGAGTTAATCAAAGTGATGTATTGGTGAAATGCACCAGTGCAGGGTGAAATGCACCACCCTGTATATTTTCTTCATGATCACTATGTTAATCGTCGCGAAAGTGTGACGTCACAAAATACATATTGGCTCATATCAAAACAAAATGAAACAAAGGATCCTATTATTTATTTTTTGTGATCCTAAAGTGACCAATAGCATTGCTTTATTATGTAAACAAAGAAACGTTCTGCAACAAAACGTAACTTCCGTGACGTATTTATATTTGATATGGTCGATTATATACCCGAAGCAAATTTTTTACATTCCATTTACATTTTTTAATTTTTGTTAAGCTATAACAAATGTTTTTTCCCTAAGCAATAGGCTTATGAATACTATAAAATATACACACAGTTCACGACGTAAAGAAAATCGTGATCTCTACGTTCACAACGTATGAACTCAGAGATGTTTAATACTGATTTGATTAGAAAGATCAGCTAAGTTAAGCTAAGCAAACCGCTTTTAAAACGCCTAAAACGAACTAATTGCTACGTAAACTAATTTGACTTTACGTGATATGACTTTATAGATCAGTGTGAAAAATGAAGTACCAACTGTAGGGTTTATACAACCCTATAATATGATGATTTATTTATGTCAAATATAATAATTTCTTCTATAAACTTACGATTCAAAAATGTGGCACCCATACACTCTACGAAAGTTTAACCTGTTTTTATTATCACTAACTATGTTATTGTATAAACATTTAAATAGTACATTAATGACATATAATGATTTCTTCATAAGTGAAAATAAAATGCAAATCATTCTCTAGTTTCAAACCTTCACTGGGTCAAGGTCACGCACTTTCACATTAGATATACTTTAAAATAATCGGCAACTATAAATAAGTTTGTTGTTATTACAAATTTACGTATTTTAAGGGAGTTTATTCTGTGCCAGGTTTGTTTACAAATCATTTGTTTATTTTTGTAGAATATCTCAATATTATTAGTTTTACAGTTCTCTACTAGGTAGCGCTAGTTGTCAAAAAATGTCTGTTTACGTAAAATTGAGGTTCAAATTATTGCAAAGATAATTAATAAAATTAAGTTATAATTAACTCTAATGTAAGTTTTTATTCTATTTTTGTTATATTAACGTTTTAGCACGAATAAATTTACGTAAAATCATTCCTAGGGTTGATTTTTTAAAAGCTAGGAGAAGGCTAGGAAGAAGCTAGGAACAACCTAGGAACAACCTAGGAGAGATTTCAAAACTGATTCTGAATACCGCTAGGCCTAGGAGAAAGCTAGGAACAACCTAGGAGAAGGCTAGGAACAACCTAGGAGAGATTTTTTTAAAATGATTCTGAATACGGGCCTTAGTGTAGGATAAAGCATTGTAACTGCAATAAATAAGACTCCTAATATTTCTCTGTATTTTCTTGTGAACACTGGCCAAACTGTGTGATTGCATCAATTTTTTTTCTACATCATGTATAAAAAAGAACTGATTAGATTTTTACTAAACCAACGTATTTTTTTTGTTAAATTCGATGGGGCGACACCTCCCCCCCCCCCCCCCGAAAAAGAATGATCAAGTCCGCTATAACTCATGCTATAACCTAATTTCTTGGGAACGTTGCTCTCCCCCTCTCAGGAACAAGTGTCACCCTATCCACTGAAGAAGTTTTCAGCGGTAGTCCCTTAAAGCTATATTAACAGCTGTCTAAAATATAAATAAGTCTACCGCTGCAGTTGTCATATTTTTTTATGACATCAATAACGACAACAAAAATGTTGAAAAATCATAAAAAATTATGCGATTGAATTTAGATTTGGCACGCATAAGGCCATGGATAAGACAAACGTATGTGCCAAGTTTCATCTCATTATCAGCAGTAGTTCATTTAATTTTTAACGAATGACTTTTGTACGTTTTTTTAAACCATTGTTAAAGTCGGAAAATAATTTAATTGACTTGAAATTTGGTTTAAGTATATACCTTTACGTAATAAATAAGTACACTAAGTTTCGTTTCAATGTAACAAGTATAGCCATGATTTTTGTTGGTTCATAAAAGTTTAGCGGCATTGAGCGTGGTCAGTGCCTAGATAAATGACCACTGGGTCATGATACGAATGAATTTACTATCTGAGGACGATCGAAGCGAGTCTGAAGATGTGATGCAGTATAAATTTGACGAATTGTATATTTTAAGGACGAGCGTAGCGAATCCGATGTGATGAGGAATAAACGATTTTTTTCGTTCCTAATGTTTTGTAGCTTGCTCGGTTGTAAGACTTAAAGATTTATCATTAATTTAAGTCTAGCAAACGTTTTTTAAACTACCATTGCATGACAGTAATAAAACTGCTTTAAATAGATCGTCTTATAATACGTCAGGTTGTAAGGCCAGAGGAAATGTTATTTGTGTTAAATGACTTACATGCATCATTGATTCAGTCAAATCATTCTTATACAAAACATTGTTGACGTTTATTTTTCGTATTATGTATAATAAAATACGATATTTACCTTTAAATATTAATAATTAACTCTGTCGAATCATTCTTATGTCTATTATAGTAAATGTATTTTGTATATTTCTATTTTATGTAGGTATAATATTGTTCTTTTATTCCAATTCTGTTAATTTACCTACTTACTTATTGATAACGCAGTACTATTCAATTAATTGTTATAATTATACGATCTTATTAGAGTATCAATTATAAAGTGATATGCCAAAAAGACGAATTTCTATTTTAAAATAAATTAAGCTTATTAAATCTGGTACTAACCTATTTGTAGTAATTACATCATAAAAGTGCAGAAACTTGCTTCTGTATGTCTGTTTGACAGAAAACAAGATAAAAAAAATTTGACTAACTTACGTAATACTTGTAAAAAAGGTTGTGTTAGAAATTTCCTTAAATGCAAGTTAGTCTCGGCTAGAGCGCAGCACTGTTGATTAATAACAGACGAGCGATGCTTAAGAAACATGAAGATATATTACTAGATGGGGCATACCCTTTCCCAATACGTTGAAACGCTAGAAACATCTTTTAAGGGCTCGCTAAAAGTTATGATTATAATGATTAAATTGTCGGCTTTTTACATATTGTTTTTGTTCTATTATATATGTTTTATAATTTTGTTCTATTTATTTGACTTATTAATTGTTGAAAGTGGTTTAGATTACTCTTTCGGTGTTTAAAAATTTAACCCTATAAAGCCTCTCTAGAAATGTATCTCTATGTTTACCTAGATCATGTACACAAGAAATACTTAAAGGAACTCAGTGGAATAATTGCTCTCTTATCCAATTAATCTAATAATTTATGTTTTTCTGAATAATACTTTTAAAGTATTTTTAAGAGATTTTTTTAAATCGCCTCATAAAAACATAGTCGTTTCAAATTATTTTTTTTTTTCATTGAAAAAATAAGTTGGCAACACTTTCAAAATGTTAGATTGTATCACCTGATTTTTTTTAATGAGTGCGTGATTTTAGTTTTATTTTATGTCTATTTTTGTACACTTTGAACTCATAAAACTTAGCTTTGTATTAAGCTTTAGGACTCTCAAGTACGTAAAGATTTAATAGTTCATTATTAAGTACGTAAATAGTTTCTTGATTTGCTCTAGGCAACGGCAAGTATCGGTGGCAGCTGATTCCTTCAAACGGTTCGTCACTTGTGGTAAATATAAATGATTAATTTTTACTTATTATCGCACATATGAAAGACGTTTTAAGGCCCTTATCCCACATGACCTTTAAAGAACTGTGAATTCAGTGATCAGGTCTCCCACCCAAGTACTGAAGACGACTGATTGTTCACTATAATACGGTTGTTATCAGCTCAAGTCTCAAGAGTTGCTATGATGTTCTTATGAAACAGCAACAGTCAGTTCTAGTATAGCTCATCAATGTTATAAATAATGAAAATAGAAGTATGTTAATGACAATACTGAAGTCAACAAATTTAATTTACAACAAAATTGAAAATCAGAGTTGGGGAGAAAGAGTGGGAGTTGTGATCTAAATAGAGAATTTTTGATCGAACGATCGAAAATACAGGCCTTATATAAATATTATTCCTGTAATGTCCATGAAGTTACAAGTCCAACATCGGATTCTCTTCGAGAATGATCGAAAAGATCCGATCATGCTTCGCTAATCCTTAGAATTTAAAAATCATCAAATTTATCCTGCAAAACGACTTCGAACTTGCTTCGCTCGACCTCATAGAGTAAATGCATTCGTTCAGTCACCCATCCAGGCTCTTTCATGGTTAAATGCTTCTTGACTTTATTATTGTTAAAATTTTTTTTAAAAAAAGTGTTCAAGTCAACCGATAAAATAGATCTAATGCTGACTATGAGGTTAAACTTGGCACATATGTTCATAGAGATATATTACTAGAGTATTGGTAACTTGAGTTTTGAACAACAATTGGTGGAGTTTTGAAACATTGAAAAAATAACCTTACCACTTCGACTATCAATATAATCAAATAAAAAAGAACAAAATTACACTGACTTATATATTAGAACGTTAAAAATTTAAATCAAAACTCAACAAATGTGCGGGAAGCCGAAATCAAATGATTTATATTTATAACCTCAACTCACTCTTAAAGGAGGTTTCAATGAGGTTACACTGAGCCCCTGAGAGCCCCAAAAAAATTTTTCAGGTTTCTTAATGTATTGAGATATGCTATGCCTATCTATATGCAAATCTAAAATCGGTATTTTTCCTTTATTTCTACGCTATAACAATCAATAACCGATGATATCAATAACCGATCTATAATGGGTAACAATCATTTGACCGATGATAAAACATCTAATAAAACCACTTAAAGTAGACATATCACTTATTGAGGGCATCTAAAAAATGCACTCTACACAAACTACATAATATTTTTATTAGTATGTTCAATTTAATAATAAAATCACAATCAAATTTAGTTAAATACAGTTTTGTTAATTTACTAACCAATTAATTTGATACGCAAAAAGAATAATTGATCAATAAAAAAATTAGCATAAATAATGTAGTTTCACAACATTAGTAGTTATTATTTACTATTAGTTTTGATTAATAAAAGATTTAATGATTATTTATGATTATACTAATGTGTTTTTATTTTTTTTTTGTATCGAGTTACTATTAAATTGTCTGATTAATGAACTTACGAGACCATTAAACAATACATTTGCTGTCTGTTGTTGTGAATATTTATTAAAAATTTACAATTATGTGGTCGCTCCTATTTTAAAATATAGGAATGCAGATTTTAAATATAAAGAACAAAATTACAGTGACATATATAGTAGAACGTTAAAAATTCAAGTCAAAACTGAACAAATGTGCGGGAAGCGAAATCAAATGATTTATATTATAACCTCAACTCACTCTTAAAGGAGGTTTCAATAAGGTTACACAGAGCCCCTGAGAGCCCCAAAAAGATGTTTCAGGCCTCTCAATGTATTAAGATAGGCTATGCCCCCTCTATTATATGGATTTACGACTGTTTTTATCTTAAGGTGGTAGTATCGACTTCGGACTGGTTTTATTCGACTTAGAGCCCCTGAAAAACACTAACAAAGAGGCCCCATTCTAAATTTGTTGCTTACAGTCCGTAATTTTGGTATCCGGGTACTTACACGGTGTTTTTACATTTTGGCCACTTCATTTAATTAAGCGCACTAACAAAGATTTATAAAGACCTTTTTTTTCCACCGAAATTTTTTACCATCAAGTTCACCGATTTTTTTTTATAAAATTGCTAACTCAGAGAACCGAGTTAATTTCTTTATACATTCTTGTCTTTCAATAGGGACATTTTATGATAATTTCCAAGTATTTTATCCGACAATTATAAAAGGATTTTGCTAAAAATGTTAATCCATTACATCCGGTATGTGCAGGTGTTGACGGCTTATTCACATACCGTCTGTTTTCTAGGAATTTTTCAACAAAACTAATTTTATTTATAATGTAGAAATAAAAATATGGTTTTTATTTCTTAGTATTGTAAATTTTTATTTTCTAATAACGTGTTATATAAAACAAGTATAGTGTTTACCATAAAAATCTTATTTTGACAGGTCTACCTCATTTCAGTAAGTGTTCGGTTTCGTTTTGTGTTCCAAAGAACTTAAAACACACACTTATGCGTGTGTTTTTGCATATAATGCTTTGCGAAGCTTATTTGTATGCCTTACGGAACCTCTGAAACGGCTTTTGGCCGTTTTTTTCGAAACATGGAAATTTTTGCAAAGGTATTTGCTTCAAACATGTCGGGAAAATAGTACAGGAAAAATACACAGATAAAATTACAGGAAAAAAGTGCAAAGGAAAAAAAACCTCCGAACTTTTCCTAATCACATCGGATTCGCTACGCTCATCCTCCTTAACCCACAATAATGACTTAGCAAACACTTTGAAAAATTATTAAATGCGAGAAAATGTTGCTATAAATTTTAGATTTAGCACATATGTAGCCGTGGGCGTAGCTAAGGATGCCTTCAGGGTGGGGGGGGGGGGGTCATATGTATACATATATAAGAATAAGAATAAAAAAATTATATTTGTTCTTAAGACATTGTCCTATACAAAGTTGAGTACATACAATTACATTGTTAACAAAAATAAATAAAATATAAGCTTTCATCCTTGAATTTATAAATTTTACAAAAAACAATAATTTTACTTAATATTGTATTAATAAATATTAAATTTCAATATTAAAAGTTTATTATAAAACTCAAAATTAATATAAAATTATTGACCAAACTATTTAAACTATATACTTTTATGAGGAAGTGGTCAGATAGGTAAGAAAACAAATTGTGTTTTCTTACCTATCTGACCACTTCCTCATAAAAGTATATAGTTTTATTATAAACAATTTTTCTAATATTACTTGCATTTTTTTCTTTATTATTGGCATTATTATATATATATTTTTTTCTCCTTTATATTTATTTTAAATGTTGGAGTAAATCTACTAAAATTTAAGAGTTAAGCTTATTCACTAAATACCTTATAGTTAGATGTATATATTGACCAAATAATAAATAACTAAAAAAAATGATTTTATTAAATGATAGATTATAGATAAAATTACACATACAAGATAATTGAAACGAAACTATTATTCGTTTAGACAAAAGGCTCTTAAGAGAAACAGATTATGAAAAAAGTTATATATATTGAAAGCGAGGAAGGAATTAGTAGGATTAAGCATGGTTATAAGCTGGTTAATGTAGTATGGAGAATTTTGGGGAAACAGTGATCTATTATTATTAGTTGCTAGGTAATGAGATGCTAGATAAGTGGTTGATAAATGGTGCTATATACATATATATATATATATATATATATATATATATATATATATATATATATAATATATATATATATATATATAAGTGTGTGTGTGTGTATGTTTGTAGTAAGTAAGTAAGTAAGTAAAGCTTTATTGAGAAAAAACAGCATATACAAAAAAAACATAAGGAAACTAACCTAAAAAAAATATTTTTTTCCAAAAGCCACTCCAGGGATTTTGAGAATCCGTTAGGAGGGGTTTCATCATTTTTTTTTTTTTTTTTTTTTTTAATAATTAAGTATAGTAATAATATATTAGTATAGTAATAATAATAAAAATTAATAAATAAATAGAATTAAAAAATTAAATTACATGAATAAATTAATTATGCTTTAGAGACATTTTTTGTATTAATTTAATTGACTAGAATAATTACTAGGCATGAGCTATTGCTATTTATAATATCACAATCATATTTAACTAATATGCAGTATGATGACATTTAAAGTATATACTTGTAATATAATTATTTATTTAACCTATTGCAAGTGAGAGCACCTAAAGTAATTAGGGGAGGTGGTAGGTTAACTGGTTAGTATAAGCCAACAAAATTATAATTTAAAAAAGGGGGTTAAATTAATAAATCTGATAAAACAGAAAAAATATGTAGGTGGTGAAGAGATTTTTTTTTTTTTTTGTTTCTTTGCTTTACAGGAATACTTTTTTTTAAAGAATTAAGAATTCTGTGTTAAGTTTAGCTATTGTATTGGTTAATTAAATAACTTCTATATTTAGTGGCAGCTCTAAGGTATGCAACTAGCTGGTTCCACTCACCATTGTTTAACAAGTCGATATATTCTTGTTTCGAGAGAGTGGGCTTATTTAGACATGATATTCTAAATTCTTTCAGCACTGGACAAATAGCTATAAAATGGAAGTTGTCCTCTCTGAGCCTCAGGTTACACATGGTACAGAGCCATTGTTCTTCGGTTCTCCCGTGTCTGAAGTTCAGAGGGAACAATTCTCCTCTAGCTTTAAATATTAGGCTAGCATCAATTCTATCTCTATTATATATTTTAGGATTCAATCTGTACCCAAAAGTAAGTAGTCTATAGTTTGTATGAAATTGTGCATCATTTGCTTTTTTGATAGCCTGATCTAAGGCTGCTTCTTTTACTTTGCCTATTATTTGCATGCATTTATGTTTAAACAGATTAGTATTTTGTGTGTCAGTTGGTTTTAAGGGTATGCAATATTTATTCCCAAGCTGTTCCCAGGCATTCCACCAATAAATATTTCTTTTCACTACTTCTTTTAGCTAAAAGGTTAGTAAACCTAGACTCATTTTGCTCAAAAACTTGGGCTAAATATCTTGTTTGGGTTTCCAATGTTTGTTTATGATTGGGTCGAGACCTGTCTCCAGAGATATTTCATAGTTAGGTGTGTTAGTAGGTAAGGATAAGATTTTTTTTACAAAATATCTTTGGAGTTTCTCAACTGCTTCAATCCACTGAAATCCCCACACTTGCGCACCATAGTTTATAATAGCCAGTGCTGTGGTTTTAAAAATTTTTATTTTTGTTTCGTATGTAATTTTATTTTGATAATATATTTTGGCCCATATACTGTTAATGGCAAATTTCGCCTTGGTGAGTTGCTGTTCAAAATGGTGTTTTAATAAAAGATTGTAACTAATGGTAATGCCTAAGTATCTGTAAGAGTCTACTACTTCTATACACTGACCACAGTACTGCCATTTTTCCATCGTTTTAAGTTTACCATTTTTCCTAAATACAATGATTTTTGACTTGTTTAAGTTTACTATGAGATTCCATTTTTTACAAAAGTCTTCCAAAGCCTCAATCATGTCTTTAAGAGTCAATGGGTCAGTACAAATCAATACTATGTCGTCCGCGTATAGAAGCAGTTTTATAACCTTCCCGTTGATTCTAAAGCCTCCTGGCAGGGCTTTTTCTAAGTCATTTATATACAAAATAAACAGTAAAGCACTCAGCAAACATCCCTGTTTTAGCCCAGCCTCTGTTTTAAACGGGAGGTAGTACCATTAGTACACCAGACTACAGATTTTGTATTTTCATACATGGCTTTAATAAATTTAATTAATTTTTCTGAAAAACCTATTTGTTTAAGTTTAAAGTATAGTGCTGGTCTGTTCACCAGGTCGAAGGCGGCTTTAAAATCAACAAAGAATGCATATCCTCTTTTACCTTGACTAACCGCTATTTCCATCAGGTTAGTTAAATTGAATACATTGTCTGTGGTGGAGTACCCTTTCCTAAAACCAGCTTGGTTTTCTATGATGATATCATTTTTTGAGCACCAATCCATCATTCTATTTAGGATAATTCCAGTTAGCAGTTTAAATAAAGCGTCTAAAATGATATTCCTCGGTAATTTGTAACTATTGTTGCATCACCTTTCTTAAATATAGGAAAGATTATGGATTTTTTGAATCTGTCAGGTACACATGCATCTTTGTACATATTATTAAAAATGTTTAAAATTTTTTCAAGGCAGGGCTCAGGGGCATTCTTATAAAATTCAAAAGGAATTCTATCCATGCCAGGGGCTTTGTTATTTTTACTTTTGTTGAGTACTTCTCTGAGCTCTGTCATAGAAAAAGGTTTATCTAGTTCATATATTGTTATTGGTGGGATAATTTCATGCAATAATAATAGAGGGGAGTCTGTTGTTTGAGGTGGATTTAGCAGATTATTAAAGTGATTTTTCCACTCATCTGATGTTATTTCATTACAGATAACAAATTTATTATTTATTTTAAAATGTTTTACTTGTTTCCAAAATTCTGTGGGATCCTTGACAGACAACAGACTCCTCACTATGTTGTCATTGTAATATTTTTCTTTACTTTTACAAAGTTGTTTATACTCTTTATTAGCATGAAGGTATTCAAGCTTTGTTTGATAATTGTCATATTTAGTGAATTTATTTAATGTTTTAAATGATTTTTTCCGGGCACTATCGCATTCAATATCAAACCATGGTTGTTTGAATAACTTCTTGCTATGATTATTTTGATTAGATTTTGATAAGAGTTTTGTTCCGTTAGTAGCACTTTGTTTTATACAAACCTGCAATAGTTCTATAGATGTATCAATACTACCAGGCCAGTCCTTGATCTCCTCAATTTTACCTTTTAGAGTGGTCTTATAAGTATTATTGTCCTCCTCTGTCCAGGTTAGTTTAGGTAGTAAAGGTAGGCAAGAGGGTGGTTGGGTGTGGTTGGTTTGGTTATTTTTTAAGTATATTTCAAGAGGCATATGGTCTGAGTATATTTCTTGCCTACTCTCATATCTAATACAAGGTCAACAAGCAGGTTTGCAGCAACAAATATCATTGACTGATTGGCCCATGGGGCCAAGAAAGGTCCATTGACCATCTGAATCACCCTCTGTCCTACCATTCAGTATTATCAGATCTTCGTCATCACACATTTCAAGAAATTTTTTACCCTTACCGTCAAGCACTTGGTCTTTGGATTTTCTTAAGCTATTAATAGAGTAGGTATAGTTATCAACTATTTCATCAGGCAAAATTTGGCCATTTCCAATACGAATATTACAGTCTCCCACCACCATTAAATATGAGTTATTGTTATTATTTGTTATAGTAGCATGCAGTTTATTAAATTCCTCATCCCACACACTTCCACCAAGGTATACAGGCAAAAGAGACAAACACAAATCATTAACACCAATTATTTTAATTATATTGTAGTCATCAATTTTATTAAAAGTAAAAGAAGCAGATTTTTTGTGACCCAATAATAACCCTCCTTTACCTCTGCCATAATTAGCATCTCTAATTGCATAATCCCATTTTAACTTAAAATCAGAAAAAGTATTTTGTATTTTGTTAATAATATGACTTTGATTTTCTCGGATATGAGTCTCGCTCAAAACAAAAACATCTTGACTATTGATATATTCGACAAAACCAAAGTCTTTAATTTTTGATGCTAATCCTGCTACATTGTAGACTAGAATTTTATGGCAGAGGTTACTTACATGAGATAAAGATATTTGTTTGTAATAATTTTTGTTGGCCCATCTGTTAACTGTACTGATATCATCTCCCATTAGGCAAGCATTCTCAGTCGCTGGTATATTTTTACTAAGTTTTGTTTTTTTCTTCTTCCTTTTCCGTCACTTAGTTCTACTCTGGCTCATATTCCATTTAGCAGCTAGCTCACTGTACAAATTTTGGATATTGTTCACATTGGCTTTAACTCCTAGCACGTCTAGTCCATTTTTTCCTTCAAATAATATGCCTCCATCTTGGTCCAGATCAAAGCGTGTGTTGTCAACCACCATAAAATCTAATATAATACTGACTTTTTTATCTGACGCCATTTTCTTCTTTAGTGCAAACAAAAAATTACGTTTATTCCTTGTTTCTGCAGAGAAGTCTCGGCTGACGGAGAACTCTGTGGACTTCAGTTTGTGGCAGTTTCCTAGTATACAGTCCAAATGCTCATCAACTGGGATATGGGCTATGTGCAGTCCTGATTTACCTAGAGGGTGTGCTCGGTTAATTACAATGTTATCAACTCCAAGATAGTTTCTAAGAAACACATTTATTATGTTCTTGGAAGTTCTGTCTCTAGTAGCATTTTCTAGGCCTCGAAAAGCGAGGTTATTCCTTCTAGAACGGTCTTCGCTTAGGATAGATTTATTTTTTAGTTTATAGAGTTGATGTTTTAGCAAAGAGTTTTCTTCTTTAAGCTCTACAATATCGCTTTGGATGGCCTCTACTTGGTTTGATATGATCTTAACTTCATTAAACATTAGCCTCATCGCAGCCATCATTTGGCCCCAAGTAATTTCACTGAGCGGTTTATTATCGTCTATTCCTAGTGGGTTAAACTCAACACAATCTGAATTAGTGCCCATGTTACCTCTTTTTTTGTTTCTCGATTTTTTGTTTTCTTTTTCTGGTGTTACACTACGTTGGTTTCTTTTCCTTTTGCTGTCTTTTCGGTTTATATCGCCAGATGATTGCATTCGCTATTTTAAAGATCGTAATTTTGTATTTTAAATTAAAAAGTATAGAGAAAATTTATATAAAAGAATAAACTTATAGAAAACGGTTCAAAAATTGTCTCGGCAAACAGGCTAGTGATGGCGGCCAACACCGCATGCGCGTTTTTTTTATTAAGCAAATATTATTTTATTGCGGACACATTTATAAAAAATAACACTTTCGTCGACTAGAATGAATTAAAAATTAATAAGTTAATAGTTTTTAACAGTAATAAAATGGATTTAATGTATAAATAATTTAAAAAGAAATGGGAAGCGAAACGTGCACTACGATAACCTATTGAAACCTCCCAATAGGGTTATGTTATGTATGTATGTTTGTATGTATTACAAACAATTAAAAAAAGTTTTATGTTTTGTTTATAAAAATGAAGCACTTAAAAAATACAAAAGTAAAAATTACTGTTGAACTGAACTAAACTTAATAGTTTTTATTTTACTGTCGAACTAAAAACTAAAATTTGTTTAAGACTAAAGTTACCTTTAAGCTCTAAATTATTATAAATAAAAATTATAAAATTAATGAATTATTTTTGTAAAATTTAAATTTAAATTAATTTTATAAAGTTATTTAAAAAAATGTTTTCCTTTTCTGAACAATAGTTTTTATATAATTTTTGCTACATTCCTGCACGGCAAGGGGGGGCGGTCCCTCTCTGCCCCCCTGGCTACGCCCGTGTAATGTAGCCGTGTATAAGATTAACATATGTGCCCAGTTTCATCTCATTATCAGCGTTGGTTCAATTTGTATCCGATGACTTGTTTACGTTTTAAAAAAAAATGTAAAAAATCAGAAAATAAGTACAAATATATCTATGGTTTTTGTGGATCATCAAAGTTAAGTGGCATCAAGCGTGGTCAGTGCCTGGAAGGGTAACCGAGAGGAATGAAAGGAATGAATTTACTATTTGAGGACGAGCGAAGGGAGTCTAAGGAAGTGTTGCAGTATAAATTTAACGATTTGTATATTCTGGGGATGAGCGTTGCGAATCCGATGTGATAAGGAAAAGTCCTGAGAGTACGGGGTACTTTTATTCCGTGTACTTATTTCCCTGGATTTGCTGAAAACAGTGGTGACTCTACTTGGCTTTATTCTTCTGAAGGAAAAGAGGAAAAATTCAAAATCGCTAAGCATTTTAAATTCTTATAATTCTAAAAATTATTAAATATACTAAGTTAAAAAGAAGACTTCGTGTATTGATTATTTCATTAGGTAAACGTATATTTTGTTTTCCCTCGCTTTACTACTTGATATATTTTCTCAAATATATTGTTATTGAGTTTTATATTCGCTATGGAATGTTTGTGTACCAGTTTTCCATTCATTTTATCTGGAAAGTATTTTTTCTTGCGGCGCAGGAGGTAAGAGGCATGTAGTAAATCATTTGTTCAATACATTGACTCTTTCCTCCCCTTTAAGATAACATTTCCTTTTTGGTGAACTAGATTTCTATTATTTTTGTAATTTTACTTTCTGCTTTCACTAGAATTATTGGCATTTTAATATTTTTACCTTGTTCAAAAAATACGAACAAGTCTAAAACTTAAAATAAGTCAACTTTTAATCCAATTGATCTAAATAATTTAAATAATTGATTTAATTATAATTAATAATAATAATTAATTATAATTGATCTAAAACAATCTAATAATAGATCTAATTTAAACTAAATAATCTAGATTCAGAGAAAAGAGAATTTATTAGGATCTAAAAGAAGAGAGAGAAAATCCGAATTAACCGTTTTAGGTGTTTTTAAGACCTTCTAAATAGTTATCTGTCTGTAAGTGTGTGTGTCTGTTTGTCTGTAATTGTGTGTGTCTGTAAGTGTGTGTGTCTGTCTGTCTGAAAGTGTGTCTTAGAGATAGTACCGTGGTAAATGTAAGTACATGAAAAAAGTATTGTGTAAATTGTGTTCTTCTAAAAAAATCCAAATCGGGGGTATCTGTGAGGTATTTTATTTCCAAATTAATAACTATTGTTGTTTTTATTTGTTGTTAATCTACGAAATAAAAATTTAAAAGAATGCTGTCATCATTTATATATTTCTTACTATTACTGATGTACTATCAATCCATCATTTTTATTGTTTTACGAAACATAATATTCTTCTTTTTATGGTTCCATCTTACAATGTTGGTGAATTTTCGAAGGAAAAAATGAGTTTACGGGGTTAGGGTCATGGTGGAAAGGAGGAGCAGGGGTTGCCTTTTTTCGAACAGTGGGGACTCACTAATTAATATTATATACATGTTGTTGAGGTATATATATATTATATATATTATATATATATATATATATATAATATATATATATATATGCACGAGATTTTGTTTCTAGACGTTTCTATGGGACACGATAACTTTCGAACGCTTTCTCGGATCGAAATGAAACTTGTATTAATATCAACCTTGTTAATGTCCCGAACCTTATTGTTTATGAAATATATGTGACGTGTTTTGTGACGGCAACGTGCCTTGAACGTCCGAGTCATACATTTATTTAAATAAAGATGAACTGTCACAATATTTGTTGTATAAAATAACTTGTCACCTATAGCATTTACTATTAGCTTTATTTTATGAGTGAATAAATTTCTATCGACTTTTAGAAAAGATGTTTCTAAGGAACGTATTTATATTTAAGGGGTTTTCGATATTGCCTTAGGGTTTAGTACAATCAGGGCCAATTAAGTCTATGTTCTCTTTAACCCAACAGGTATAGAGTAGAGTTTATCGAACTGAAATTAGGGCTGATTTCACGAGAATGAGAGCTTTCCTTAAGGGGTTAAAAGTTTTAGACTTACTCCTGGCTTTTCTTATCTCTATTATTGGGGTAAAGATGTGCTGGGTCAGATCCCTTGAGATACAACACTGCCCCCAACATAATTAGTCAGTTTTAATGCTTCACAAAAATTACCTAACATTTTAACTTTCCTATCTCCTACAACATTTTTTAACACTAAGCTCGTATTTCTTCTCGTTGTCACATGTATAAGCATCGCTATAGCAAAAACAAGCTCATAAGCTCATTTTTTCTAAAAAAAAATAGCTAAAGGGCTTGTTACATATTTAAATTGTTTAATTCATAATTCGCGCCATTAAAAATTCGCGCCAGATGACGTCTAAAAGAAGATCTTTTGCGCACGTCTTCCCACAATGCTTTGGAGTAAAGATCGTAGTACAATGGCCGGCACGCACTCGTTTCCTTCTGTTTATCTTTATGTTAGTTACAAATTTATTTTCTAAATTATATTAAATTGAATCGGGTAGTTTCCATTTGAGAACATACAAAGGATGTTACAGGGGGCTATAAGCTAAATTAGCTACATCTTAGTTTAATCATAAAATGTCAACGACTCATATCTTTAAATCCCTTTATAGTTTTTTAAAAAAATCTATATAATTTAACTTCAAATTTGTTGTTTTTGGACGCCAAATCGAAAAATGCGAAAATAACCAAATAATCTGGTGATAGTTAAGAGGTAGAGCTGTTTTGCTGAGTTAAATTTGGCAGGATGAACATTGTTTTAGAAATATTTCAAAAAATACAATTCTTGTTACATATTTTTATATGCCACGTACTCATTTCAGTGACCAAGACAAATATTTTGTCCATATTTGCCTCGGTTAAGTCAGCATTTATTGGGAAATATACAATTATACTTTCTTTACATTATTTATTCCTGTTAAGATTGAATAATAGAAATGAAAAAAAAATAGAAATGAAATAAAAGTTAATGATAATAAAATAGAGGAGGTAGATGAATACATATACTTGGGAACTCTTATAAATATCAAGGAAAAGAGAGTGAAAAGGAAATAGGGAGGAGAATATGCTTAGGATGGAGGAGCTTTAACAGGTACAGGTATTTGTTCAGGTCAGGTGTGAGTATGGTTTCAAAAAGAAAATTATGGAACGCCTGTATTCTACCAGTGTTACTGTATGCATGTGAAACGTGGGCTATATCAGAAAAGGTAATGAAAAAGATGAGAGTTATACAGCGCATGATGGAGAGAAGCATGTTAAAGATAAGTAGGAAGGAAAGGAAATCAAATGTTTGGATTCGGAATGAGACTGGATTAAGAGATATAGGTGAGATAATGGTAGAGAGAAAGTTTATTTGGAGCGGGCATATTATAAGGGTAAAAGATGAGAGGTTTACAAGGGAGATGATATGTTGGTATCCGAGAGATAGGAAAAGGAAAAAAGGAAGACCGAGCGTAAGGTGGGATGAAGAGATAAGAGATAAGAGATAAGAGATAAGAGATAAGAGAGAAAGATAAGTGATATGAGTTGTACTTGGCAGAGAATAGCTTTGGAGAGAGAGGAATGGAAGAGATTGAGAAAGGTTTACTGTGATGTATATTTGTATAGGAACTAAAAATCATTTCTAATTTTAATAAAATCTAATTATAATGTTAAGTTAAAATTATTTACTTTATTATAAGTCAGCATGTAATAAAATTAAGTAATATTGTTAATTGTTAATTTAAAGTTATAATCGATAAGTACAAATTTAAAGTTAATAATGATAAAAAATAAATTAGTTATTAATTATACACATACATATGTATATATATGTATGTGTGTGTATGTATGTATAATGTGTGTGTATGTATGTATATGTGTATGTATATGTATATATATGTATGTGTATAAAAAATTTATATATATGTATGTATAAGTGTGTAAGTGTGTGTATATGTATATATGTGTATGTAGATGTATGTGTGTGAGTGTATGTAGGAGATCATAGATATATGTAGTTTATTATAAATATAGATACAGAGGAGATATAATGTATATATAAATTAAATGATATATAAATAATTGATAAAATAAAATATATAAAATATTGAGTTTATAAATTGGTATAAATAATAAATATAAAGGTATTAAATATACTTATCGACTAATTTATTAATTTATTTATTACATTAGCATTAGTAACTCAACCCCTAGCGGGATACCTCGGCATTAGCCGATATAGAATCATTATAAAGTTTGTATGTAATATTAAAAATATGCATGATTATAAAGATGATATTATTTATTGTAATGATTTTATTAAAGGTTATTTATTTATTTATTTATTTATTTAAGATTGAATAATTCTAAAGTACGCAGCAAGAAAAGAATGGGGGTATAAATAGTTAGTTAGTTTAAAAATAATTTTAAGTATTATATTTTTTTTGTTCCTTTTACTATTATATCTGGAGTCACCGTGGTGGTAGTTAAAAAAATAAAATGCTCGTATTAGGGCCTTTCGGTCCATCAGGGTATTCACCCTGCGGGAACCACCTCAGGTGGATTGCATCTACTACACTCTAAGAATTAATTAAAGTTGGCGAAATCATTTTAATACAAATACTATTCATAAAATCTTAGAGCATAGCCCGGTCTGCGAACCCCGGACCTACGGTGCCGAAATCGTGGTGGTTAAGGTACATGGCCAATACACAGTATGAATGGACTTTAAACCTCCGAATTTATTTAGTCATGGGTTCAATCTCAGCACGGGCCTCTGCGATATTTATGAGAGGGATACAAATTCTGCGTACCACGTCCTTCAGAAGGGACGTAAAGCCGGTGGTCTCGAGCCTGTGCGTTGTCAGGTACTCGTTAAAGATCCCTTACCCTTGAAACTGGGTATAGGCAAAATTTAGGACCCTTATAGCAGATTCATTACAATACTAATGTGTGTCTGCCTTGTAGTTTAAAGTGTATGGAGGTTTCGTTTTACAGCGAGGGCACGTGTTGTTCCTAGTTTTCACTAGGCTATAAGTGTCAGTGAAAATATGTATGATTGCTTGAATAAAGCATGGGAGGAACCATAGACAATACTCAGTCTGTAAACAGCTCTGATGATGACGTAAAGTCGAAACCGGTCGCAGTTATATATTTTTTTTATCTCCAGACGGTGTATAATGTAAAGTTTATTAACTAGTTTTTAGGGAGTAAAGAAGCACTTTTCACTCCCAAGGGAGTAAAAAGTGTTTCCTATTATTGGGTTAGCCATTATACTAATATTTTAGGGGAGTGGTATTCTTTAAATTTATACTGCTGACCATTCAATTTTTTGCAATTTTCCCGGGGGTGGCATCCCCAAAATTTATAAGGGCGAGCCGACCAAATTTTTTTTTTATCGGCTCCGTTTTCAGGTTCGTCAAATCCGTTTCAGGTCAAATGAAGATGTTTGGAACAAAAATGTTTGGTTCCCTCGGCTTACGCCTTTGGAACCAACTAACTGCTCAGGGAAATAATAGCATTCTTTACTCCCTTGGTGCATAATAACTATTATACTATTATGGTTGACAATACATTAATTGTTTTTAATTCTACTGTTTTTTTTTATTAAACATCATATTGCTTTTATTGTTGTAAATATAAGCAAGCGTATGTTCAGTACTTTACAACTTACTAAACGTAGTACTTTACAACGTTCTAAAACGTACGTAGTTGTACGTTTTTAAACGTACAACATTTTAAAACTGATAAAGTTATCAGTATAATCTACTTGAACACATTTGTTTAGAATTAGGTGTTAAAATTTCGTTTTTATATTAAAATTAAAACAAAAAGTGTAATAATAGGAAAGAATCTGTTATAATTTGTTTCTTCTAAAACAGAAGCTTTAACCAAATTTTTCTCTATAGAGTTAAAAAAAACATGCTCTATTTTAGTAAAAGATTAAAAATGAAATTATATTGTTACACAAAAATGTTGAAAAAGATAGAAGAAGACAAGAAAATATATGAAAATGAAATTGTAACTTCCCTGTAAATAGAGCTGTGATTAAATTTCCTGTGGAAAAAGAGTTAAAAGATGAGTTTTAGGAGCGCCTTTTGGGGAGGAAAATTAGGAGCTTTAAAAAGCTTTTCTCTCAATGCTCCTTTTGCTCCACAGTTGTTTAACTCTTTAAAACACTGTGTAACTGTGTTGAGAGCTACTTTCTGTGTTTTATAATGAAATATGTGCGGTTTTATAATAGGTTTTAAATTTTTCTTGCTGGAAATTTTGTAGTCTCAAAACAATTTTTATCACGGAAAGGTTAGATATGTATGTTAAAATAAGGTTAAGCTTAGATTAGATGGTGAACTTTAAGAGCATTGATGTAATAGGGTTTTTTCATCTTGATTAGTCTTTATCTCACATTATGAGCGTACACATATTTTATCATTTCTATATTATTGTGTACTTCTTTTGTACCAAATTTCAAGTCAATTGGATTGTTTTTCCGTTTTTTACGTTTTTTTTTTTAAAACGTTGACGTCATTTTATAAAAATTAATCTAATGGGGTCAATTACAAGTAATCCAGAGATGTTGCTCGAAAAAAATTAAAAATGGTAATTTTTTTCTGTGTTTGATTACGCATAGATAGTCAGTCCAAAACGCCTAGTATTTTTTTCCAATTTAAGTAACCAAAAAGCCGAAAAAACGGTAGTCAATTACCAGAAAACCTAAAAGTGGTCCAGAATCGATACAAGCACTCAAAAACTGAGTACCTGAGTCCGGGTGGGTACAATAATTTTTTATCGTTTTATACATTATATTTCTTTCCAGCAACATCTCTGGATCACTTGAAATGGATTGACCCCTATGCTGACAATGAGACTTGGCACCTATATTTGTCTTATGGATGCGTACCACTTCTCAAATTGATCTGATTGATATGATTTCTCGAAATATTTACTGATTCATTATTGCGGGTTTATGACCTCATAAAAAATATTTTCTGGATAGCTCATCTACACCTATTGACTGATTTTTGTACAAAGCTTCAACTCTCTAGCAAAACTACACTGGGAGCTACGATGATAACACACTCACATACAACTTGGTAACTATCACTTTTAGGAGGCGTTTTTACACCTGAAACGGATAATTCAGGTGTCATCCATCCCGGTTTCGGATCTTTTTGTAAACACAATACTTTTGTTATATACCTATGTTATAAATGAGGAAAAGTAAAAATAGTGTCCGCTTGTATATATGAGTTTTTTTTTGGACAAAAAGCCCTTGACCACATCTGAGGCTAGCTCATTTCACAAAATATAGACATGAGTTTTTCACCTTAAGTAAAATTTTTATAATTCATTTTACAGCTTTATATGTTCATATAATTTTAAAACCTATACGTAGGAAGGCCTTGTTCCATATTTTTTTTTTTAAAAAGTTTAGTAATATAATAAATAGCCATTCAAGAAAGTTTTACTGTGCCTAGTAAAGTTTTATAATGTATGCTATATAGCCTAATAAATGTTTGTTACTTGGCAATGCACAACTTTATTCTGAATTATTAAAAGTTGAGATTAAATAAACTTGTATTGGAAGAGTAAATTTCCCGCAAATTTTCTCACCTTCTCGACTTTCATGTTTATATCTTCGTACAATTGATTGGAAAACATTCCTATAACAAAACTTATTCTAAAACTTTACCGAGGAAAGGATAGAGTTAATCTTAAGCTAAAATCGGATGTCTAATAGCCTGGAAAATCCAAAGCTTCGACGAAACCCCCTGCCTTGATAGTTTTAAGGTTTTAGGAACTTAAACCACTAACCGGGAAATTTCTACGAAACTTAAAACCGCTAAGGAGAAAGAACATGATCACAAAATTGTATTCCTATGTAAACTACCGCTGTAAGTGTGATAAGAGGCATTTTATACCTAAACTTCTTCATTACATAGAATTTTGATTGTAAATTTATTGAATTTCGAAGAACGCACGAGATATCAATTCATTTAACTTCTTAATCAGATACAGGGGTTTAATATGAGCCTATTATAGAGTTTCGTTAACTCTATCACTCTATTTTAAGTATTGAAAGTAAGTATAACTGTGGTTTGTTCTCAGTGTACGTTAATATTATTTTCACTCGTTAGTATTCTTTATATTAAAGGCGTAAAAAGGGAACAAGGGGGATTTCCAAATTTACCCATATAAAATATAATTTATAGTTTATTGCCAGGGGCGGACTGGCCAGTGAGGACGAGGGCAGCAACCTTCCTCGGGCCCTCAGTTAAATATAAACTTAAAGAAAAAAACGAAGAAAATTTAAAATATTTTCCCAATAGCACAACTACAGCGGTAGACTGATTTTTTACAAAGTTTCATTTCTCTAGCATGAATACACTAGGAGCTACGATGATAACAGACACGCACACACATACAGACAACTTTGAGAAAACCACTCAAGAGACCTTTAAAACACCTGAAAAGGTTTCATCCTAGTTTCGGATTTTTTTGTAAACACAATACTTTACCTATATACCTACGGTATAAATGAGGAAAAGTATAAACAGGTTGAAATATAATTATTTTCAAACTTAATATACAATGATAACATTTCTTATTTTATATAGATTTTTTTATTTCTTTGGCTAAATTATGATAGAAATAAAAGTTTAATTTCAGAATTCGTTATGTTAGTATTCATGGTTTTTTCTTTTACTGGGATTAAATGTTTCTTTTATGAAACCAGAAAAAAAGAAACTATTCCTTCTGTTATAAGGACAATGTAACCATAACGACTTTTAAATTGTAAGACAAAAGAAAATCTGGTTTTTTCACTTTTAGTACTATTTTTTAAAAGATTGTCTCTTTCTAAAATATTTTTGAGTTATACTGTATAAGTTTTTATGTTTCTATTTTTTTTATCGCAGAAATATAGAAAAATTAATCTTTTGACCATAAAGAACTACAGTCTTCGTAAATTTTAATTATATATATTATACAAATAACCAGTCCAAGAAATATACTCTTTTATAAAGAACTTCAATCAAAATTTAACCTAATAAGCAGGAGGATGTATACTCCTGCTAAGGAGTATTCATCCTCCTTGTCAGTGGCGTACTGAGCTAAAATAGGCCCGAGGAGGGTTTGGCCCTTAAAGGCGGTAGGAGGGATCTTATATTGCTCCCTAAGTAGAGAAATACAGTCCTATTTGATCCTTAATGAAATAAATAAAATAAAATAATTTTATTTAAATAAATTTAAGTGAATAAAATAAATAAGTAAAATTAAACTTAAGTAAAACTTATGTGTATTAATTTAAATACAATAATATTTAATTAAACTATCTTATGTATAATCTCTAGGGCCTTGATCAAGTATGCTAAGGGATTCTTCAGGGCCCAGTTTCTTTGGGGCCTGTAAATGTCCAGGTTTAAAGAATAGGGACCTTAAAACCATAGATCTAAGGTAGGGGCCCTACCTATTGAGCCCCATTGACTCTTATGTCAAAAATATATTACATAATTATAATATGTATGTTATAAAAATATATATATAATATATATAATATATAATATATAATATATATATATATATATATATTATATATATACATACATATATATAATACATACATATATATACATATATACATATATATATATATATATATATAATATATATATAATATATAATATATATATATATATATAATATATATATATATATATATATATATTTATCCCTATATATATATATATATATATATATATATATATATATATATATATATATATATATATATATAATAATAAATTATTATTTATATAAAACGCAACACTGCAAACCCACCAATCAATGAAATTGCATCATTTCAATTTTCTGATTCATTTGTAAATTTTAGGTTTGGATTTAGTTAATTTTTAAGCAAAACTATTATTTAATCAAATTTCAGTTAAAACGTGGTTAAGTTTTGAAAATGTATGTGGTTTTATGGAAGATACATTTGTTAGTTTGAGTTGTGTTTAGTGTCAGCATTGGTTTTCTTTATTTTAACTGCTTTCGAATTGATGTTAAATGTTTATTGGAAACTTGTAAAAGTTCTTTTAATTCGTAAGAATTAAATGGTAAGTCTAAGCAATTGTTAGTACGATTATTATGAAATTTGAAAGCGTGATACCAACGTTTAGAACTGTGTTTAGTCGCTTAAAACTATCAATAAAAATTTAAAACTTCTGAGTTTTAAATTTTTAAATGCATACAACTTAATGGGGTAGCGACAAAGTGCATGAACTTTCCTATTTTATTTAATGATAATTAGCACAAAATTATTGGTTTTTGTAGTATATTTAATACAACTTTGTAAGTGGTTGGAGTAAATATGGCTTATTTAGTTAAAGGGCCGTGGGACGACTTATTATTATAAATAATATATTTGGCTGTGAAATAAATACGTTTTTACCGAAGCGACTAAATTTACTGGCGAGCGAAGCGAGTAAAAGGAGCTGAGTTAAAAATTTATTCACAGTCGTGAAGCGAATGCAATTTTTTTCCGAGTTAAAAAGCAATAATAAGATAAATAGTATCAACAAAACACCTTTGTTTATAACTTCAATCGCTTAAGTTTTTAACTCTTATAGAGTTGCTTGCAAGTCAGTGTTACTTAGTAGTAGTAGTAGTAACATGGAGGAGGCATTGAGCCCGGAAAACAGGCCACATATGGCCCTTTTTGCCAACCCCGTACCCGGCCAGCCACTCTGGACTACAGAGCCTCATATCCGTAAATAAATCTCCCTTATCTTTTTGCAAAGATCGAATCATCCCCACCGTAGAATCCTAAGATCTCAATCCTCATAGAGGGTTCTAGATCCAAATCGTTGGAATCTTAACCATCTATACACCTCACACTCTTCTTGAAAGCAAAAGTCCTCTTCTTCCTGACGCTTGGGGCAAATTGAGTCGTTTGCCAAACCTAGTTTCTAGAGGTGAAAATTAATATGGTGGTAGCCAGTTAGTATCCCAACCATTAAACTTTAATGATTTGCAGTTAAATCATTATCAAACTTATTATATAATACTTTTATGTTTTACGATATCTGACAACATTTTGTACGTTATAAAACAGTTAAAAGATTAATAAATCAAAAACCAATATTTTCAAATTAGCGTCTATTAATTCACTTCTTATTTGTAAACTTGTGTTGTGTTAAATTTATACTCGATCGATAAATTTTTAGATTTTTTTCATAACTATTTGATAGTTCAGTAAAGAAGGTTATTGTGGTCTGAAATATATTATATTCCAGACAGCTAGAGCTTTAGTCTGATTTATGCGCCAACTTTTAACTTTGCACATAATTGGAGATATGCGTTACACAGACACATACACACGCAGATAGACAGCACGATGAAAACTACTTAGAATGTCATTAAAGTGCCTAAAACAGATAATTATGATGAAATCTCGGTTTCGGAGATTTTTAGAGGTTAACGCAATACTTTTTATGGTTGTAAAATAATTTAAACGTAAAGTAACTAAAAATTTACTTGCGAAAAACGAATTGCTTATTCGCTCGTATTGCACTATGCTCCCTGGCTAAACACTTAGCTACATTGCCTATATGTTTAGTTTTTGCTAAGAGATAGACATACAGTGAACATTTTTGTAGGGCCACGGTCCCCTAGCAAGGATATAGATAATATATCTCTAGAGAGGCCCTATAGGTTAAATTCTTAAACATTAAAAATTTAACCTGACCAACTTCGCTTATGAGTACAATTAAATAATCAGTACAAAATTATAATAACTTGTATAGTAGAACGTTAAAAATACAAATCAAAACACAAGCAATGTGCGGGAACCCAAAATCAATTGATTTATTATAACCTTAACTCAGTCTTAAAAGAGGTTCAATGAGGTTACACAGAGCCCCTAAGAGCCTCAAAAAGATGTTTCAGGCCTCTCATTGTATTGAGATAGACTATGCCTCCTGTAGTATATATCCCTATGCTTTCAAGTGTACCGCCGGGTCGTGTTCTCACACCTCACTGCTAGAACTGTTAACAATTACTTTAGACTGTGTAGGTAAATGACGTTTTTAAAAGATTTTAATATTTTAGGTTTCAAGAAATGTTTTTTTAGAAAAATATTCTTTGCTTTAGTTGAATTTTTGGAACTGGTCATAAATCTGTCTATCAAACGAACATTTCTTAGTATTTTGAAAAAAGGTCTTATCTCTATTATTTTATGTTAAAGCTACTGAGAACACCTGCAAAGGATTAAGGCTATATAATTAGGTTGTTCAAGTGAAATGTGATAGTCACATGATGAGGTTATCTATTTCCTCTCTACCCTACTGTTAACTTAATGAATTATTGTACCCTATACAATGAACTTTAATTAAAGGGAAATATCCAATCATAATAAAAAAATATCGCCGTCCCTCACAAAATTCACTCGGACAACTTATCATACAACTGCATACTTCTTAAGAGTTGAATCCCTTACTTTATTACTGCATACTTCATATCGTCATGTTATAAATATATCAGGTCAGATTTTAGTTCTTTCTGCGTGGTTAGTAATTTTACGTGTTAAACGTTATTTTTATCTTATAACTTTATAGGGTTCTCTTCATAGATATTTACTAGAGGGGGCATAGCTTAATCTCATTGCGTTGAGAGGCCTGAAACATCTTTTTGGGGGTCTGTGTAACCTCATGCAAACCTCTCCTCCAAGAGTGACTTAAGGTTAATATAATAAATCAATTGTTTTTGGTTATATATAAAGCAAGCAGTTACAGCACTATTTATTTGACCTAATGCTTAGATATAATATATTTCGTGAGGGCACATACCTTATCTCCACACATTGAGAGACTAAAAACATCTTTTTCAGGCTCTCAGTTGCCCTGTAACCTATTTTTAAAGTGGGATAAGGTTATAATAAATCAATCATTGTCGCCTTTTCGCATACTGATTTTGTTTTGTTTTATAAACGTTCTGTTTTATATGTATTACTGTAATTTATTTGATTTATTATACTAATAATTAGGTTAGGTTTAATTATTAGGTTTAATACTAATTATTAGGTGGTCAGGTTACGTTTTCGATATTTTTCAATTGACCGATGTTCATAGAACTTCATTGAAAATAAGGAATCGATTGTTTTCGGTTCAAAACACATTCATAGTATGTGTTTTGATTTGTATTTTTAAAGTTTTACTATACAAGTTATTATATTTATTGCACTGATTATTTGCTTATATTGTTAGCGAAGGTGGCCAGCTTACTTTTTCGATGTTTCATGATGTAACCTATAGGGCCTCTCTAGTAATATCTTTCTCTTTTGGCAGCCATATTTTATAGCTGTATTACGTCGCAGACTCTTTCGACTTTATAATATGAAGTTACATATTTCTACTTCCAGACATAACCTAGGAAAAGAAAAAAAATTACTTTCGAAAAAGTAGTTTGAGTCGACAATATTTATTTAATCGAATTTTACAAATATTTAAGTTGGTATCACTGTTTATTGAACGTTTCTCCGCAATCAGCTGTTTAAAGAATTTTCGTTTAATTTATTTTCTTAGAAATTCTTTGAGCTAACCTTTTGTTACCGGATTTAAGTAAAATAATAATTAGTTTGTTTTAGTTTGCTTAAAATTAATGTTTTTTTTAAAGTAATGCTTATTATAGACGCTAACTTCGTGTTTTAAATGGACGTTCAAACCGAACCGTAATAGATGACCTTGTCGAAGAAGCAAACTCATTTTAGGCTTTTACAAAATGGCTGACAAACGGTTTTTCTGTGTAGGTATAATTTTGAGGGTAAAATAGTGTAACTCTCTAAGCAAAATATCGGTTTTGTCGCGAGACTACATGGGTCCTTTAAGTATCGCGTCGCTTAGAAATAAGACTTCACTCAGCGAGTTATAACTAACTTTTATCATTATATATTGGTGAGTATGTACCCTTATTGAAACTTCATATTAAATTAATATTGAATAATGTATAGTTCTGTTTTATAATTAATAAATAAAGTTCCATTAAAGTATCCCTGGAATTATATAGTTGTAAAATTTTTAAAATAGTCTGTCATAAGTAAATTGTTTTTAGAGGCGACCTAAATTTTATCCTATTAATGTGTTCAAATGCAGAATTGTACACATTTTAAACCAAGTTTCATCTTTGTTGTCTTGTGTATACAGGAGCCACATTGCGTGGGGCCAGACCTTTGAAGCCTCCTAATAATTAGAAACACAAAAAAATGGGGTACGGGGTACCTCGGAACTTTTCCTCATCACATCAGATTTGCTGCGCTTATCCTCCCTACTTCGTCCTTATGATATGCAATTCGCCAAATTTATACTGCAACACTTATGTCGTTGATACGGATGAATGGTAAATTCATCCGTTTCATACTCAGCGGTTATCCATAAAGCACTGACCACGCTCTATGCTGCTTAACTTTTATGACCCAACAAAAACCACAGATATACTTATATTAAAACGAAACTTGCTGTCCTATTTTAACGTATCGTAACATACTGTAACATTTTAACTGTGTATAAAGGTAAACACTTATACTAAATTTCAGGACACATAAATTATTTTCCGATTTTAAAAATTATTTTCGCCAGTCATTCGATAAAAATTTAACTAATTCTGACGAAACTTAGCACATATTTTAGTCTGATACATGTTTAAATGCATGCCAAATATTTATCTGATCGCATCATTTTTCGCGTTTTATGATTTTTCAAAAAAAATCTGTGTCATTATTGCATGTTTATGACGTCATGAAAAATATATTTTCCGAATAGCACAGCAGTTGCAGACTGATTTTTGTACTTAGTTTCAACTCCCTAGCATAAATACAGTAGGAGCTACGATGATATCAGACACACACATAAAGACAGACAACTTTGTGAAAACCACTCAGGAGGCTTTAAACACACCTGAAACGAATAATTTTGTACTTACGGTATAAATCAGGAAAACTAATTAAAAACTACTACCTTACCATTGGCCTGCAATTTTATCATAGCTCTGTAATTTAATCAATTGGTCTGTGATTTAATCAATTGGTCTGTGATTTAATCAATTGGTCTGTGATTTAATCAATTGGTCTGTGATTTAATCAATTGGTCTGTGATTTATTCAATTGGTCTGTGATTTAATCAATTTGTCTGTGATTTAATCAATTGGTCTGTGATTTAATCATTGGCCTCTGTCTAAGTTTATTACCTCCTTCTCTTTTAGGTGGGCCCCATTAGAGCCCAATATATCTAAGAATTTAAAAAAAGTAATCTAAGAAATTTGATAGTAATATCAATCGTAAC
Organism: Microvelia longipes; assembly: GCA_018340805.1. NCBI lineage: Eukaryota > Metazoa > Arthropoda > Insecta > Hemiptera > Veliidae > Microvelia > Microvelia longipes. The sequence continues at coordinate 18,433,750 of JACMZG010001913.1, read as the reverse complement.
AATATCCCATATTTGGGTAATAGCTACCGAAATAAGAATGGTAATTTTGAACTCACAAGAGTCAATTTGCTCTGGGGGGAGGGGGGGGGGGGTAGAGACCGTATGTTAAAGTCTAGGACCACTTATTTTGAAGGGCTTTTGATTTAATCATTTAATCCATGTTTGTAGATTAAAATATTTAAATAGTAGGGGTTAATTATGCTTTTGGGCTACAATTTTTAAAAGTGATTTTGAGATGATTAGACAGTGAATGTGGCTCCGAAGAGGCCTCGGAGAACTGAGCGGCCCGAACGTCAGATTCGTCTTTTACCTTTAAATATCACTATACTCAAGGCCAAAGACCCTGTGAGATAGCGACTGACTAATAGCACAACTACTGTGACACTAACTAATATGTCAACGTGAAGCATCGGGGCCCTGTTGTCTGGATGATCAGTTGCATATATGGCAGCTTGTTTTTATTTGCATTTAATTCGCTAGTATCAAACACATAATTATTCTACCTCCTCGATTTTACTTTTAAATTTCAAATTCTCATAATTACCGCACGTGTTTCATTTTCAGAAATATCAGATTTCAAATCTATTAAAATTTAAATATTTCTTCATTATTAATGAAATTATTCTTCGCTTAACCTAAATATTGCACTGAAAATCGTATTTTATTCAAAAATCATAATTTATACTTTATCTATGAAAGTTTTATCATTTTGGTTTAATGCTATTGTTTAGTATTAACTCAACTCACCAAAAAGTTTTTTTTATTCACCCAAGAGGCAAAAAGTTTTTACTAATAAATTCAGTAAACCCAATTTTATTTATTTTTTTCAATAGGTACAAAACCTTTTTGAAATGCGTAGTCGCTGTGCGAGCCAGGGCCTCTATGTGGCCGCTTGCGGTCACATTATTATTTTTACTTTTCCTAATTTATATCATAGGTATATAGGAAAAGTATTGTGTTTGAAAAAATTCGAAATCGGGGAAACGAAATTAAGCGTTTTAAGGCCTCCTGAGTAGTTTTTGCAAAGTTGTCTGTCTGTATGTCTGTTATCATCATTGCGCCCTGTGTATTTATGCTAGAGAGTTGAAACTTAGTACAAAAATCAGTCTACCGCTCTAGTTGTACTATTGGGAAAATATTTTTTTTATAATGTCATCAAACCGCTATAATGAGTCAGCAAAATTTCGCAAAATTATAAAACACGAAAAAATGATGCGATCTAATTTAAATTTGGCATGCTTGTAGCCATGTATAAGACTAACATATAGGGTTAGCTTCATCTTATTATCTGCGTTAGTTCAATATTTATCGAATAATTTGTATACGTCTTTTACAGAATTGTAAAAACTCAGAAAATATTCGAATTGAGTTGAAATTTAATGCAAGTGTACCCCTAGACGTAATAAATAAATGTACTAAGTTTCATTTTAATACAACAAGCCTATCTATGATTCTTGGTGGATCATAAAAGTTAAGCAGCATCGAGCGTGTTCAGTGTTTGGATACATGACCACAGGGAATAAAACGAATTTATTTATTTACTATCTTAGGACGAGCGAAGCGAATCCGAAGATTTGTTGCAGTATAAATTTAACGACTTGTATTTCTGAGGACGAGCTAAGCGAGTTCGAAGTTTGGAGGATGAGCGTAGCTAATCCAATGTATTGAGAAAAAATTCCGAGGTTATTATTGTTTGTTTGAAATATTAATTATATGTTGTTTTATTAATATTTCTTGTTATATAGCCTTTTGTCATGAGTTAGCGAATTTTCATCGCCTCGCTATTTTTTGTTTTATTATTTATTGTTACATGACATTTTTTAATTTATCTAGTGCATTTTCTTCGTCTTTTTAGAGTCATTATTGCATGTTAATAACGCCATAATAATCATTTTATGGCAAACCGAATAGCTATTATTGTGGCATGCGGACAATAATAGCGAATGTATGAAAAATGTAAATGTAAAACTGTAATGAAAAATGTATTGGTCAGAAATCTTGATTTGTTTACATAAAATTATGTATGTCTAACGATAAAGTCATTACTAATGCTTATTTTTAAAGGTCTTTTTCCTTTAAAAATTTGCTAAAGCGTATACATGTTATCTGATAAACATTGACTAATCCTGATAAGATGTACCTATGCACCTTTGTTGGTCCGATGTGTGTCTACATCCATGCCAAATTTTAAATTATTGAAATATTTTCAGCGTTTTATGATAAGTACGCAAGTGATTCGATACAAATTGAACTAATTCTAATAATGAGATGAAACAGCAAATATGTTATAATACGACACACGGCTAAAATCAATTGACACCCCGCCAAAAATCTGTGAGGGAAAGAATTCTATTGGCCCAGACCGACCCCGCTCTTTCCCCCTCCACTTTGTGCCAACCTCGGAATAAAAAAATACCTTTTTCGTAAATAAAATCATAAAAAGGCAACACTGGTTGTAAATATTTGTAACCTCGCGTCGCTTTTATTTCCCTCATTGTGCATATTTATCTGTTCGAGTTCGTTTCGTTCCATTCCAATCTGTTTAATTCATCCAATTATTGCAGAGTTGTAATATGATTTGAGTGCCTATATTTGACGCATGGACATTGATGTATTCTTCAAGCATTTCTTGCTATTAGAGTACAGCGCAGGGTCTGGGGTCTGTCAACCAAAAGACAGCATTTTTTTCGAAAATGCCAATGTCTTTCAATAGATGACATTCTTGACTTTTTTAAGTCATGAATGCATATTGTGTCATATTATTTTTATAATATGAAACAATACGCATTCAATTATACAAACATAACACAAAAAAAGCAGTTTATTTTGGAAAAAAGTAATTATAGCTGACGATTTATTAAAATCGTCAAACTTTTATCATAGAACTATTATGATCCATTGCATTACGTAATCAAAAACTTTAACTTCACTTAATTCATACTTCCCGAACAAATGTAATGCAACACTTAGGTAAATTTATAAGATACAACGATATTCCTACTTAAAAAGTATATAATAAAGTGATGTAGAAATTCATACAGTTTGGGTCGGGGCGGGGGGACACAGTGGTCTAACTCCCTGGTTTTAGGTGGTTCCGAGAAAAACAGGAATTAGTTGCATCAACTACGCACCGAGCGCTAGTTTTCACCTTGTCCCCTTATCACTATTGTTATCAGTTTTAAATCGATACTTCTATTTATGTTTATAAAAATGTAAACTAGACGATTTTTATCTTATTCATTGCCTTTTTTCTTTTTTAGTAGCTTATATGACAATTTTTTTAGAAAATAGGATAACGTGTGTTACGAATGAGACAACGAAGACGTAAATTAAATTTATAATTTCCCAGTTTGATGTTTGTTTACAAACATTTTTGATTTTTGTCTACAAATCATGGTTATCACGATATCAGGTCTACTTAAAATTAACACAGCGTTTATATTTTTATAACATTTTAAGAAAATAAATACCTTTTTAAAATAATTAATTTACAATTTTTAACATTGTTAAAGACCCTTTTAAATAATTTTAACCTTAGAATTGAAGAAATTAATTTTATATATAGGGTTACAGGTCAACTGACCCGCCACTAGCGGAGAAGGGTGAACTTAGGGCAGGTCCATCTAAAGCAGCTTATTTCGGGGGAGTTAGACCACTGTGTCCCCGCGCCCCACCCCTACTGTATGAATTTCTACATCACTTTAGTATACATATAAATAAATTTTTAATATCAAAGATATCAAATAAAAACAAATAAAAAATAAAATAAAATAAAATTCAAAACATAACCTGACGGCTCCGTATCGTTCCGTCGACAAATCACTTCGTCGACAAATCATTCCATCGACAAATCATAGCGTCGACAAATCATTGCGTCGACAAATCGTTCCATCGACAAATAATTTGAGTTTGTCGACGGAATGATTTGTCGACGGAACGAATGGGGTTGTTGCGTCGACAAATCATTCCATCGACAAATCATTCCGTCGACAAGTTATTTGTCGACGGAACGATTTGTCGACGCTGTGATCTGTCGATGGAATGATTTGTCGACGCAACAACCCGGTTCGTTCCGTCGACAAATCATTCCGTCGACAAATCATTGCGTCGACAAATCGTTCCGTCGACAAATAATCTGTCGATGTAATGATTTGTCGACGCAATGATTTGTCGACGGAACGAATCGGGTTGTTGCGTCGACAAATCATTCCATCGACAGATCACTGGCGTCGACAAATCGTTCCGTCGACAAATATTTTTGAGATACTATTTTTGCAATTCCAGCCTGTATTGTTCAATTTGTCTACTTGCATTATGTCAGGCGTTTTAAATTATTTTTTTAAGAACTGCGATAGGACAACATAATATTATTTGTGAATATGAAGGATATAAAATTTTCTATGATTATATATATTACATAACATTATATATATATTATAGATATACAAATAATATACTTAATTAGAATGGTGATAAAAAACCTAATTTTTTTATAGAGATTGTCTACCAAAATCTATTTAATAAATTTTGAATTCACATACTTTATTTGATAATATATAAACAAGAAATTAACTTCCTAAATTACGTTTTATAGTTTTGTAATAATTAAATATATCTGTTAATCGTAAACTGCGCTTTAACGTTTAACATTGCGGTCGTGTTGGATGTTGGACTTGAAGTAGCATTACTATTTGTATTTGCTTATTACTAAAAAATGAAAATGTTTTTTTCCTTTTTAGTAATTAAGGAGGAGCAAATAAATCTCTACTCTGCTTTGTTCCACTTCTTCTCCTTGCCTTAAATTTCAAAGGTATGCATTAACAATACATCTAAACACTGAAGGTCTACAGATTTGTCGACGGAACGAACCGGGTTGTTGCGTCGACCAATCATTCGTCGACAAATCATTGCATCGACAAGTTATTTGTCGACGGAGTGATTTGTCGACAGAATGATTTGTCGATGGAATGATTTGTCGACGGAACGAAACGAGTTGTTGCGTCGACAAATCATTCCGTCGACAAATCACTCCGTCGACAAATCATTGCATCGACAAGTTTATTTGTCGACGGATGATTTCGACAGAATGATTTTGTCGATGGAATGATTTGTCGACGGAACGAAACG
>JACMZG010001913.1:18356123-18421123 GCA_018340805.1 Microvelia longipes | reverse complement strand
CCCGGTGTAATTTTTTAACGTGTCCTCATTTATACCGTAGGTATAAAGGAAAAGTATTGTTTCCAAAAAAATCCGAAACCAGGATAAAATCGGAATTATCCGTTTCAGATGTGTTTTTAAGGTTTCCTGAGTGGTTTTCACAAAGTTGTCTGTCTGTATATGTATGTGTGTGTGAATGTGTGTGTGTAAGTCTATTATTATCGTATCTCCTAGTGTATTTATGCAAGAGAGATGAAACTTTAAATAAAAATTAGTCTACCCCATTATTATATGTGCCAAGTTACATCTCATTATCAGCATTAGTTTAATTTTTATTGAAAGACTTGTATACGTTTTTAAAAAAATTGTAAAAAATCGGAAAATACTCTGATGGACTTGAAATTTGGTTTAAGTATATACCTTTACGTAATAAATAAGTACACTAAGTTTCGTTTTAATATGGCAAGCATATCCATGATTTTTGATGGATCATAAAATGTATGCAGCATCGACCGTGGTTAGTGCCTGGATGGGTGACCGCTGAGAGTGAAACGAATCTATCTACTATCTGAGTCCGAAGACGTTTTGCAGTATAACTTGAACGACTTGTGAATTCTGAGGACGAGCGAAGCGAGTCCGGTGTAGGGAGGATGAGCGTAGCGAATCCGATGTGATGATGAAAGTTCTGAGGTACCCCGTACACGATTTTTTAAAATTTTACTGAGTCATTCTATATTAACTATTTATAGTATAAATATATTCTATATTTTTTTTTATTTTGTCTTAGTTATCCTTATATTAACTAATGTTAGTACATATATTTTTTTGAAGTTATACTCTTTTAAAAGAACTCGCTTGATAAAGTTATTCAAAGTACTTGCAAAGTAGTGAAAACTGTTTTGAATATTGTTTAATCCTTTTAGTTAGAACTTAGTTTATCTTTATACTTTTTTATTCTCAGCTGTATTTTAAATGTTTTAATTAGTCTAAGTGCTACGTTGTGGATGGGTTTACTCGTATAATGCATTATTGGGTGAAATATTGAGTTATAGTTACTTGATTTATCATTCAAACATTTCATGTGATTTTTTATTGTTAACAATGCAGGGTTGTTTTTTTTTCTTTTTTTTGTTAAAGTAGTGATCCGATCAAAGAGCAAATGTTTTGTATTCACATATGCCACATAAATATTGCATTCGTTAATATGTCTTGCAGGAAATCCTGTAAGACATTATTTAGGAAATTTAAAGTTTTAATAATACCAGCCATGTATATACTAAACCAGCTAGTTGAAGTAAAGAAAAAATTTGGGAATTATACAAAAAATTGGAGATAAGTACCACTATAATAACCGAAATAAAAAATTTATTAGGATTAAGCCATCATAAAACTACAAAATATAAATTTAGTTCAGATTACTCAGGGGTAGTATTGTACAACTCTTTACCACAAGATATTAAAGACATTGCTGAAATAAAATGTTTTATTTTAAAATGCAAACAATTGCTCATCAAGAAACCCATTTACTATTTATCAGAGTTTATAAATTAATAAATAATTACGTGTATTCTTATTATTTTATGTATTTTATTGAAATATATTTGACCTCTAGCTATTGTATATTTTGTATACTTATTGGCAAATAAAAATAGTTTTTATTTTATTGTTATTTACAAGTTTATGCAGGGACAAAAATTTAAAATTTCGAATCTTTAAGTATAATTATGCCTTGCAAAGTTAATCATATATAATATATATTGTATATATAAGTATAAGGTTGGAATAATTGAAAGAAATATAACATAGCCTTAACTTTGACTTAGTTTGTATGTGGACTTAGCTTATCCTTTCGATAAAATAGATTAACATTTTTTGTGTTAATGGAGGAGAAACACAGGGTTTTCTTGAGGTTTATTTACAAAAGGTGATTTATTTTCACTGCTTCTAAATCTCATTTTACAGCCTAGTTACATAATCTTCTATTTCCCTGTAAAAATATTTTGTGCTTACATGAGTGACCGCTTCGGTCACTTAAATTTCGGTGTCTGGTGGCCGTTTCCACGATCATAACGAATTTTTAAGTGCATAAAATATTTGTGGAGTAATAGCAAAAAGTAAACATATTCCTTAGTAATAGGTCTAGATTTATTGTAAGTAGTAGTCAGAAAGAGATAATGCCGCATATCCGTAGAGTATACTCCCCCGCATAGCATGTGTGTATTGCATTACTTAGTAATTAGTTTATTTTGAAGGAAGATTAAGTTTTCCTCGTCAAACACTACTTTTTAATATATACCAGGAAAGTTGTGGCGAATTCTGCCTCCAGCTCGGCTAACTAATGCTAAAAGCTTTTTCAATAAAAATTCGTTTGCTGTCTCAAACAATAATGACAATGTATTTTTCTGTTTGACATCATAAATCAAAATTTATAATTAAATAAAAATAAAACTAATTTATCGCTATCGCGACACTCCAGAGCTGACTTGATTTTCTCTCCTTTGGTTCTGTTGGGTATCCCCAAAAACAATAGATACAAGATATATAAATAAGAAATCGTAAATAAAATAGTTGAGAGAGGGTACGTTACCGGCTTGGAGTAACAAAATTTTCTTGTAGCGAAGACAAGATGGAAGTGATGGAAAATTTCATATTTGATGTCATCTCACCGTTAGTTCCTTTAACCGCCGGTAGATTGCAACATTTTCTGGGGGTTAATTAAACATTTCGCATGATAAATATACATTTTAGTTACTATGCTCTCTCATAGATAGCGGGAGATGTATGAAATAGAGAAATGGTAAGTAGAAATAAATAATAAAAATATTAGATCGAACATTTCCCCCCACTTAATTTTGAAAAAAATTAGAAAATTGAAAATTAAAGTTATGAAAATTAAAGAACCTCATAAAACAAAAAAACAAACTTCAGGTGTTTTAGAGATAAAATAAGTATAATCTTTGATTAGGTAAATAATAAACGTAATCTTTAGATATATGTAAATATAAGTTGCTAACTTATGCATTTTTATATAGTCATAAAAAAAATTATAATAATAAAAATAATAGTAAAATAATTACCTACTTCATTTGTAAATATAGAAAAAAATAATCAAAAAGCATCTGCTAGAATTAAATAAAAAAAAATAAAAGGAAAGGAATATTATTGAAGGAAGAGGACAGAGTTTTACTGCAGGTCTTAAATATGATCCTGAATCAGTTTTAATTGAAGCCACTCTTACAACTCCATCTCTACCAGGATAAACACTCTCCACTCTAGCCATTTTCCACTGGAGAGGTGGTAAACGTTCTTCTAAAACGAGCACTAAATCCCCGATTTTTAAATTACGTTGAGGAGTAAACCATTTAGCTCGTTGCTGCAAGGTATGTAAATACTCTTTGCTCCACCTTTTCCAAAAGTGTTGAGCAAAACGTGTGAGAAGTTGCCACCTAGATAAACGGTTCAACCTCTCATCTAAAAGATTAACTTCCGGTACAGCGACTAATGAAGAGCCGATAAGAAGGTGACCGGGAGTAATCACACTAAGATCATTCGGATCAGTAGATTGACTGCAAAGTGGCCTAGAATTCATAATAGCTTCGATTCGACAAAACAGGGTTGTCAGCTCTTCGAAGGTCAAAACCTGAGTACCCATAGTACGCTTAAGATGGTACTTAGCAGAACGAATACCGGCTTCGGCTAGTCCATTAAAATGAGGACTTGCAGGTGGATGAAGCATCCAGTTAATAGGCACTTTGCTAAGTTCAAATTGAACTTCATCTTTATTATCTCTTAAGAAAGTATACAAGTCTGATAAATAACGCTTAGCACCAACGAAGTTGGTCCCGCAATCAGAGTACATATTGGCGCAGAGACCACGACGTGATACAAATCGATCGAGAGAAGCTAAAAAGGCACTGGTGGTTAAATCAGAAACTACTTCTAAGTGTACCGCCTTTGTGGCCATACACACAAATAGGCAAAGGTAGCACTTAAGTGTTTTGGCAAAACGTCGATTACTTTCTTTGATAGTAAAAGGACTCCAAAGTCGAGCCCTACATTGATGAAAGGTCGTGGAGGAACAGTAACTCGCTGCTCAGGCAGATTACCATGAAAGGCGGGTTTAAAGTGGGTTTACATCTAAAACATTTTATACATTTTGACAATCTAGATCTGATAATAGCTCGAGCGCTTAGAATCCAAAATTTAGAACAAAATTGCTTGCAAGGCGCGAGGTCCGACATGTAAGTATTTTAAATGATAAGCATCAATAATAAGGAAAGTAAGATAATTATTCTTTGGCAATAATAACGGGTTCTTAGAAGCTTCGGGTAGATGTGCGTTGGTTAGCCTACCCCCCACCCTCAAACATCCCAGGGGGTCAATATAAGGCGCTAAATGATTTAAAGGGGCGGAAATGTCCTTGCCTTCTTTAATACATTTAATTTCATTAGAAAATACTTGGCTTTGAACCTGTCTAACAATAATGTTAAGGGCGTATTCTTGTTCTGCAGTTGACAAAGGAGATGTTTTATAAACACGGTTTTCAGGAGATAACTTACAATTCTTAATGAAGCGCACAAACCAAGCAACAGAACGTTGTAATTTAAAAAATGAATTGAATTTTTCAATTGGAATACAATCAAGAGTAACTTTAGGAACAGTTTGAAGGAAGGAGTTGACTGAAGAATCAGATTTTATCTCGGGTAAATCTTTGATATAAGATGAAAAGGGGCTAAGGGCCACTTTTCATAAGACTCAGATAACCATGAGGGGCCATGGAACCATAGAGAGTGTTCAAGTAACTCTCTAGGCTTAAGTCCACGCGAACCGCAATCAGCAGGATTAGATTCAGTGCTAATATGGTTCCAAGATGAAGATTGATTGAATCTAATATTTGTACGACTCGAGAAGCGACATAGGTTTTTAAAAGATGAGGAGGGGTTTTGATCCAAGATAACACCGTGGTTGAATCTGTGAATGCATGAACACTGGTAATAGTAATGATAGGTGAGTAAATATCAAAAACATACTTTAGTAATTTGGAAAGTAAAACCGCACCGCACAATTCTAAGCGGGAATAGTTAAAGTTTTCAACGGGGACTTTAGACTTAGCGATAAGAAGTTCAGAAGAAGGGGGCTTAGAATTAGATTCGACATGAATGTAAACAACTCCACAAAAACCACTTGTGAACCGTCACAGAATCCAACAAGCCTAATAGAAATATCATCAGGTTGTAAAACATAACGATTAAGTTTGAAATCAGAAAAATAATAAATTTGTTCACAAAATGAATTCCATTCTTCTAAAATATAAGTTGGCGCACTTTGATCCCACTCTAGACCTAAGCGCCAAAGATGTTGAATGAGGCATTTTAACCTAAAAATAACAGGGCATAGCCATCCCAAAGGATCGTAAATACGAGCTATAAAAGAAAGAATAGAACGTTTAGTACACACAGAGCAGGGCTGGGTAACTTGATAAGAAAAGAAGTCATTTTTAGGATTAAATTGAAGTCCTAATACTTTAACTACTTCACCTACATCAGGGTCAAAAGTTAAGGGAGTTTCTTCTCGTAAATCTTGAGGAATAGAATTTTATAAACTCGTCACTGTTACTACTCCACTTTTTAAGTTCGAAACCTGCAAGTGACAGTAACTTGACTAGTTCGTTCTTAAGAATGAAAGCATCGGTGACGGACTTTGACCCGGTCATTGCGTCATCGATGTACAGATCTTTATCTAGGACTGTAGCAGCGAGAGGGTACTTATGACCTTCGTCTAAAATAAGTTGTTTAAGACTCCTAAGAGCCAGATATGGTGAAGATGCTAGTCCATACGTAATAGTATTTAGCTCGAATTCTTCTATTTCCGAATCCGGAGTTTTACGCCACAATATATGCTGAAAGCGCCTGTCAGTAGGTTGAATTAAAACTTGGCGATACATTTTGCATATGTCCGCTATGAAAATAATACGATGAAGCCTAAATCTTAGTATAATTTCAACTATGTCATGTTGAAGTTTACAACCAATATACAAAGAATCATTGAGAGAAGCATGGCTACCCGGTTTAGAAGTACCGTCAAAAACAACGCGAAGTTTTGTACTTGAACTTGATTCTTTAAACACAGCATGGTGCGGAATAACATAATTTTCTTTACTATATGGTGTATTGAACTTTAGTCATGTGACCAAGGTCAGCGTATTCATCAAGAAATTTTTGATATTCAAGTTTTAATTGAGGATGCCGAGCTAAGCGACGTTCTAAAGATAATAATCTACTTAAAGCAAATGAATATGAACTAGAGCAAGATAGTTCATCAAAATTAGGTTTCATCAAAATAGGAACAATATATCGGCCATTAGGGTCACGAGTGTGTTGAGAAGTAAAAATTTCTTCACATGTTGTATCTTCAGGAGATAAAGAATCAATTTTAGGGGGCTCTTCGACCTCCCAGAATTTTTTAATAATATTATCTGACAGCAAGGGTACAGAAGTAAGAAATGAATTTATAGAATAAGGCATGTTATGTCCCATTGGTCCCATTATGACCCAACCAAAGATAGACTCCCATGCATACGGGGCATTGGGCTTAGATTGAGTTTTCTGGCCAGTCATAACAAGAGAATAAAGATCCGCGCCTATTATAAAATCAATAGGGCCAGGCTCATCAAATTTTGGGTCAGCTAAGTTAAGATGTTTATAAGATTGATAAATATCAGATGGTAACTTACAAGATGGCATGGTGCTTGTCATTTTAGGTAAAACTATGACTTGTGTTTCAAGAATAGGCCCGTCGGTATGAAGTGGTTTCACAGAACATGAGGTAGTACCTGCAGATTGAGCAACATTAAGTCCTATACCTGTAATTGGAATATTTGATTTCTTTACAGGTAGACCAAGTTTTTGAACACACTTAGAGCTTAAAAAACTAGCTTGACCACCGCAATCAATTAAAGTCCTGCAAGGAATAAAATCACCAGAAAAAGATTTAATATGGACCAATGCTGTACCTAGAACAACAGTATAACAATCATTATTAGAAGTATTGGTTTGAAGTACGACTTCATGAGAACTTACAGCACTGCTAACATTGTTAGAATTAGGTGATGAGTCAGAATTATTACTACTTTGATTTGGCAAAGGATTAACAGCTTGGGCTAACATGACAGAGTTATTATTATTTGAAGCTAGGCTAGGCAAATTAGGATTATTATTACGAACAGAGTTAGAAAAATTATCATCATGTAAAAAAGTACTGTGACGTTGACCGCACTTAAGACAATTAGTTTTTGAAGTACATTTACTTATAAAATGAGGTTTTAGACAATTAAAACAATACTTTAAGCTTTTAACTAAGTCTCGCCGTCCAGGAGGCGTAAGCTGACTAAAAGTTTGACACTTGTAAATAGAGTGTCCGGCAATTTTACAAACAGGGCACGGGCTGTTTACATCAGAAGAGAGGCTAAGTTAAAAGATTTCTTAATACTTGAATTATATTTACTAGAGCTAGGGTTAGGTTTGTCAATAGCTGAATTAGACTTCGTAAAACTCTTAGTTTTATTGTCTGAAATCCCTGAAACTTCTAGTACTTTTGATTGATTTTCAATAAAAGTTTTAAGTTGATCAAAAGTAGGGATATTGTTACCAATATGTTTATATTCGAAGTTTTTTCTAGTCTCAGTAGGAAGAGAACGTAAGGCTAAATTTAAAATTATAAAATCAGCTAAGTCTGGAATTAATAAAGCTTTTAGTGAGACAACAGACTCGCCAAATTCTTCTAAAAACTTATTTAAGTTAGAAGCTGATTCACGACCTGAAATATAATTATTATTACTAAAATTAATAAGTGTCTCAAGTAGGTCTGAACCAAGAACACGCTTATTTTGATACTTTTTAACAAGATTTTCCCAAACTATTTGATAATTCTGTTCAATAAGCGGAAGACTACGAACAACAGAAGAAGCTGGACCGGAAACATTAGAACGAAGATAGTGAAATTTTTCAATTGTTGTAACACGAGCGTTGTCATGAATAAGAGATTTAAATTGATCGTAGAACTGAGTCCAATTTTTGTAACTACCGTCGAAAGTAGGAGGCTCTAAGTTAGGCAAACGAGGCTGAACAACTTTATTGTAATCAACAGCTATGTTTTGTTGAACATCAGGCTTAGAATCAACTGGTGTATGATCTGGAAATGTAGTATCATGAAAATGCAATTATCTCATAATAAAGAGAATCGAAACTTTGAGCAACTTGATTGTCTAATTCAACATCAGGTTCTATTTCAACTGAAAGAGAGTTAATTCGCTCACAAAGATCAGTGAATTCTTCAGCAACCTTAGCAAGTTCTTTAAATCTAGCTTTAAAAATAGATGTTTTAGATTTATCTACTTTAACTTCTTCAATTAGATCATACAAAAGTTGAGCTTTTCTGAATTTATTTTCTCTTTTAGTAATGAGAACTCTCCGTTCTTTCTTAGCTTTCATCAAATCCATAGTTTAAATAGGTAGGAATATAAATAAAAAAAGGAAAAATTACAGTGATTTTGATTTGGCAAGGAAACAAAAAATGATGCTTGTAATAATTTTCTTTAAATAAAGCAGAAAAATATTTAATAATAATCTTGCAAATAATAGATAAATAGACAAAAAATAGATCGATATATTTAGTTAGGTATAAAGAGATAAAGCAAATACATAAATCGATAGTTTTGAATATATTGTATATAGATCGATAGTGCAGTATAAAAAAAGATCGATAGTTAGTATAGTAAAGATAGCATAAAAGATAAATGCATAAATTAATCACAACTGTTATAAAAATAATAAAGTAAACAACACCTGAGTCTGGTAGTGCGTAGAAAAATACAAGTTAAGGGTCCAAAGTCCAATTTTAATTACGACTAACCAGAGGGTTTCAAGATAATGATTTCTAGAAAAATACAATTTCAAAATATCAATTAAATGGCATAAAATAATCACTATCACAAAAATTAATAAATTAAATTTATGAAATATGATAATAGAAATAAATTTTAAATTTACCTGAGAAGGTTTTATATCAGAGAAATCGTAAAATAATGAAATAATAGTAAAAATAGTATAATTCATAAAAGTATTATTGGACTGTATTTCCAGGAGTAATTCGATCCGGCGAGGAGGTTCCAAAATGTTGGGTATCCCCAAAAACAATAGATACAAGATATATAAATAAGAAATCGTAAAATAAAATAGTTGAGAGAGGGTACGTTACCGGCTTGGAGTAACAAAATTTTCTTGTAGCGAAGACAAGATGGAAGTGATGGAAAATTTCATATTTGATGTCATCTCACCGTTAGTTCCTTTAATTTAATTATCCCCTCACTTGGGGGTTAATTAAACATTTCGCATGATAAATATACATTTTAGTTACTATGCTCTCTCATAGATAGCGGGAGATGTATGAAATAGAGAAATAGTAAGTAGAAATAAATAATAAAAATATTAGATCGAACAGGTTCCAAACTGATTTTTTTTTCTCTGAATAATTTTCTCCTTTTAAATTAATGTGTAATTAACGGAATTAGTAAATATATGTACTTTATGAAGTTGAAAATAAACTTGAACGAAAAAGAAAACAAAATACGAAGATAATAAACAAAGTTTGAAATTATTCATCGACTTCCAAAGCATAGACTTTATTAATTGGTCTGGTCAAGTTACGAGATTTGGTCTTGACCACAACAGACCTAACCACTCCATCACGACTAGAATTTAGCGCTACAATACGCCCAGTTTTCCATCTTTGTCGGGGCAATCTATCTTCTATTAAGACCGCTTCTCCGATTGTTGGTGTGTCGCGAAGAGACCTTTTCTTTTTTCGCAATTTTGATCTCTCCCGCAAACTGAAGAGATACTCTTTCTTCCAGATTTCCCAAAACTGATCCAAAAGCTTAGCGCCTTTCTTCCAACTTTCTAAAAGTTCATCTTGAGTTTTATTAAAATATTTTTCATTTTTGTAATTGTCAGCTTCCAACGAGACCACAGATCTAAGCTGACAAAGTGCGCTGGGTCAATATCCTTCGGCGTCGGGACCCACGTACACTAACGGTCGGGAATTGAGCACAGACTCCACTTCCACAACTATAGTATCCAGTTGGACACAAGTCAATAATTCTGTTCTAATGTCTTTTGAGGCATCTTGGTAAGCCCTATGAGCCTCTCATAGGCCCCCCCATCCAAGTGAAAATTCAGGGACCATTTCCACACTATCCCTTTTCCACAAAATAGGAACGGACCTCAAAATCTATGGTTTTAATTTTTGTGGACAGGACTTTTGTGGACTTTTCTTCTGTTTTAAAATGAGTTGCGTTGTCCGAAAGAATTAATTTCGGCACACCTCTGCGGGCAACAAACCTTCGTAAGCAAAGTAAAAAGTCTTCCGCACTTAAACTCTCAACAACCTCTAAGTGAACGGCCCTAACTACCAAGCAAGTGAACAAACATATCCAAACTTTAGTCTTTCCCTCCAATGTATTGACCCACAAAGGACCTAAGTAATCAATACCTACAGATGTAAAACTCTCAGTCCTAGTTATTCTAAATTCAGGTAGAGCTGGTGGCTCAGGGTAATTAAAAGCTTTACCTTCCATCTTAGTACAAGGAACGCATTTACGCAAGACTTTACTTACCACTGATCTGCCTTGAGGCACCCAATACTGCCTTCTTAATTCACATAGAGTATGGCTTACTCCAACATGAAAAAGTTTCTTATGAACGCTATAGCTATGCTCTTTACCAGGTAATAATACAGGAAATTTTTCATTTTCACTTAAGTCTGCGTGTGCAAGTCTACCTCTACACCTTATAACCTTATTTTTATCAAAATATAATCCTAACTGTTTTATTAATAAATTTGATTTCCCGTTTTCTAAATAGTTAATTTCCTCCCAATAATTTTTCGATTGTACATATTTTTCCCATTCAACTGTTATAATATTCATTTCACTATCAGTAATAAAATTTTCACTATTAATAGTCTCATTGAATTGATGTTACGTAGCTGAGCTAGTTTTCTCCTAAATTTGATTATGCTCTTCTAACATATGCTGTTGTCCTAAGTAGTCTAAAGAGCATACAAAACTTATTCTCGTCTACTTCATACTTACAAAACAAGGACTGTTATCCTTTTCTTCACTTTTTCCAGTTATGATCCAACCAAATTTTGAACTTAACATGTATAAACCTCTTTTTAACTCTATTTTTTCTAGCGTAATGATATCATGATAGTAACTATTACCTAACAAAATTTGAATTTCTGCACTATTATTTACTAGTTTTCGGTTATCGGCAAAATTTAGATTTGGAAACTTACTCTTTGCGTCTTCTAAATGCTTATTGTACTCTATTTTGTTTCTTAAAATAAACGGACAACATTTGCTGTTATGCTTATGAAAGAACCGTTGGTCATTTTTAGATTTACTTCAACAGTGTAAGAATCTATTACTACCGGCTTAGTCGTTCCGAAAACTGATATTGTTAGTTTTTCTTCGTGGACTGGCTCTAAGTTTAGTTGTTTTGCTAATTTTTCTACTATGTAAGATCGGTGGCTACCCGTATCAAGAATTACTCTTCCATATGCTTTACTTGAATTGCAATTGTTGTATATTTCTACGTAGCAGTTTGCATAGATCCTAGGGTGCCCAAGCCATGAGTTGAGCATCACCCTTATCTTCTTTATTAGCACTAAGTTTCTCTATATGAACATTTTTGTTCCCTATCTTTTTTGGGCACAGACTACGGTGGTGATATTTACTTTTACAATAAAAGCATGACTTAAAAACTGAGCAATTCTGAACGGTATGTTTAGATTTTCTTAAACATTTATAACAACCTTTTAACATCTCTTTCCTTGAATCTATAGTAGGGAATTTTGGACATTCGTCAGTCCAATGATCTTCAGTACAATACCTGCACTTTAATGTACCCGCTAATAACATGCCAGTAGTACTCTGACTATTATTTCCTTCTTTACTTAAATTATTTTTCTATAATAACTATGATCATACTTACTGTAATTTCCTTCATTTCTCATTGAATTACCTATTTTTTCTTTATTGCTAATTAATAAGTCCAACTGTTTCCTTAACTTTTTTGCACCATCTACCTGACTGACTAAATTCTGTGAGTTTAATAACTCTAAAACTGACTCCTCTAAAGTTTTTAATTCTTCTAGTTGCAATAAAATTTCAGACGGAAATTTTGACTTTATTAACGAAAACGTATTAGAATTTTCAATATTTTCACCTAATCCCTCTAATGACCTTCAAAAATGTTCAACTTGATCTAAAGTAGACCTTAAACGTAAAGTCGTATTATTTGATTGTGGCAAATTTCTAAATTTAAAATATATATCCTCAATTATAAAGCTTTGTTGGCAAACCTATTTTTTAAAATATCAATAGCGGCATCATAATTTTAGTTAAAGATAAACCGGCTATGGCCTGAGCGGCATCATAGAGAGTTGTTGTTTCAGTAAATTAAACTTATCTACTTTGCTTATTGGTTTGCAGTCAACAGCAGTATGGAATCTTTCCCAAAATTCAAACCATTTTAAACGGTTACCCGAAAAAGTGGGCATAATCAACTTAGGAAGTTTCGCTGACATTTCCCCCATATCTATGCTCGAGCCCCTGTTTGTTCCTTCACCAACACTAACCTTTGCTTTATCTTGCAACCTATTGTGAAGTAAAACCTTAACATCTTCAGCGTCGAGCATAATGTTTGTGAAAACTTCATTATCGTTTTGAAACCTGGTGGCTTCATCAGGACTTACCGAGACAGATTCTAATTTAGCTATGTACTCATTGTACTTCTCCAAGTACATATTTATTACCTAACAGATCTACCCCTGTTTCCTATCAATCTGTCCATTATCGGCATTCTCTACCCAACCTCTAATCTCAGCCGTTACATCAGTTAGACGCTTCCGAACTGGACCTAGTGCACTTCTAACTGAATTGGCAGTGGAAGTCATTGCTCTCAAGTCCCAAACGTCAGCTAACGCGAGAACCTAAACCTAATTGATATTACCTGACGCCAGAAACTTGAACCTCTCCTTGTCAGATTAACTATTTCTTCAGTTAGTAGTAACCACGCTTTTCTGTTACCATGTGCGAATTCTGCTCCAGCTCGGCTAACTAATGCTAAAAGCTTTATCAATAAAATCGTTTTGCTGTCTCAAACAATAATGACAATTATTTTTCTGTTGACATCATAAATCAAATTTATAATTAAATAAAAATAAAACTAATTTATCGCTATCGCGACAAAAGTTTTAAGTTTTGCTAATTCCATGTTTTTTGGGGTGCTGAACACGAATTTCTAATTTGCCCCCAAGAATTCCTTGTGCTAAAAAAGTTATGGACAACTTTTTTCCATTTATTTTGTTGGTAAATGGGACACCTACATTAGTGATTTTTTTCTTGTCAATTCGTACTGTAGGAAATTTACTCTACTTTCTGAACATTTCAATATTTTTAAGTTAAATCTTTAAATAACTTTAAAGCTCGTTTTAAAGCTTTGAAGCAGCAATGAGATTATGGTGTAAACTTCCTTCTTTACAGTAAAGCCTTAAAAATTATAACAAAAATCAAGTCGTCTTTTATTTATATTACTTAGTAAATACTAGTCAATAAAGCATAAAAATTATGTGCACCAAGAAAGTTTTATAGAAGTTTAACTTTTAGGCTTATTTATGTTTTTAAGGGTGAACATGAATTTCAATTTAAACTCCAAAATGCCTCAAAAATGGGCTAAAAAGTAACGATTTTTCTTTAAATAAATAGACTTCTCAGTCTTTTTTTTTAAGTGGAACACCTTTTTACTTAGTAGTTAAAAAATATTGACATTTTCAGAAAGTAGAGTAAATTTTCTTTTAGTACGATTTGCGAATTGACAAGAAAAAATCGCTAATAGGTGTCCTATTTACAAAAAAAAAAAAATAAATAAATAAAATAAAAATAAATAAATTGGGAAAAAGTTGTCTATAACTGTTTTAGCACAAGGAATTCTTGGTGACAGCGAACGTGGCTCCGAAGAAGCCACGGAGAGCCAAGCGGACTGATTGCCGGATGCGCCTTCTACGTTCAAAATTCACTACACACTCAAATTCACTATACTCGAGACTCGGCTAAGGTTAAGGTGCCTTGTATCTGTTGTCTGAATGATTAGTTGCATATACGGCCGCTTGTATTTATTTGCTTTTGATTCACTTAAATTAACACATAATTATTTGATATTACATTTAAATTTTGTATACATATAATTACTCCGTGTTCATCATCATTTTCACGAGTATCAGTTTTTTAATCTATTAAAATTTAAATATTTCTTCATTATTAATAAAATTATTCTTCACTTAACCTAAATATTGCAATGAAAATCGTATTTTATTCAAAAATCATGATTAATAGTTGTCTTAAGAGTGGGTGGGACGGGTTGACATTAAAACGTAATGTCTTAACATTTTATCATTTTACTTTAATTATATCGTTAAGTATTTATTCTTAACTCTCGAAAATTGTTGCTTTTCCTCTTCTCCTACCGTAGGTATAGGAAAAAGTATTAAGTTCACCCTAAAAATCTGAAAACGAGGTTTTATCGTAATTATGCGTTTCAGGCATCTTTATGACGTTTTGTGTGGTTTTCATCATGCTCTGAAAGTGTGTCTATTTCAAGTAGAACTCCGCTGTTTTCTAATGAATTTTGTGCCGAGTTTTAATAAAATCCGAAGAAGCGTTCGAAAGTTATTGTAAGCCTTAGCTGAACCGTCTAGAAACAAAATTCTTGTACTTACACAATCGAATTGAATAATTTTCTTGTTAAATATGGATTTTATTTAAATGAATATTTTAATTACTATTGTGTATATGGAAAACGTAAAAATTTCAAATATGTTTAATTGGTTTTGTTAGGCTCATGTAGATAAAAAGTGAATAATTTATATCGCGTGCAAGTTTATAAATATATTATATTATGGCTGTCCTAGCCTTAATGTGTATATTAATGTATATATATTAACAATAATTGATATATTGTTGAGATTTATATATTATATATATAATATAATATATATTATATTATATATATATATATATATATATATACTAACCTTTTCTCAGAAAAGATAAGGTTAGTTTCATAGCTAGTTAACAGGAGCGCCGGTGTATAATTTAGTAAATCTACCATGCCAATACAAGAATGCGCCATGTCGTCTTATAGTATAAGAAACCTTTATTTAATTAATTGGCGATGATAATTAAATTTGCCAAAACCGCCACTTAAAATGGTCTGATTGAGCTAAACTGGTTTCAATCGTTTTAGAACACCTACGACCATAAGAAGCTCTTCGAGGTCTTTCCGCGCTTAGAAATTTAAACCTCTTAAGAGATTTTAAAAACACTTGATACAGGAATAATCCAGATGAAATCTGGGTTTCAATTATTTAGTAATAACGTTGTTTTTCACTTAATCTTATTAAGGAATTGTAGAATTTCTTTTATTTGAATGGGGAAGAATAAAACATTAAAAATTAGCAGATAAACTGGATATAGTTTTGAGTTAAAATCCGCTAGAGTATGATTGTGTCTCAGAATCCAGATAGTGAGCGATAAAGAGGCGATAGTAAGATATTATAGATAAAGATAAGTTGTGTCTCTGGAAATTATGAGTTGACGATACTATTAAACCAATTAATAAACTGCTTCTCTGTGTAGACTCTGTTATAGACTATTTTTCACATAATAAAAATATCTTTTGGAAAACACAAATAGGTGCAGAAGGTAATTTTTAACCAAGTTTCACTCTCTTGCATAAACACACTAAGAGCTATACGATGATAAAAGACACACAATCAAATACACACATATAAACAGAGAATTTGGTCAAACCCCAGTCTGAAGGCCTTAAAACATCTGAAACCAGCACCATCTTATCTTTAAATTACCATTAAACACCGTTTAAATTAGTTAAAATCTCAGCTTTACATTTTTAATGCAACTACAATACTTTTTCTGTGTACTTAAATGTATAAACGAGGAAAATTAGAAAAATAAATAAATTGTCCATCTAACTCTTCTTAACTACATATTAACTTAGAGCTTACACAGTTTGTCTCAGCACCGATAAAACAAAATGACCGAGAAGTCGACCATTTTATAGAATAAATAAATAAAACATAGATATAACAGAGATAACAGATTAATTAAAATACCTCAAACCTCTACAAAAGAACCTTCATTTAAAATAGATCAAGGTTTATCGAATAGCTACTAATTAATTCTGTCTCAAGTCTTAGACGACTTCTATCTATCTACCAGTTGAAACAAAGATTTGAAGTTTCTCTTTAGTATTTCCATACAATCAGAGAACAACTGAAACACTGACCTAGAAAAATATATTAATGATAATAAGAATAAGATTAAGAAAGCACGCAATCCTATCAAAATATTTAAGAACTTAAGCACCTATTTTATTTAAGAATTAAATGTTTCTAATTTTTTTAAATAAAAATCCACGACAAGAGTATCACCAACTGGGATTCCTCCTATCAAA
The DNA here is from genome assembly GCA_018340805.1 of Microvelia longipes. Lineage (NCBI taxonomy): Eukaryota > Metazoa > Arthropoda > Insecta > Hemiptera > Veliidae > Microvelia > Microvelia longipes. Next base: position 18,404,549 of record JACMZG010001913.1, on the reverse strand, counting down.
TCTGCCAAGTCACTTTAAACCAGTATGACCACTTGTCAAATACCTTTATTGTTGACAGTAATGGATAAAGTTAATAAAAAAATGATTAATTAATAATTTTGACTGCAAAAAATTGCTGTCAGTTATGACTAAGTTTTTGATAAAATTTAAATAGAGTATCTCCTAAATCGGAAAGTGGGACACATATTGTTTCAAAACTCCCCATCACGAAAAATACGTTTTGTAGGACTTATTAATATATATATATATATATATATATAATATATATATATATATTATATATTTTAATAATATAATATATATAATATATATTATTAAAGCCATATATATTTATAAAACTTGCACGCGATATAAATTAACTTTTATCTAACATGAGCCTAACAAAACCAATTAAACATATTTGAATTTTTACGTTTTCCGTATACACAATATTAATTAAAATATTCAATTAAATAAAATCTATATTTAACAAGAAAATTAACCTTGTATTTCATAATAGTGATGGAAATTAAAATAAAAAGAAAGATCAATAGAGATAGGTATTAAAAGCAGACAAATGTCTGATTCGCGTGTTTCGTATGCAAAACTCTGTTATCTGCTTTATATTTACGTAATAATATATTATTTGAACAAAACTGTTATTATTTTATATTATTATTGTTTTAATGTCAATACTGTTTTCTATTTTTTGTGAAAATTATCGCTTATAATCTATTTATTGTTACTTAGATATATGGATTTTACAGGATTTTTTTTTAATTTTACTAAGGTGGAGTTGTGACGTTATATGTACAAAGTATTTGTAATTGGAGGAAGGTGCTCAGTTTGAATTAAAAAATATGTTTGAGAACTCATTACCATTATTAATATACAATTTTACGATTTTAATGAAAACTTAGTGTGGACTTAATACGATGGCTTTAAAGAAACTTAAGACACGGTAATCCGTGGGAAATACCTGGAAAAAGCGAAGAGCGATGAATAAGCATAAAAGTTAAAGGGAGTTATCAAACCGAATAAAACCTGTTCGGATTTTATAAAAAAAAACTCAATTCAGAGGCCTTGAAATCTTCAATAAAATTTACTGTACATATTGCAAACTTTCTTTCATGAATTACTTATATACTTAGAGATGAAATTCTATATGCACTTCAGGAGTAAATGGCCATTTTAGTCTTTAAGTAATGTTCTCGGCAACTTCTCGGGAACAAATGTTTATTAATGATTCAGGTTTTACTTCAGGAATAAAACTAATAATTTTCTGGGCTATGCCTGGGGAAATAACTCTTGGTATCGTCGGTCTTGCTCTAAGAACCATATAATATAATTGGGGACATATGTGCAAAATTTACTCACATAATTGATCAAACTCGAAAAATTCTTTCTTTTACGATTTTGAAAACAAGGTTTTACCGGAGATTTTCTCATTTTAGATGGTTTTCTCAACTCAGATGGATTCTCTGAGTGGTTTTTACCAAGTTTTCTGTCTGTAAGTGTATGTGTGTGTGTGTTATAATCGTACTTCTATGTGTTTTTATACTACAGTTGAAACATGGTACAAAAATCAATCATAGATCTAGTTGTGCCTTTAAGAAAATACTTTTTTTCCTATAGAAAGGCGAAAAAATTGACTTTCCGCTTTTATTTGAGGGAGGAATGAACTGTTTCGGCCTGTTTGTAAAAATAAGGGAGGTCAGCGCGAATAGTAAGTTACTACTTGCCCTACTGTTTCGTGCAGATAGTTAGATACATTCCTGAAACTCTGGAAAATAATGATCAATTTTTTTATTGCTTTAAAAAAACGGTGGTAGTAGGTAATAGTTAAAGACTCTGAATTTAACGAAATTTTGTATACATAAATAAAATGAAGTAAAATAAAATTTTCATTTGTTATAATTTTCTCACTTCTAGAGAAAAAATCTTGTACGTTCAATGTGAGAAACAGTGATCAGATGGCTACACCCATGATCATCGTAGAAGGTATCATAATGTTGCAAATGTAGTGTATTATCGTATACAATGATAAAAGACACTTTAATAGTCACTCTCTTATAAACAGACACTTTGGTCAAATCCATGTCTGAAGGCCTTAAAACACCTGGAAAACACCTGTCTTTAACTCCCCGCTGAAACACCTTTTAATTTAGTTAAAATCCTGATATAATGATTTTGCGCAAACACAATACTTTTCCTGTATACTACCTTGCATCAACATATAAAAGGAAAATATAAATAAAATGTTCATCTAACGCTTCCTATACGATTTTTCCCTTTGTCCTAGCACCAAAGGGAAATGTTGTCCTAGCACCAAAAGGAAATGTTGTCCCAGCACCAAAGGGAAATGTTGTCCCAGCACAAAAGGGAATGTCCCCAGCACAAAGGGAAGTTGTCCCAGCACCAAGGGAAAAAATGTTGCCCCAGCACCAAAGGGAAATGTTGCCCCAGCACCAAAGGAAATGTTGTCCCGCACACCAAAGCGAAATGTCCCCAGCACCAAAGAAATGACCAAGCTTTTGACCCTTTACAAAATAAATAAAATTTTAATTAAAATACCTCAAACCTCTTACAACAGAACCTTCATTGAAAATAAATCAAGGATTATGGAATCGCGACTCCATATATTGCTCATAATTTTTTATTTTGATCCAAGGTAAAAATATTTTAGGAGCTTGGAAATTACGCCCTTATGGTAATTCAGCTGCAAAAAAGAACTGGATTAAGTCCATTGAACTGGATTTAGATTTTCTTCTCTTTTCACGCTAAAAGTCTAAAATTGTTGATTCGAGAAGTAAACTTCTTTTTATTTCATTACCGTAAATAAATTGGAGGAAAATATGAAGTTAGTAGTCTATTTTAATAGGATGTAAACAAAATATAAGATATGGAAAAGGGAGTAGCAGAGGTTTTTTTTTTAGAAATACACTCTCATGTTTATAAGGCTTGAGGTAGGTTAGATAGAAAACACCCCCCTAATAAGGAGGGTGAAGGTTTTCCCAGAAATACCCCCCTGATGTGGTCCAGAGCGCAGGTACGATATCTCCCCCGAAATTTCCTCCCTTAAGATACTATCCCTCCCTACTACTACCCTTCCTCAAAATTCTACTACCCTCTTTTAGTAGATACCGAAATCTTCGTTGTGTTACATTAACTTTGTCCATCTTTATAAAAATATATTATCTTCAAGGAGTAATAACAGTTAAATTATTTATAGTAAGCGTGTATATATTTGACGTAGTAATCCGTTGTAAATAATCTATTTTGGACAGGAAAGCTCGCATTTGTTCACACCATCAAATATTCGTACTCTTCATTTCATTTAAAAGGTAATTAATTATTCAATCACCATGACAGTTATTAAATAATTAACTTTCATTCTATAAGTATGATTTTATTCTAATTTAGGTGTCTTAAAAAATTGTCTAGGAGTTTACCAACAAATTTTCAATGTTAATCATATATTTTAGACTGTTATTTTTGGGCAAGAATTGTATGTGTCAAATTTTTACATTTTTGTGAAAAATCTTTTATTGTCCACGTTTCCTCACAGTAAAATACCCCCATAATAGTGGTATGGAGAAAATTAATTTCAGTTATTTCTTTATTTTTCCTTTACTCATTTATAAAGGTGGTATTTAGGAAAAGTATTGTGTTTGCAAAAAAAAAAAAAAATCCGAAACCGGGATGAATCCGGAATTATTCGTTACAGGTGTTTTTAAGGCCTCCTGAGTGGTCTTCTTAAAGTTGTCTGTCTGTATGTGTGTGTTTGTTATCATCGTAGCTCCTAGTGTATTCAGGCTAGAGAGTTGAAACTTTGGGCATAAATCAGTCTACCGCTGTAGTTGTGCTATTCAGAAAATATTTTTTTATGACGTCCTTAACCCGCAAAGCCAAAATTTCGAGAAATCATAAACGCGGATAAATTATGCGATCGGATTGAGATGTGGCACGCATGTTGTTATGTATAAGAATAACATATGTGCCAAGTTTCATCTCATAATTAGCATTAGTTCAAATTTTTATTGATTGACTTGAGTACGTTTTTTTAAAAAAAATAAAAAATCAGAAAATAAATAATTCAATTAAGTTGCATCATAAAAATTAAGCAGAATTGAGCGAGACAAAATTAAATAATAAGACTTAAAGGTGATAAAATAAATAAATTTCTAAAATAATCAAAAAGTCATATTGGCAATGTTGTTTTTTTCAAATCGCAAATTAGAACTTCTTATTGTTTTGGTATAATTAGCTCTCGTGGCAGATACCACTATTATAATAGCCTGGCCTGAAAAATGTCTCATTTTGTAATACTTCAAACTATATTTATCTGAAAATATACCATCACTTATAAAGGAAAAGCATAGTGGAGCCTTTTTCAATTTTTTTATCAGATGTCTTGTGTAAGTTATTAAAAAATTGTGAAAAATCAGTAAATAATTTAATTAAGTTGAGATTCAGTGCAAATGTTAACCTTTACTTAATACATATGTACACTAGGTTTCGTTTCAATACGACAAGTATATCCATGATTTTTGTTGGATCATAAAAGTTAAGTTAAGCAGCATAGCCTGTCAGTGCTGTATGGGTGACCCGCTGAGAATGATACGGATGCATTTCCTATCTGAGGACGAGCGAAGCGAATTCGAAGACACCTTGCAGTACATATAGGCGTATTGTATATCTGAGGACGAGCGAAGCGAATTCGAAGACATCTTGCTGTACATATTAGGCGTATTGTATATTCTGAGGACGAGCAAAGCGAATTCGATGTAATGAGGAAAAGTTCTGAGGTACCTTGAACCCGATTTTTTCTTTCTTTTCATTTAAACCGTAAGTACGTAGGGAAAGAGTTGTGCTTGTTCTAAAAATACGAACCCAAGATTTCACCCAGGATTTATGCAAGTATTAAATAATTAATATCACTGTGTGGGTAGTCTTATAAATTTCGCTTGTATAAATATAATAATACGATGTTGGAATAGTGAAAAAAAAATTAATGTTGGTGATTAGGTAATTAGACATATTATATAAAAATATATATAATACGCCTCCTCCGTGGCCGTGATCGTTAAGGCGTTCGATTTCGGCACCGGAGGTCCGGGCTTCGCAGCCCGGGCTATACTCCAAGATTTTATGAATAGTATTTGTATTAAAAAAAAAAGATTTCGCCAACTTCAATTAATTCTTAGAGTGTAGTAGATGCAACCCACCTGAGGTGGTTCCCGCAGCGTGAATACACTGATGGGCCGAAAGGCCCTAAAACGGGCATTTTATTTTATTTTATTTATATATAATACAATAAACTAACACTAATATTAGTTATAATGAGATATTGAGAAACCCTAATAAGTTAATATGAAGTAGTAAGAAATAATATAGTTTGTAAGAAATTATTAGACTATGAGATATTAGAATAAGAAATAGAGATGATAATAGCATAATGAGACAATAAAAGATTAAAATAAAGCAATATAAAGATAATAAGAAGACAAAAAATCAGAAACGGGGTACCTCGAAACTGTAACTCATCTCATCGGAATTGCTACGCTCCTCGTCTCAACTTCGGACTCGCTTCGCTCGTCCTCAGATAGTAAATCCATCCGTTTCGTTCTCAGTGGTCGCTCATACAGCACTGACAAAGTTTAATGCTGCTTAAATTGTATGAACTAACAATATTATTGATATACTTGTTGTATTGACACGAAACTTAGTTAACTTATTTATTACGTAAAGGTAAAAACGTGTATCAAATTTAAACGTACACAAGTAATCTGATAAAAATTGAACTAATACTGATAATGAGTGTTTAACTAATACTAAGCACATATGTTTGTCTTATACATGGCTACATGCGTGCTACATCTCAATCCGATCGCATCATTTGTTCGCGTTTTATGATTTTTTGATATTTCCGCTAAGTCATTATTGCATTTTTTCCGAATAGTACAATTACAGCGGTAAACTGATTTCCTTACAAAGTTTCAACTCTCTAGCATAAATACACTGTAGGAGCTACGATGATAACAGACACACACACACACACATACACAGAGACAAATTTGTGAAAACTACTTAAGATGCCTTAAACGGATGATTCCGATGACATCCCGGTTTCGGAATGTTTTCCTAACACAATACTTTTCCTATATACCTACGGTGCAAATGAGGAAAAGTAAAAGAGAAAATGAGACAAGATGATAATGATGATAATAATATTTAGACAACATAAAGATTATAAAAATCATTTGATAGACAACATAGAGATTATAAGAATCATTAGTTAGACAACATAGAGATTATAATAATCAGTAGATAGACAACATAGAGATTATAAGAATCAGTAGATAGACAATATAGGGATTATATAATAACCAGTAGATAGACAACATAGAGATTATAAGAATCTGCAGATGGACAACATAGGGATTATAAGAATCATTAGATAGACAACATAGAGATTATAAAAATCAGTAGATAGATATCATAGATATTATCAGAATCAGTCGATTTAGCAACATAGAGATTATAAGAATCAGTAGGTCACCCTCTTTAATATTAAATTATGGTCTGAATTATTTCAGGCATATTCAAAAAATACCAAGACTTGGTGTTGTTTTTTATTTTTCTCTCCTACTGCTGTATAAGAAAAGTATAGTCTTTATCCTAAAATGCAAAACCGAGGTTCCATCATGATTATCCGTCAATTAGATTACGGATTTTATGTCACGGCAATTAGATTTACCGACGAGCGAAGCGAGTCGGGATAAATTGCCAAGACATAAAGACATTCTCAGCCGGATGGCATACACTATTTTTTTTTGAGGTAGCACTCATTAAATAAAGCACTCATTAAAAAAAAAAAATAGCACTCATTAAACTGCGCTATATACTTAATTGAAAAAAAAAAAAACGTCCAATTATTATAACTCCATATTATCGCCGTCATTAAATTCATCCATAGCTTCACACTTTACTCAAAAATGTAAAAGCTTTACAAATAAACACACAAAATTGTCAATTAGAACACCTTTTAAAAACGAAAAAAAAATCTACAAACAAAAACAGAAACAAAATGAACGTCTATAAAGAAAACTCATGAAGGTTAACATAGATTGTTTTTGAACACGCTACATTACAGTAATGGCGGCAACATATGAATTACTTTACGTCCTAGGAGTTTTTTTTACATTCATTTTTGTCCTCGGAGGTGAAAGTACTAAATATCCTCCTATAACAATAATGATTGGCTTCTCATCCTAAAAACGGTCCAATAAAGTGCTCAATTACGTACTACCTCAAAAAAAATATTTTTTTTAATTGTTAGGTTATAGCCCGGAATTGACGTCATTGCAGGAATAAATAGTAAATTTTCAAAGTCGACCACCTATACCGCTTCCTGCATTGACGCCACTTAAAAAAGTCAGGTTATAACCTTTTAAAGCTAGTTTAAGTTTGTTTACATCGAATTGAATCCCCTTATACTTTAGAATAATACTATATATAGAAGGAGCACACGACCGTAAACACAATGTAATTCCACTGATAACACGAAAGCCGGTTGACTGGTGGACTTAAGTAGGGGTACCACCCTAACAACAAAATATTATTTTATATATGTATCATAAATATCTATTAATGTAGAAAGATCGTAAAGAACAAATATAATATCTTAAAAACCTGCTGAGTATTTAATAAAACCGGTCTTAGATGGCAAAAGGGTGGCGAAATACAAGAATCTACATTTAGTTGACGAGGACTACTTATAATATATTTTTAATAAATACGTTAAACTACAATTTAAAATGCTTAAAATATTGTAATGCGCCGATATTTATATTAGTATTTTATGAATAATCAATCATTAATTAATAATAGAACATAATAATTCAGCAACCGGAAGTATTGCCAACTTTTTTTAAGAAAATTTTATATTGTTAGGGTGGCAGCATTACTGAAATCCACCAGTGAACCGGCTTTCGTGTTATCAGTAGTGCTCCTTCTATATATTGTATTATTCTAAACCTTATACATTTGTAACATATTGATAACACGCTGCTTGTTTGTGTTTTTGTGTCAAGTATAACTTTTTGTGTGTTCATACAGGAGTTAAAATTTGGCACCAAAATAACCTTTTAGCGTCTTTCGTCACTGAGAGTATTATTATGTTTGGATTTTATCATCCCACTTATCTAATTTAACAAAAACTTAAATAGCTCTATAGATAATTAAATTAAATTAAAGGAATAACTTTATAGTCCTTAATTAGATAATATTTTATGTTTAATTTATTTAAATATAATTGGAATAACATTGCAGTTTAGCATAGATGTAGAGTGTGTTTGGCTCTGTTTGAGAAAAGGTTTTGTTGGAATAGATCCCAGTATGGAGCCCAGATTGCTCTGTACATTAAGATATCGATCTCTACAATGCTTTTAGATGTTGAAAAACAAATCTAATTTCAAATTATGAAATTAGTTAACCTAATAGCATATTGAGGGCGTGAACTGTTTTCATGCTAATCTCTCTTAAAACCCTAAACCAGATTTACTCTTTTGCCTCCTTATATTTTAAAGTCGATTATCTGCCAAATGCAATAATCTACAAACCAGATTATTATAAGATTTCGCTACCTAAAATTAGAACATAATTAATAAAACACCCAAGTCTCTCCACGTATAATATTTATTGACAGAGCCAGCTTTCAACCTTTCGGTCATCATCAGTGTCTGAACAATGAAATATAAATCAATGACTACACCTAGTAAAAAATAAGAAAGAGAGAAAATAAATAAATAAACAATGTCAAAGACTAAAAAATGAAAACATAAAATAAATCTTACGTTTTTAGAAGCCCTTGAAATTAAAAGGACTAACACCCAGTTTGGGCCCTTATCGCTGAACGCCAGAGGAAAGGGAGGCTCTTCAGTTGACTAGATGAACGAATAAATATAAAGATACCACAAGTCCGATTTGTCGAAGCTAACAAGTATCTCCTTACTACATTTATACATCGTTCGCCGGTTAGTTTTTAATTTTTTAATTCTGTAGATTTTGTTTTCATTTTTTAGTTTTTGACATTGTTTATTTATTTATTTTCTCTCTTTCTTATTTTTTACTAGGTGTAGTCATTGATTTATATTTCATTGTTCAGGCACTGATGATGACCGAAAGGTTGAAAGCTGGCTCTGACAATAAATATTATATATGGAGAGACTTGGGTGTTTTATTAATACTATATACTTCACTTGCGTTTCTTCTTTTTCTGATTAGAACATAACTTTTATTAAATAATCGAGTATAGAGTACCTCGATACTACATGCTAAATCCAATAATCTACTTCTTACCAGATATATTTGATTTCGCCATCTACAATTCTAAGAAAACTTTTATTAAATAAAAGTTTTAAAAGTGACCTGGTTACAGAGCACCTCGGTACATTTCCAAATTATCATGATTATCTAAAGCTTAAAGTTGTATTAGACCACCATAAGCTATTTTGCAGAGTTATCAAACATTAAAAAAAAAATAATTAAAAAATGAAAATTTGACCTTACAACATTACATCCACTTCTACATCTATTAATGGAGGGCCAAACAACAAAAAGTCATAAACAATCAATATTTAATTTTGAGGTCGAAGGAAAAACGAAGTAACACCTCCTTTAGCTTGGGCCATATCTCTCACCTATAAATGGGGCCCTATTAAAGCCCAGTATACTCTATCTTAACATTATCAAGTACGGGACTTCTAGATGCATATTTTAAGAAATCTACATACATTTAAATATAAAATAAATACAATATAATCTAATTTATAAAATCATATTTAAAATCAGTAATAATAAATAAAGAAATAAAATAATAAAAATAACAAAATAAAGCAAATTTGATTTCTTCTTATTTTTCACATATCACAGTAATAACTAAATACGTCTTACTATTCTTTTCTTTTTTTCTTGAATTGTTTGTCTATTTTATTTTATTTATTTAAGATAAAAATATGATTTTTTGTTCCCTTTGAGGAGTCCTATCACCTCCTTCTTTGGTGATCGGTTTCTTGCATCGATATGAAACTTGGTACAAAAATCAGCCTTGTTAATGTCCTGAGCCCTATCCCATGTTTCAGAATTATTTATTCAATCTTTTTATAACTATATTAATATCATTTATATCTTTTTTACTTATAGCATATCTATTTTTCTGGAGGAAAATAACATTTTTAATAATACTTTCCTATAAATCATAAAATTTATGGATAACTTACTACATTTTAAATTTTCTATTTATGTCTTCGCTTTTACGCGATATTTTTATAATTTTCTTTTATCTAAATCTTTATTTATTCTTTCTTTTTTAAATCTATGCTTTTATTCTTTACGACATAAATGCATCTGGACATTTTAGTCATTAAAAACGTTTCAATTTTGCTTTTAGTGTGTTTTGATTGTGTTTAGATTATAATTTATTGTTTATAAATGTTTCTCTTAGTTTATATTTATTTGATTTTATGTTTTGTTTACATTCTATCTTTGTAGTTTGAATTTTTGTGATGTAGTTTATTTTTAAAAAACTCTTTTTGACGTATAATTGTTTTAAATTTAATATAGAAACCTGGTAATATTATACCCGTGTAGTACTCTACTAGCGCCCACCTAGTGGACATTTGAGGAACTTCACCAGCGACAGTAAAAACCCCTTTTTACTGTTGCATATTAAAAAACTACGAAACTGTAGCAGACGGTAAAAAAATGTTACCTACTTTTATAATTATGTAAAGTCCCTACTTTTCAGCCGCCTAAAAAAATATTAGCTAATATATTTTAAGACTAAATTAATTTATTTTATCATTTTTTTTTTAATTTCTTCACAAGTTAATATTTTATGAATGTTTTTCATTTATTTATTTTTCATATTTTATAAAAGATTACTCTTATTTATGAGCTAAATATTTTTTATAATACTGGCTTTTAGATATAAGTAATTGTATTCATTAAAACTTTAGATTTATGTATAACTTATCATATTGAAAGGATAAGAAGATATATTTTTCGTTTTGCGCTTTATACTAATTTGAAACTAGTTTGTGTTTTTATTCTAAAATTTATACCTATGGAAATTATAACATAAAAAATACGATACACATGCTGACTTTAAAAAAACTTTTATTTAGTTATTACTGTTTAAATAATTTAAATAAAAATGAAAACATTTAAATATTTATGAATAAAATAAAAATAGATGCATCTAAGTATATTGCGTTCGATTCAAATTTGATCATTTAAAAGGAATATTGAACAAACAATAGAATTGTTTGAAACATTTAAAAATGTTTCATATAATGCTATGTTCTTCAGTATATGATACGAACAAAATGTAGATACAAGTTGTTTTTTATTTAATCAATAATATAAAGTATATTGTTTCAATTATTATTTTTCAATATCCCTGATATTACTTGAAAAGAAATTGTAATATTACTTCGTTTGAATGCAAATATTGGCAAATATCATTCCTTATCAATTTTCTTCTCTTATTTGTTATGTGTTAGCTTTTTATTATGATATAGTTTTATTACGTTTGTTTGATTTTTTTTTTACATTTTAAAGTGGAATGCTTAGCGCTAACAATTTTATTTATTTCTGCGTACATTTTTACCTCTTTTATACTCTTCTCCTACTTTATTATTTTATTTTATCTTCGAATCATAAAACGCGGAAAAATGATGCGTTCCAATTGAGATATGGCGCACATGTAGCTATGAATGAGACTAACTTATCTGCCAAGTTTCATCTCATTATCAGGATTATTTCAATTTGTATTTAAAAATATATAATTTATATAAATAAATATAAAATATAATTTTAATGACGTTTTTTAAAAAATTGTAAAAATCGATAAATAATGCAAGCAAAGTATTTATCTTTACCTAATAAATAAGTACGGCAATCGTTTTAATATGACTAGTATATCCATGATTTTTGGTGGATCATAAAAGATAAGCATTATCGAGCATGGGGCACCGCTGAGAATGAAATCTGTTTATTATCTGAGGACGAGCAAAGCGAGTCCGAAGACATTTTGCAGTATAAATTTAACGACTTGCGAGTCCGAAGCTGGGAGGATGAGCTTAGTGGTAATGAGGAAAAGTTCCGAGGTACCCGTTTTTTGTATTTTTCGATTAGAATAATAAAATAAGTCTCTCTACTGATGTAATTATTTATTTAAAATAAAGCACAACAGGCTTTCAACCAACTAAAAGTCATCATCAATGCCGAGATGTTAGGAAGCTATGTTTCAGGTAAAAATACTTGATATCTCCAATTTAATATAATTTGGCTGACAGGTAGGCACCATAGAAGAAGAAAATACCCAGATTTTTGGCTCATTTGGTGCAGTCATTATTGCCGCAGTAGGTGGTGAATTTTCCAAAAAATGTGATTTTTTCAACTTTTCTTTTACAAAAATGGCTGTATCTAAAATTCTGCATAGGGTATGTTTTTTTTGGTGGCATTTAAAAGCTTAAACTTAGCCCTTTCAAATAGATTCTACATACTTTAGGATAATTAGTCACAAGTTTTTATTATGAGCAAACATAAAATAAAAATGCTAATGTCTCAAAAAACGCCTTTTAAAATTTTGAAAAAATTCCTAAAAAGAGCTTAAACTGTTAGTAAAATGTCCACTAAGTTTCATTTTGGGACCGCCATGGGATTGGACACAGTAGGGCATAACGTGTGTCAAAGAGTAAAAAAGTCACTTTTTTGAAATTTCTATCAATAATTTATGTGATAAATCTTAACTTTTTACACTTTGACATACCTTGACACACGTTATGCACTACTGCGTCCGATCCCATGGCGGTCCCAAAATGAAACTTAGTGGACATTTTACTAACAGTTTAAACTCTTTTTAGGAATTTTTTTCAAAAATTTTAAAAAGGCGCTTTTTAAGATATTAGCATTTTTATTTTATATTTGCTCTTAATAAAAACTTGTGACTCATTATCCTAAAGTATGTAGAATCTATTTGAAAGGGCTAAGTTTAAGCTTTTAAACGCCATCAAATAATAATCACACCAATATGCAGAATTTTAGATACAGCCATTTTTGTAGTCAAAGAAAAGTTGAAAAATCACATTTTTTGGAAAATTCACCACCCTACTGCGGCAATATGGCTGCACGCAATGAGCCAAAAATCTGGATATTTTCTTCCTTCTATTGCCTACCTGTCAGCCAAATTATATTAAAATCGGTGACATCAAATCCAAAAATGTACTTTTTTTGTGTTGATTTGACTTGGAATGACCCTGGGTCGTCTTCAGTAAGATCAGTCAAAAAGAACAGTCAAGTGTAAGATAAGACTCAAAACTTAGCACCCTAACATCTCGCCGGCATTGATAATGACTTTTAGTTGGTTGAAAGCCGTTCGTGCTTTATTTTAAATAAATATTTTACATCATAATTATTTTACATAATGAACTCATATGTAATCTTCATATAATATAATTTTGCGAGAGACACCTATGAAATGGGCGCCGACAGAGCCTGGAACTCACTCTGACCTTTAATTAATTTAGAAGAATATAATGTTAAGTATTTATCAGAGACGAGCGGTGCTCTCTTACCGCTGTCATGCTTGGCATGCAAAACATATATCATTTGATACTATCGAGTTTTTCAAAACATGAATCGTTGACACAATATAATTGTGCGAGAGACACCTAGGAAATGTAACAAGCAAAAAGCAATGCTACTTCTGGGAACTGTTCCATCATTCGACTGTAGTTATTATTGATGGCTCGACATAATGTCATGTCCCACTCTGTTTCGTTACGTCTAACTCATCAGGGCGCCGATAGAGCCTGAATTCACTCTAACCTTCAATTAATTCCGAAGAATGTAATGTAAAGTATTTACCAGAGACGAGCGGCGCTCTATTACCGTTATTATGCATGGCAAGTAAAACATATATCATTTGATACTACCGAGTTTTGCAAGACATAAATATTTGACACAATAAAGTTTGTGTAAGTGACACCTAGGAAATGTAACAAGCAAAGTGAATGTTATATTCTCCAAAATTTTAATTGAAGGTCAGAGTGAGTTTAGGCTCTGTCAAATGATAGAACAAGTCCCAGATGTAGCATTGCATTTTGCTTGTTACATTTCCTTGATGTCTTTCACTTGTTACACCTAAATATTGTAACAAACAAATACCACATCTGGGCACTGTTACATCATTCGACATTCGTCAATGAACTTCTATATCGCCCATAGTTTGTATCCTAATAATTTTAGAGATGATTTGCTATATAAAACATAAATATTAAAAAAGCATCTAAATTAACATTTTTTCATCATCATTAAAAAAATGGAATTATTTTTCATTGAAATATAATAAAAAACTAAATTGAATAAAAGAAGTGGATAATGACATTATGTGATGAAAAGAGGAAATTCACTACGTGATATAACGTGAATACATCTCTACTTGAAAAATATTAGAGTATAGAAGGAGCGGGTAAAAAACAGAGTCCTGAGTTTTTTACTCTACTAGATTATATTTGAAAATACCATAGCGTACTTCAATACCTTGCTTAGCTTCTTATCTTTTATATTTTGGATTTAGCGGAAGAGTTTTGTGTTTTGAAACTCGTTAAGAAACGAATTGAAAACCAACCACGCGCTTACAATGATGTTTATAAAGTAATTATTTATGGTGACCTATGGCGAGAGCTATCCATGGATGCGAACAAACCGGCACCAGTGTTCTATAAGAATCATACCTACTTGGTGGATAATGATGCCTTAAAAGTTCCCTCTAACATGTTGTTCTGGAAATAATCTAAAGCCGCTGCTTTTGAACATTCGGTAAACTATTTCTCGTTTCGCATGTCCTATGAACTATGCAGCTCCTTTCAGGTCATATTATTAAACCCTATTGCTTCTCATTGGCCGTTAGCCACGTGTGTAGGAAATTTTTATTATAATTTCTTTTGTTGTTCCTCATATATTAATACTAAGGTTGGGCACTAAGAGGAATAAAATAACTACTGCTGTCTACTAATGTACTATATTTCGCCCTCTACCTCAGGGCATATTCATGTAATCTACAACATAGATCAATACAAATATATTATGTAAGGAAATTATTATATCAGCATTTTCTTTTGTCAACTTGCAGGTTTCTTCTCAAAACCAATTTAATTTGATTCAGCACTACAAAAGTACACCAGTTATTTAGAAAAGGAATAAAAAATATTTCTTTCGATTTTTTAATGGTTTTTAGTTGCTGAGGTTTAGTGTTTCATTTCTTTTAAATTTTCTAAATAAATGCTTAAATTTACAGTTAATAACAAGACATGTACATCTTCCATTCTCAAAAGGCCTCGTTATCTTTGTAAGCCTCAGTTAAAAACTGGATACTTTGATGAAATAATTTAAGAATAGTAATAATTTGAAATTTCTAAAAATGTTAGAAAGATGTGTTTAATTTTTTAATTGCTGCAAAGTAAATGCAATAAGCTATATTTATATCACATCTGCTAAGTAAACGCAATTAAGCAATGTAGTTGGCCACTGCCGCGAATACACAATAAAGCAATCTACTTTGGCCACTGACTTAAGGTAAAAAGAATTAAGACCAAAAAAAGAAAGAATCCGAAAGAATATCTTTCGGCCAAGACTGCAAAGAAGATGCGATAAAGCAATCGACAACTACCGCAAAAACGCAATAAACCAATGTACTTTGGCCACTGACTTAAATTAAAACGGATGTATTTCGACCAATACCGCTAAAAAAATGCGATGAAGCAATGTAGTCCGGCTACTGCTGCAAATTAAATGCACCGAAGGGTTGTATTTCCACCACTGCTTTAACCAAATGCGTTGAAGCGTTTTATCCTATATCTTAAAAAACACTTGTAAGGAACAAAACTCGTGTATTTCTCTTTCGAAATTCTACTAAAACCCTGAATAAAAAGAAAAAGTATAATTTTCAACTCAATAGATGAAATAGATAGAGAAGAAAACTCATGTTTATTTTTTCTCCGCTTTATTATCAAAGTAATATTAAAATAATACTCTGACAGAAACCTTATAGAATATGGCCATTTTATATGGCTGTAGGCCATCTCATGGTGTCCTATGTTTATAGCTTTTTATTTTATAATTTTACAGATCTTTTATTTATAATTTTATTCATTACTTTTCCTCATTTATACCGTAGGTATGTAGGAAAAGTATTGTGTTTGCAAATAAATCCAAAACCGGGATGAAACCGGAATTATCCGTTTCAGACATTTTTAAGGCCTTCTTAGTGGTTTTTGCAAAGTTGTCTGTTGTATGTGTGTCTGTTATCAACGTTGCACCCAGTGTATATATGCTAGAAAATTGATTTTTTATTCGATCATAACAACTAAGGAGCATTGAGCGTGGTCAGTACTGTATGGA
This sequence comes from Microvelia longipes, assembly GCA_018340805.1. Lineage (NCBI taxonomy): Eukaryota > Metazoa > Arthropoda > Insecta > Hemiptera > Veliidae > Microvelia > Microvelia longipes. The sequence continues at coordinate 18,388,100 of JACMZG010001913.1, read as the reverse complement.
TGGCCGCTGAGAATGATACGGATGTATTTACTATCTGAAGACGAGCAAAGCCATTCAAAAGGCATGTTGCTGTATAAATTTGGTGGACGAGCGAAGCGAGTCTGAAGCAAGGAGGATGAGCGTAGCGAATGTGATGTAATGAGAAAAAGTTCTGAGGTACCCCGCACCCGATTTGTTTTACACACACACACAGATATATATATATATATATATATAAATATATATATATATATTATAATATATATATATATATATATATATATATATATATATTATATATGTATTATATATATAATATATATATATATATATATATATAATATATATATATATATATATATAGTATAATTTTCTGTTTGTAATAATATCCCCAATTTATTTGGTAATAACTCTTTATTATATTTGAAGGCATTGTTAAAAGGTAGGAACATTTGTAAATCTCGATCTTTATTCAGTCCAGTTTTAGTTTAGCTTCCCAAAATAAAACTGCTTTAATCAAGACCCACCTTCTTGTCACCAATTAGTCATGTTAAAGAGGAAGTAATAGTGATACTCTTTTTATCACATCTAAGATATAACTATATATATATTTTTTTTTTTTTTTTTTTAAATAATATCCTTTATTAAAAGTATAAATTTACAATATAAATAGCATTCTAATTTAGGATAGAATGCCACACTTTAGAGTTATACACTCTGCGCTGTGGGCAAATACTTAATTAACTATAAGACTAAAGAACTATTTTTTTTTAATAACTAACATGCAGTATTTTTATTTGTCTAAATATTCACATATACAACATATTACATACATACACTCATACCACACATACATATACATATAACACACATACATACATACACACCATACATACATACAACACATACATACATACACACATACATATACACTACATACATGCTCACAATACATACATACACATACATATACAAATACACACATATCATAATATACATAATTATTTTAATACATTTTTATTAATGCACAATATTTTAATTTTAATAAACATTTTGTCTTATCCTTATCTTTGAATGAATCTTCAAATTGATCTTGATCAAGGGAAGAAATAAGAACAACAATAATTGAACAATTAGGAAAGTATTAATAAGTAAATATTTTAATAATCTTTCTTTTTTCCTGTATTTTGTTGGTTTTGTTTTTGACACAGGTAAGTGCGAAGGTGTTTTTTGAATGAGTCCGTTTTTAGTAAGTCAGTTGTTTTAAACGTTATAAATAACTCTGTAGGTAGTTGATTAATAAGATTCAGTCCGTAGTAAGTCCAGTATTGCTGTGCTTTACAGTGTTAGTCTTAGGTAATTGTATAATCTCTTTGTTTCGTTTCTTGTTCCTTTGCCGTGAAGTATTTCTGTCAGTTTATTCTGTTTTTCAGTCCGTATAGTATGCATGTCATTTTGTAAATATTGTCGATATTAAGTACGTCTAATTAGTATATAGTTTTTAGTGCTGTATCCCTGGTTTTTAAATATCGTCCTGATTATAGCTTTCTGTGCTTTGAGTACCATCTTCTTAGCCGTATCACAGGCAGATCCCAGGCTATTATTCCATATACTGGATTATGAATTTATGATTCCATAATAAAGGGATCTTACCTGGGATATAGATAAGAATCCAGTAACTCTTGCAAAAATATATACACTCTGTCTAAGTCTAGTTGTAAGTTGTTGAATATGAGGCGTCCAGTTTAAGCATTCGTCTATTGTTAGTCCTAAATATTTTGTATCTTTACTTTTGCTAATGTAGGACACGTACAGGGTAAGGGTAGGTAGCGTGACAGTCCATCTCGTGCACTCTAAGTTTCGTGAATTCAGGCTGTCTGTTAGTCTGGTTAGTTATTGTCATATAGCAAGTTTTGTTTATGTTTAAAGTCAGTAAGTTAGTACTAAGCCAGTGTTTAATAAGCATCATGTCTGTCTCAAGGAGTCTTAATGTTTCCGTGAATGAGTTGGTAGCGCATAATATTGCCAAATCATCGCAATAGCCAATTATTTTCGAATTTAACGTTAAATGGAAGATGTCGTTAATATGGATTAAAAACAAATTCCGCGAGTACCGTACCCTGGGTATTGAGTACTCAGACGAGAACTCGCTTCCAATTTCCTTATTAACTTTAACCCTACATCTTCTTGAATATAAATAACTTTTAAACCACTCGAGTACTGTTCCTTTAATGCCAATAGCTTTTAATTTCTTAGTTAGCAGTTTATGAGAAACCGTATCGAATGCTTTGGCTAAGTCAAGCATTACTACTGCGGGTTTCTTGCCATCATCAAGCCAATCTTTCAAGTAGTCAACTAGCTGTGCTATTGCATCCTCTGTACCACGACCAGATCTAAATCCAAATTGAGCGTTATTTAATATTCGGTTATTTTCTAAGAACTCCACCAATTGTTTCTTGACAATTTTTTCTATGATTTTAGACAAGTTCGAAAGTAGAGAGATGGGTCTATAGTTAGATGGTAGTTGTGGGTTGCCTGCTTTGAAGATGGGGTTAATGATGGCAAGTTTATAGGCATCTGGGAATACTCCTCCTTTTAAACTTAATTCCACTATATGCGATATTGGCTTTATTAAATATTCCTGGTTTGTTTTTATAAATTCAGTAGTTAGTCCGTCATGTCCAGGGGCAGCGCTTAGTTTTAGGTCTTTTATAGCGTCAGTTATATCTTGTTGTTTAAATATCATGTCTTTCCAAGTGTTACTATGTTTGTCTGTCTGAATATTTTTCTTTAATTCATGATTTGTGTTAGTCATAATCTTTTCAGCATAAGCTTGTCCAACATTAGCAAAGTATTTAGCCATAACATCAGCAGCTTGTTGTGGTTGTGTGTGTGCGTCTATTATTGTGTCAGTAGTCTCGTTGTATATGCTTTGTATTTTAACGTTCGACTTAGTCCGTCCTGTTGTTTCGTTTATCACCTTCCACACTTTCCCGCTGTCATTGTTGGCTTTTTCTATTTTTTTAGAATAGTATGCATTTTTTGTTTTCTTAATTAATTTATTAAATTGTTTGTAGTAAGTTTCAGTCCTTTGTTTTAATTGACAGTTAAACGGTTGTTTGTATTGTTTTCGTTTGAGTTTCTCGTAGGTTCTGAGTGATGTCATGAGTCCTTGCGTCATCCATGGTTGTATAGGTATAGTATAGGCATATAATAATTTAATTCCATGCCGACGACTTCATTTGGGTTATTTAATTTGAAAATTTGTCGAAGAACGATGAGGGGATCAGGGGATTACTTTATAACAACGCTTCCAACCTTTTCAGTTCTGCGACTTGTAAATTTTTCATGATAAAACAAAAACAAGCTCCGGAACTGAACTACGCTCTCTCAATAACCATAAATCTTATAAAATACGCGGCTGTTCATCGGCCCTTAATTAAATTCAAGACCTATATTCAAAGACGTTTTTATTCAAAAATGTTCATAACCAATTTTATTTATAAACTACTTGATTAACTTTCTTAATTAAATAATGTTATTATTTACTTTAATTTCACGATAAAAACTGTGCAAAGAGACACCGAGGAAATGTAAATTCGACATCCGTCATCATTAATGGCTATTTCGTTACATTTAACTCATCAGGGCGCTGACAGAGCCTGAGCTCACTCAGACCTTTAATTAAAATTCCGAAGAATATAATGTGAAGTATTTACGAAAGACAAGCGGTGTTCTCTTTCCACCATCATGCTTGGCAAACTATACACTATACATGGATCATTTCATTCTACTGAGTTTTTTCTATTTTACACCCAAGATTCAAGTTCGTACCCTCTTTTGGCTCATAAAGAAACCCAAAGGATTTTTTAAGGAAGTCTTAAACCCTACTCAAGTTAGAGTTAAGAAACTGAGTTCTTGTGCTGAGAAAACTTTAGCCTACTTAAGTTTTCTTCTACCTACTGAAGTTCTGTTTTAGCAGTAATATGAATATAAACTGCATAGACTTCGGCAGATATTGCTATCAAGATTTAGGTCTTCCGCTGGCGAACATTTCAACGTAGTATCAGATGAAGTATCAGACGTATCGCTTCCACTGGCATCATCATTTTCGGTCCGTGGTTGCAGAGGATTCACGAGATACTGGACACTCACGAAAATCATGTACAACTTATTTGCCTTATAACAATGTTGGTTTAGATTTGTGTATTCTATCTTATGGTTTTATCTTTATTGAATAGTCATTACTGCTTTTTTCTTCCAGCCATATGGTGTTGATAACTTAAACAAGAGGCTATCACTACTCCTATTATTTTGCTAGGATTTTTTTAGACTCTCCTAGTAAAGAAGCTCGCTTTGAAAGAATTAAACTTATAATAATCTACCACATTTAAAAAATGTATGTACTTCCTACTGTAATGTCATCAACGCACTTTCATTGTTTGTCTAAAACAAATTATAATATGATTGATAGAACGATTGGCTCCTAACTCTTATATTATCATGCTAGGTTTACACTGATCTCTGCTTAAGTACTCGAATTTACATATTCTACAAGTAAAAGCGGATTTATATTTTCTACTCTTTTTTTGGTGACAATCTTTTATCTGTAACAAATTGTATGACTTTTGCAACAATCTTTCAACTATCTCACGAACGCCATCCTATTTGAACCCTGTTTAACCTTTTGTAATCTTCTATTAAAACTCACACCCGGCTATTTAACCTTCATAACTTGACATCCTACTTAAAAATAGAATAAATGCCGACACGTATGTTATTTTCATGGTTGTGGTCCCTAGTAGTCCCCTGCGAGCGATTTCACTACCGGCTGGAAAATGTTTTTCACCCTACCTCTTTAACCATCCTGCATATTATATTCCCCTAGTGAAATTATATTATAACAATGCCCCGAATATTATTTTTATGGTTATTTTTATTTTAATACAAAAAATAATGATACTGACCTTTATTATTAAAATGAATGGCATTTAATATGTAGAGTATTATTTATACTCAAGATGATTACAAGATGAAATTTATAAGGCGATTCATTTCGATGTAAACAAACCAAACGAAGTTGGAGGTTATAACTTGACATTTTTATGAATGGCGTAACTTCATTGCAGGAATCAGTATAGGCGACTTATATTGAAAATTATAAATAATTATCAATTGCAAACAAAAGAAGCAAAAGATTATCCCGAAAATTTCTGATTATTAACTAGACTAAGATGGATTAATTTACATAGAAATGAATTTTTTCTCACTCAAATTATAGTGAAATAAACACAATTTTTGTAATAAAGTAGTTGTTTACGTTGTATTTGTATTTGCGATGGTTTTTATAAGAAAATATTATAAAATTTTGTTACACAATTTTTACTTTTCCTCGTATAGTTCTCAATAGTTATTTATGCACCAAGGGTGTAAAGAATGCTATTATTTCCCTGATCAATTAGTTGGTTTCTAAGGCGTAGGCCGAGGGAACCAAAGTATTTAACTTCCGAGACGAAGCCGGGATAGGTAACAGCGAGGGGAAAATAGCATTTTACTCCCAAGGTGCATACAAATTGTATCTTCAGACGTTGATTTTATTTTAATACGTTTTGTTGTATATTATTCTATTTTTTTTGGTCGGACCCCCTTAAAAATTATTATTGTGCTGATCCCTGCAATGACGTCATTGCCGGACTATTACCTAACGTCAATTTTTTTTTATTCATAAAAACCCTTTAGTTGAATCACCTTAGTAATTCTATCAGCTTGATTTATTTATACTGTTGTATTTTTTCGATCCTTTGCTGTGCTTCAAAATAAGAAGGCTACCTAAATTCTTTGAAATGTTCCCACGTGAAGTATTGAAATTTGTTAAATCCTTCAGTATTTGAATTTAATATTTTAGCAACATAAGGAATGTTCCCACACAAATTATGTATTTGAATAGATTATCCTAAATTATCTTTTCTTAAGAAATTTAAATAGTACAATGTATAGATTTAACATTTTGGTTTGTTACTATGTATAATTTACTCTGCTCGGAATGTAAGTTACTAAGAACTAATTTATAAATAGAAATCCTTAACGATCGCTATGAACGCCTTCTAGCTGTATGAATGAGATTCGGTCAAGTGTGTAGCTTTGTTTCCCTCTCTTATATTGAAAACATGATGTTATAAGACAGGCAGCACGGCAGCCCGTTTTTAACTTACAAATCGGGTACGGGGTACTTCGGAACTTTTTCTCACTTCGGACTCACTTCGCTAATCACCAGACATTAAATTGACCTCCCTCGATGCTGTTTAACTTATATGTTCTAACTAAAACCGGATACGTACTTGCCGCATTAAAACGAACCTTTATATGTATATATATTATATATATATATATATATATATATATATTATATATATAATATATATATATATATATATATATATTATATTTATATGATGGATTGAGCTGGGAAAAAAGCTGAACTAGATTTCCGTTTTTCCACTTACTATAATTAACTATCATCGTCGTAATCGGTCATCATCAGTGCCTACTCAACAATTTAAAATAAATCAGGACAAAAAATAAAAATACATTAACAGTGTTAAAAACATTAAACAAAACCTACCGGTTCTTAATGAAGTTTAATAACGAGTTTAATGGTGCAAACTTGACTAAATAATAGGGCGATTTTACTATAGCTTAAACACACACACTAAGCTGCCCCCCACCTTCGCTTCTTGCGTTATGGTACTTACCGCATCGTTTTCTAACAAAACGTGGATTTTAATATTCTCTAATGAGTTAGGTCAGCTTCCTTTGGACAATTGATGAAGAAAAGCTACCTCGTTATGTTGGTTATGACCTTCCTATACAGTGTTGATAAAACTTGCTGTCCTTGCATACAAAATGTTCTTCCAATCTGATTGAAAAACTGCTCCTTGTTTAGCCTATATAGACGCTTTCTCATGCACTACGCTTTAATTAATACACACTATTCTGTTCTCCAACCTTTACATCGTCTGTATAATAGGACAAAAAGTGGCCTTATGCGCCAAAACTGCTATAGGCTACGTTGTGCTTATTATACTTATAATTTTTCCGCGTTAAATGAATTTTTCGGCATTTTTGCAAAGTCATACATGCTTTATAAGTATATTTCCCGGAAACCACAACTGGACATAAAGATTAATTTTTGTACTAAATTTCAACTTTCTTGCATTATTACGCTGGGAATTACGATAATAACAACTTTGTAAAAAAATACTCAGGGGTCTTAAAAACACCTGAAACATATAGTTTATGAGAAAACCCGGTATGAGATGTTTACCGCAAACGCATTATTTTACCTACGGTATGAATGAGGGAATGTAAAAATCGCTGCCATAAAAAAACAATTTTATTTTCAGCGGTCACCTATAAAGTTTTTCATCACGCCTGCACAACCATTATCTAGTGTATAGTACTCCCAAGGAACTTGAATAAAGGGAATGACGCATTAAGGAACTTTTCTGACCCCATGTAATTTGTATGAGATAGAGAAATAGGAGCAAACTTACCTTCCCCATGGTTATAATGAAAAAAAGGTGCCAAACGCAGGTTATGTAGCAAGGTTGTCAAATTTGCTTCTCAACTTTCTTCTGTGCTTCTCGTGACTGTTACATTTGTGGTGCTTGTTATGTCATTTGTGCTTATTAAATTTTAAATTATACTTAGCCACTTTAGTGAGTGATAATTTAAGCGTGATTATAACCTTCTCAAACAATAAACAATGGCAAAATATTGAGAGGTAAGTTTGCCTCTAAAATTTAAGACCTGCGCTGTTATAAGAATTGTTAGCATGCGCAGTTTTTACCAAGCATGTGCAGTTGGTTTTTGACGTGTGTTTCGTGTGGAATTCTCTCTATTTTTTGGTTTTCGATGAGGTCATTTTTTTGTATGGCAAATCGACTTAGTGCGTCATCCCCCTTATTCAAGATCAATAGGTTCGCCTAACAAACTAGTTTTGTGGACTAAACTTTAGCACCTGCCTAATAGTGATATTTAGAAAATAAACATTAATTCAACATCTCCCTACTATAGTGTAACATATAGTGTAAAATCAATTGGCAGCGTGGGAAAAAATTCCAGGGAGCCAATGAAGTTATTCCCGGATGTTAATCCCCTCCCATAATTTCAAATCGGACCAACCTAATTGGTTCCTCGACATTATTTTCCCGCGCTGTCTACTGATTTTGGCCATGTGTTATACTATAATGGTGAAAAACGAGCTTAACTAAAACCACTTACACAATTTAGTCCGACGAAATGCTAAATAATAATTTATGCCTACATGACAAAATTAATATAAACATACGTACATATTTACTTGTAACCTGGGGGTGCACACCTGTCAAAATTAAATACTCCCGTAATTAATTACATTTATACCTGCATGAAGACATCTCGCATACATCCATTCAGAAAGTATCATCCAATTATTTCTTAATTTTACAAATTGACTCAATCTAGGTTCACCATATTAATATTACTTATATATACAATCCAATTTTATCTAAGTGTCTTATTTTGTTGCCATATCAATAATTATTTAGCTATTACCTGATTGAATAAAATTTTATTGAAGTAATACAATAATCTATTCCTTGAGGATGTTAATATTTTAATCAATACTACGAAATTAGGACTGTTGGATTTTAATAATATTTAATCCTGGAGAGCTAGAAATATAAAATTATGGGAGAAGTTGCCTGGATCTGATCTGCGCTGTACCTATCCTGCTATGTATATATATATATATATATATATATATATATATATATATATATATATATATGTATATAGTATGTGTATGTGTATATTTGTGTGCATTTTTATGTTTTATTCTTTTAATATACATATATTTTATTAATGTATATATAGTTTTTAGAGTGTATCATCTCTTTCCTTTCTAGTTAGCCCATTTTACCTACATATTCCGTCACTCAAACCCACCTTTACGCTCTATCCCTCTCCCTTAGTGTGTGTGGAATCAGATAGAATTGGAATTATTCCCCATTTTTATCCCCACTTTTTACCTTCGGTCGGCCTCATAAGCTATATTTTTTTCTGAAAATTCACAAAAAATATTTTATTATTTTTGCGATGTAACAATTATAATTTATAAATACAAAAGAATATATTATAAACCTAACACCATGGCTATAATAAAGTGGGTTATGAGAAATAAAACAATAAAATAATATCTGTCAGATTACGCTTACAGCGTAGAAAACGGAGAAACAATATTTTGATAACGGTAAGATAAAGTTAAGAGTAGAGGAGATACAGAAACCCTCTAACATAATTAAACTTTGTATATTAATAGACAAATTAATTACTCCATTATATGTAGATAACATGTGTAATTATAATCATTAGTATTAATATAATAATCAATAGTTATTGCTCTAATAATTATTTCTACGTATCAAAATTATTCATAAGTATTGCTTGCAAGGGGACTTGATGCTTTGTGTTAAGCTTGGCAGATTATTTGTAGTTTAATACGTTTTTAATGTTAAAGAAATTTATTTATTATGCCTGCATATCTGAGAGAAAGGATCTAAGTAAAATTATTTCGCTTGCATCTTTCAATATACCTTCAAAAGTAATCTGGGTGATCCTAAAAAAAATTCTGTGGCTTTTAGCGAAAAGAATTTAAAAAAACTTTTGCTCCTTTTACACCCTCATGATTATTAAAAACTCTACTATGCTAGACATCGGTATTATTCATATTATTTTTTTTGTTATTCATACTAAATCAATCTTAAAATACATGACTATACTATTTATGTATTAGAATGTAATATAAAACTGAAACAAAAAAACTTTTTTATAACTCAAGGTAGCATCTGGAAATAGTAAAAAACTTTAGCAATGCATGTTTAGCTCGTATGTCCCTCTAGGCCCTTAAGGCTCAAAGTCTGCATAAGTTTGATTGACCCCATCCCCCCTTTATCCTGAAAGATTCCCTCGTCACAGGGACATTTCTTACAAAATTTCTCTAGGGCAAAACTTATATAAGGGATCTAAGACCAAGAAATTTCTTTGAGTACCAAAATCCCTTGAAGCAATTTTGAGACTTTTGAACGTAGTATAACAGAAGAGCATAGTATTGTTTGATAACTTTCGGAAATTTATTTTTGTGGTTTATTTTTCTTATATATCTTTAAAAGAGTTTCTGTTTTTTATGACACATACTATTTGTTACGATGGAAAATAAACTAAAAGGTATAACAAAATGGATGAGACATTCTTTATTTTTTTTTTAGGAAATTATAAAGTCTTTCATAAAAAATGATAAGAGAGATTGTCAATCTTAGAAAAAAATACATGTAAAAAAAATCTTTTCATTTCTTTACAATTATTTGGAGCTTAAAAAAAACAAAGATGTGAGAAACAAAAGACTATTGGAAAATATGTGTTTTAAAAAAATAAACAAAAACATAAAACAAAATTATTTTTTTGAGTTTTTCAAGGAACTTTTGAAGGTGTTTTTTTATTTCAAATATTTAACACTTATTTCTTTTTATGTTGTTTAAAAGAAGGGGGAGGGTAGCATTGATTGCTTGTATTGTATCGTTTTTTTATCAAATGTTTCCTTTTTATCTCCTAAGGATGCCTAAAATAGGAAAAGGTGTTTATATGTAAAGATGAATGTTTATAAATTTAAATTAATTATTACTAATTTATTTAGTTTTTAGACTAATTTTACTTCTTATTTTTTCTTATTTATACCTAAGGTATATAGAAAAAGCATTGTCTTTACAAATTATATATGATATGATATAAAGTGATATTCCGAAACCGGGATATCACCGGAATATCCGTTTCAGATGTTTTTAAGATCCCTAAGTGGTTTTTTACAAAGTTGTTTGTCTGAATGTATATGTGTTTGTGTCTCTTATAATTGTATCCCAGTGTATTTATGCTAGAGAGATTAAACTTTGTACAAAAATCAATCTATAGGTGTAATTATGCGACTCCAATCATATTTTTTATGACGTCAGTAACCCGCAAAAATGACTTATTAAAAATTTTGAAAATTCATAGAGAGCAGAAAAATGTTGCTTTCCATTTGAGAGTTGGCAAGCATATAGTCATTAATAAGACAACAATATGTGCAAGTTTTATCCTATTATCAGCATTAGTTAAATTTTTATCAGATGACTTATGTACGTTTTTAAACAAAAAATCGCAAAAGAATCCAATTGAGTTGAAACTTGGTAAAAGTGTAAACCTTTACGTAATAAATAAGTATATTAAGTTTCGTTTTAATACAAATAGTATATCCATGATTTTCGTTAGATCATATTAGTTAAGCGCCATCGAGCGTGATCAGTGATTGGATGGACCGCTAGTAATGGAACGGATGTATTTACTTTGATTCTACGGATATAGAAGCGATGTGAGTCCGAAGATGTTTTGCATTATAAATTTAACGTATTGTATATTCTGAGGACAAGCGAAGCGAGTTTGAAGTTGGAGGATGATCGCAGCGAATCCGATGTAATGAGGAAAAGTTCGGAGGTATCCCGTATCCCATTTTTTTTCTTTTATATAATATGTTGAAAAGTGTTCGTAATAGAGTGTTCATAGACAGCGTTAGAAGAGTTCGTAAGAAAGTTATTATAATAGACCTATATAAAGTTACTTGCAATGGACACCCTTCTTTCTTTATGGCGAGTTGTGTATACTAAGAACGATCGATACGAGTCCGAAGTAGGGAGGAAGAGCGATGCAAATCCGATGTGTTTCCGAGGTACCCCGTACCCGTTTTTTTCTCTCATTCATAATTTAGTATAAATATATCTTATAATATATTCATAATGTATTTTGTTTAATTTAACATACTATAACAAATATTAATCTAATAAGTAAATAAATAATTGGTACAGTTACAGTTAAGCTAATTTAATGTTGATTTGATAAAGTTTAAAATTAAATGTCAAATATACTAAGTATATTTGTTTTTGTTTAATCTATTTGTATGTTTATATAGTTGTATTTAGTTTTGGTTTATATGTATAATACTTTTTATATTAAATAGTCAATATAATGAACGAATCAAACAGAATTCCTTGTTTTTTCATATAAAGAACAAATCTAAAATTAGTTTAACTAAATAAATAAATCCTTATACATTGTAAGGAAGGAGACAACTCTATAAAACTGAACTGTTGAGCAATGTTAGAGCATTTTATTTTTATCCGTGATGTCCTACACCCTTAGAGATACCTCCTACAGTGGAAGCGAAACGTCAGATTCATCCTAAATAATGACGCGGTCATCACTGATAGACCTAAATCTTAACGAAAGTAACTGCGGAAACCTACGCAGTTTATTAGGTTATCGTGGTCTAACAAATATGATCTTCAGAAACCTATACCTTAAGTCTGGTTTTTGGTTCAATTTTCAACTCTCCAGCGTGAACACAGCGGGGGTTACAGTGGGAGACAGACGCACGCACTCAAACAGATAATATGATGTAAATCACTCAGAAGTATCTGAAACGGATGATTATGTTAAAACTCCCGTTACGGATTTTTACTTTGAACACAAAACTTTTCCTAAACAACACCAGTATATTAGATGAGAAAAAGTAAAAATGATTACTTTAAAATTATACTGTCAGTACAAATTTTACAATAATCGTTTTTGAATTTAATGTTAAGTAAATGTTTGCCCTCTATGTAGTAAAAATAATTTGGTTAATTTCCACCTGTTTTAATTAAAGGGAAATCCTATACCTTAATGTTAATTGTCTACAGATGGAGTAAACATTGAAAATAATTTAGGTTTTCTCACATGCCGTGATTTTAATGATTTTAACCATTAACTTAATAAATATTTTATACTTTTGCCAATAAAGAACTTTAAACAAAATTATTAACTTAATATATATTTTATACTTTTGCCAATAAAGAACTTAAAAAAAACTATTGACTTAATAAATATTTTATACTTGTGCTAATAAAGAACTTTAAACATATCATTAACTTAATAAATAAATATTTTACACTTTTGCCAATAAAGAACTTAAAAAAACCTATTAACTTAATAAATATTTTATACTTTTGCCAATAAAGAACTTTAAACAAAATTATTAACTTAATATATTTTTACTTTTGCCATAAAGAACCTTAAAAAAAACTATTGACTTAATAAATTTTTATACTTGTGCTAATAAAGAACTTTAAACATATCATTAACTTAATAAATAAATATTTTACACTTTTGCCAATAAAGAACTTAAAAAACCTATTAACTTAATAAATTTTTATACTTTTGCCAATAAAGAACCTTTAAACAAAATTATTAACTTAATATATATTTTATACTTTTGCCAATAAAGAACTTAAAAAAAACTATTGACTTAATAAATATTTTATACTTGTGCTAATAAAGAACTTTAAACATATCATTAACTTAATAAATAAATATTTTACACTTTTGCCAATAAAGAACTTAAAAAAACCTATTAACTTAATAAATATTTTATATTTTTACCAATAAAAAACTTAAAAAAAAACTAATCTTGTACAAATTTAATCAAGAGTTTGTGTCTTCTGTGTCTCCCCATGCATTTTTTACCATGCAGCTATTAAAAGTATAGGACTTGGTCAGAGACTATTCTACTCTACTTATAATAAGTAACCAAATCCTAATTCTACGAATTAGACTATTCTACAGAGACTGTTCTAAGTACTCCGTGACTTGGTCTATCAGATGTATAGGTAGGCAGAAGATCATGTCATCCACGTATATCTTGCATAGTCTAACTTAGAGTTGTAAGGAGTGTGTTGCTGTCTCAGAGTGTTGTTAAAGGAATTGAGGTGTGACTGCATATGCTTTATTGTGTTGATCAATACCTCTCCGTTGGGCAAGATTAATCCTGTGATATATATATATATATATATATATATATATATATATATATATATATATATATATATATATATATTATATATATATTATAGGATTTTGGGCACATTCCCGAGCGACCCCCTCACCACACGAACCATCTCATTAGAGTTTTTTAAAGAAAATTCGCTAAAAAATATAAACTGAAACTCGCACGACTTTTAATGAAAGACAAAGTCTCTAACTTTTCGAGAGTCTAGAAAGTATTTATTGCTGGCTCTTTATAAAATCTCAGTAACTTAATTGTTTGTAAGACTTACTTGGTTAACTTCTTTTAAAATTATTTTTGTATTCTACTTTTCATACTTTGCACTTGAGCTTTGCCTTCTTTCATGAATGAATACATTCGTATTTTAGAAAAATAATGCGGAATATAAATTAATGTAGTTTTTATGATTTTTCTTTTACACTATTTATAATGCTTGTACTTATTGTTTAGGCCTGAAGATGGCCCGAAGGGATTGAAATATATAGCTTGTATTTAAAAATTTAGTATAACTTAACTAATTAATATTTATTATAAAATAGTATATATATATATGTATATTATATTTATTATTATATAGTATAATTGTTATTATCCTTGTGCTTACATTGTAACAAAGCCGACTTTCATGTCATAATATGTATCTGTTGTTTTTATTATATCATGAATAGATTGATTTTTTTTGTGTAATTTTTTGTATTATTTTTGTTTCAGAGGGCTGATAAAATTCTTGTCGGTGGAATGGACTGAAAGAGTAAAAATGTCAGGGGGGCTCAGGCGCAGCCCATAGGGAGCCTGTCCCCTAGCGATGTTTCTTCATACCGTTATAGTCATTTTTTAAACACCAAATAATCAAAGTTAAACCAATTTAGATCGGTAACTTATATTTTAAAGTCATCAAGTCCATAATTACGCAATACCTAAACTAATTTAAATGTAGTCGTAACTTATATTCTTGTAAATAAATTGGGATTGGGCCTAAATTTTGTTTTTGTAAATATAAAAAAAATATTCTTGTATAATCACAGTAAATTGGTGTTAGCTTAGGAAAAGTTCTGGTTACTAAAGTTAAGTTTTTATTTAGCCAAAAGTAATATATAATTAGTTAAAGTAAAAAATTTTAGTTGCAAAAAATTAACTGGACTCACGGTCCTGGTGATTTTTGTTGTTATATTTTATTTTTTGATTTGATCCTTTGATTCAAGAGGATATCGGTCAAAACGGGTACAGTGAAAAATATTTAGTAAATAAGTTCAAACTTATTTTTTCCCTTCAGATTTATGAAACATAAAAAAAATATTTGGAAAATAAAAATTTAGAAGTCAAAAAATAAAGTGGCCAACCTTTTCTAAAAATAAATTGCCTTTTATGCAAACAATATTTAAATCAAGTATTAGGTGTTTTTTTGTAAAACAAAATATAAATAAATAGTTGGAAGATATAATTAATTAATGAAATTCGTTTAGATAAATTTGAGAAATTTGTGGTTGAGAGTTTGTTTGTATTTTTATGGGAACATCGTATTTATTTGTATCTAAAAGTTTTGGTATTGTAATAAAATGGACTTGAAATTTAAATTCGGATTTTTTCCAAGGAAATAACGGGTAAAGCTAATCAATTGTAGTTGTTTTTTTATAATTAAAAATGGAGCTAGTGCCGATAGATACCGAGGACTTTAATTCTTCAGATTTAGTATTTAAATTTGATGAAGATTATATTTTATTTGTACAGAGCGACGAGCCTTACAATATTAGTTATGGTAATTATAGCAACTCGAGTTATCCGAACGATACTTATATTATATTCAGTGATAGCTTGTATCCGAGTGGATATTCGCTGGGACATATTATATTCGCTAGTATTGTAGTCACTCTGTTAATGATAGTTGTTGTTGTCGGTAATATGTTAGTTATTATAGCTATAGCCACTGAAAAAGCGTTAAAAAATTTACAAAATTGGTTCATAGCCTCTTTAGCCGTAGCCGATTTTTTCCTGGGATTAGTTATAATGCCGTTTAGTTTAGCTAACGAATTAATGGGGTATTGGATTTTCGGTAATTGGTGGTGCGACATACACGCCGCTATGGATGTACTACTTTGTACTGCTAGTATTAATAATTTATGTCTGATATCGTTGGACAGATATTGGTCAATTACTCAAGCCGTTGAATATTTAAAGAAGAGAACACCGTCTAGAGCAGCTATAATGATTACGTTCGTGTGGATACTATCAGCAGTTGTTTGTATACCACCTCTACTTGGATGGAAAGTCGACAGACCGGAGGTCGAGGAATTTCCCAAATGCGAGGTAATCGTTTAAACCTTTATTTTGTATATCAGTAGAATGAAAAGAACTAGAATAAAATAAAAGAATATATTTATTCTAAAATAAAAGAATAGAATAAAAGAAAAGAAGTCTACATTTTCTTGCTGTTTATCATGGCCAAATAGTTCTTACTAGGCACATTATATCTTTTTTAACAGTTTTGCGCTAATGATAGCCTTTAATTTGGTCATAAGCGCTTTGCCAATTATTTTAAAGACTTTATTTTTGTCTTATTAGAATATGGTTGTACAGTGACAAAATCAACTGAAGCGCCACGCTTTATACTTTTTTTTTATTAAAACAGCTTTGTTTCATTCCCACTGTTCCATTCACCTGACTTGATTATTAGCGGCTCTGTTTAAGGAAAATATCGGTTTAAAAAAATATGAATTTCTCAATTAATTTTGATAATCTCTGATAATTAATTTGTTATTTTTAAAAGTAAAGAGGTTATATTTACCGCAAATTGAAGAGGGATTTGATGAATCAGATACAGTCGATACTTGATGTTAGATATATGAATATCCCTGGACTGGTTTCGGCATAACGCCATCATCAGCAGGTGGGGCAACACTCGAGCTCTCAACTAATAAAGTTATATCAGTGAATAACTTTTAGTCTCAATGAGCACTATAAGCTCTCTGAAGTCTTTTGTTGATTGGTATGGAGGTGTAGAGATAAGTCACGTCAAGTGAAATTAATCGGCTGTTAGTTAGTTATTCGGTTAGTTAGTTGTGATAGGTTATTTGTTAATGTGGCTAGTTGATCGGCTCAGCCAGCTGATGATGGCGTTAAGCCGAAACCGGTCCAGGGATATTCATATCCCACAGCAAGTATTGACGATAGCTGATTCTACAATTGTTATTTTTAGTTTTATTGGAATGCGTTGTAAAATAAGTAAAAAATAAAATAGATAAATTATGTAAATAAAATAAAGTAAGTCATATAAATAATACTTTTAATACACACACTATTTAATTTTATAAACAAATAATCTCATCTTCAATTCAAATTGAAGATGTATACATTTTTTTATATTATTTTAAATAATAAATTAAATACAAAGCTAAATAAACGTTTAAAGCCTTTCAAATACACAATTTACAAAAAGATAATTTGTGGAAAATATTAATTAAACACAATTTAAATAAATGATTATATAATAGAATAGAATACCATTTATTAGATCTTAAATAAATTACAATTGTCAAATTTAATTTAAATCTACTTATACATTGTACAGATCCAAATCAGTCGAGGCTGTGGTTCATTGGTGTCGCTCCATTCTTGTTTAATATATTTTTTATTAACTTTACAAAATAACAGTGTTACTTTATAATAACACTGTTACTTTATAATAACACTGTTACTTTATAATAACCCTGTTACTTTATAACAACACTGTTACTTTATAACAACACTGTTACTTTATAATAACACTGTTACTTTGAAATAATACTGTTACTTAATAATAACACTGTTACTTTATAATAACACTGTTACTTTATATAACACTGTTACTTTATAACACTGTTACACAATGCTTTTATAATAATTTAACTCTCTTCTTATTCGTATATTAAAAATAAGTAATTATTTTATTTTATTCTTATATTTTTTCTTTAATATGATAACATTTAAATATTTTCTTAGTTAAAGCTATACTCCTATTTATTATTTTAACACATTTTTAAACAGATTATTTATTTTTTTTTTTTTTTGACGCTTTAACCCGTAGGGTCATTTAGCGTTTTCCCCTCACTCAAATCTCACTCAACATTAACCCCTGAGTTTGTACACATCCAATCATCTAGGAAGCACCCCCTCCGTACATGGTAGCACATGTAACCGGTTCACAGTGTGTCTAGTTCATCCAGCCCAACCAGACTCTATCCAAACTCACTGCTCTGGCTAGTATCTGCGACTAGTTCACAGTGTGCCTAGTCCATCTAGACTCACCGCACTGGCTAGCGCCGACTACTAGTTCACTATGTGCTTGTTTCATCTAGTCTTACTAGCTCCTCTGATCACATTAGTCTCACTTGACCTCGTCCTTCCAGTCTCACCAATCTCATCAGTTCCACTAGCATCACCAGACTCTAAGCTAGGCTCACCGCTCTGGCCAGTCCAGCGCCACCCGACAAAGAACTCTAGCACCCAGATGTCAGCGTGTACAAACTCATTCTATAGCCCTAACCTGAAAGTCAAAGCTCCGCAGTGCCATAAGGAGACATCTGTCTTCAAGAACCGAGCACTTTGTTCCTAGTCACTTACGTTCCTCGTGTCACCGCCATCACTTTCACTGACTAAGTTTTCGGACATACAAAGGCTCAGTATATCTTTCCGACCTTCATCTCCCCCCCGCTGAACATTAACTTTTCGTGAGCTGGAGACAACGGAAACGTGGATCCAGACTTGTCCCAGATGAAACTAGATCCAACCTCGCATTTGCGTATTAGTAGCCAAGGAAACCACGTAAAACCTTGGCTGGGTTGGCCGGCCTTGAATTCAAGACCTTCCGAGTGTACGGTAGAAGGGATAACCTCATATTGAGGTCCTCCCCCGGCTGGATTTGAACCCTCGACCTCCAGGTCGAAAGGCGAGCGCTCTACCACTGAGCTACCGGACTCGGTGGTAGCCGTATTAAAATCATACGTAGTATACTTATGACATCCCATAGAGGCATTGTGATTTTAAACATTTTTTCATTCGATAAAATTAAACAAACGCTGATAGTGAGATAAACACCACATTTGTTGGTCTTATATAGGACAAAATGCGAATTAAATTTGTAATCGATCCCGTCATTTTCCCGTTCATAAAGGATTTTCAAAATTTTCGCTAAGTCGTTATGGACAATTAATGACGACATAAAAATAATTATTATAATTTTTGCGGATAGCACTAACAAGAGCAACATAAAACAGATTATTATTATTATTATTACTAAAAATATTTGTGTATATTATTTTTTTTACAAATAGAAATTTTTTTATTTAATTAGTTATTACATTATTGTAAATTGTATTTTAAAGAAGCAATAAATCGTATAATAATATTAACTTCAATTCTATAAGATAATTATGGAGTGCAATTACACTATGATCTTTTCACCTTGAACTGTGGGCATCATCAGGCTAATAAACTTAAACACTACATTAACAATTTAAAAATCACAGGAAGCAAAAAATAAAAAAGAACAGGTAAATATTACTTGAATTAAACATAATGATACTGATTACTGAGTCTGGTAGCTTAATGGTAGAGCGCTCGCTTTTCCACCTGGAGGTCGAGGATTCAAATCCAGCCGAGGGAGGATCTCAATATGAGGTTATCTCTTGTACCGTATTCTCGAGAGGTCTTGAATTCAGACCGGCCAACCCAGCCATGGTTGTACGTGGTGCTGCTAAAAAAGTTGCTTGTTTTTTCTGATAGGTTAAAAAGAATGAACTTACTTGTTAAATTTTATTATAATAGATTTAATTATCTTTACGCTGAAAAAAGAGATTCATGATAACTACATTATATTTTTGGAATATAGGAATATATTTTTACTAAGGATTTATTTATGGTAAATCTAAAATTATTCTTTAAATCGAATTACCTTTTTTAATTACCCAATTACCTATTAGTACATCTAAAATTATTATTTAAATTAAATTAACTTTTTTAATTACCTATTGGTACATCTAAAAGTGTTCTTTAAATCGAATTACCTTTTTTAATTACCTAATTACCTATTGTTACATCTAAAATTATTCTTTTAATCGAATTACATATTTTTAATTACCTGAAGAGACTAATTTGTTTTATCACAGTATTATATCATATTTTTAGTTTTCCTCTTGTTTACCTTAGGTATATGGAAAAAGTATTGTGTTTGCAAAAAAATCCGAAACTAGGTTATCACCTGAATTATTCGTTTAATTTTTAGTACTATTTGTATTCTGAGTACGAGCGAAGCGAGTCTTAAGGGGATCCCGTAAAGAGTGGGGGTAAAAATCAATTAAACCCCAATTAAGGAAATATCTCTAGTTCTAAGCAAAATATCAAAATTCTAAGACGGTACATCACTTCTAATTTTTATTCTGCACATTTTAAGACTCATTTCAACCTTCTGGAGCAAAAAACAGTGGCGCAATTTGAGAACTACAATTTTTAAAGTAGTTCTCAAATTGCGCCACTGTTGTTTGCTCCAGAAGGTTGAAATGAGTCTTTAAATGTGCAGAATAAAAATTAGAAGTGAAGTACCGTCTTAGAATTTTGATATTTTGCCGAGAACCGGAGATATTTCCATTTAAGTGATTTTTACCCCCCCCTCTTTGCAGGATCGCCTTAAGTAGTGAGGATGAGCGTAGCAAATCCGATGTGGTATGGAATTGTTCCGAGGTACCCCGTACTCGATTTTTTGTAATTTCAACGTTTAGTATATACACTTTAATTTAACTTTTTAAAATTACCAAAAGTAGTAACAAAATGACCCTACTTGGGTAATATTTACCAAAATAATAACTCCACTGGAGGTAGAGACCTTCACTGGAGGTAGGAACCATGTTTTATTCTTAAAACCTTTTTAACGATTAATTGTTGGAGTATCTGAACTATGTATATATCTTTTATATATTTTGTAATGCTAAAAACAATGCTAAATATGTCAATAAAATAGATTTTTTTAAATAAACAATATAAAATAGTATTTAAACATATACACAATATCAATCAAATAATGTTTTCTGTATTAGTTATGTTGTCAGGCCTGTAGTTGATCCAAGCAGGTTGAATTTCTGTTTCTACGTAAATGAAATTTGTTGATTCTCTGTCAATCATTTATATATCATGATATGTCTTATTATTTTATGTTTTCTTATTTATTTTTCGTACTATTTCCATAACAGCATCTGTATCTGAGTAAAGTTAAAAATAATATTTCATATTTGGAACAAGGTTTACTTCTCAACAATTATAAATCTATTATCACCAGCTACAATGATTCCCACTTTAATTATTATTTAACTTTGATATTTAATTATTTAAAACAAGGTTGACTTTAGTTCTACAATTATTAGAAGTAGCACCATCACCACTCTACAAGGCCTTCTATAAAGCTATCAAGTAGTCCACCATATTCAGTTTCTACCAACAATCAGCTGTTTTATCTATCTTTACTCTATAAAAATATATCTATTTCTTTCTTTGTTTTCTTTCTCATATGTAACTGTTTCTGTTATTTGTTAATTGTTTGTTCAGTTTATTTTACACTTTTCACTAAATGTAGTTATTTAATAATCTTAAGAGGATATAGTAAGTTTTGTTTTGTTTGTATTTAAATTTTGATTTAGCTATCTTATTTATAATGTTTTGTTCTTGTAATGTTTTTGTCACATGTTTTGTACTTTTTATTTTTATTTGTTGTTCAGGCCTGAAGAAATGTACAACTTTCTTTCTAAATAATTGTAGCACTAAAATCAACCTTGTTTTAAATAATTATGTTTTACAAAAAGATGTTTCGCTAATTAATTTGATATTTAATTTTGCTAACTATTTTCTTAACGCGAAAACTACATTTCTTGTGAGTTGTGTGTACATAATCCTTTAATATTGAGTAATCTGTTTCGCCAAGCACATTGTCTATGCTTAGAGTTGCGTCTTGATCCCTGGGTATGCCAGCTATAAGAATATCTTGTCTATTTTCAGAATATCTTTTAGTATTATTCTGTTAGTGATACCCTAAACATTAAATTATTGCGTCTTTGCCGGATTATTACTTCTATGTTTGTCTATTGTTTTGTCTTCTATATGTTTTTCTATCAAAGCTGAAGAAGCTGTTTTTTTTCTTGGGCTATTTGTACTTAAACTCGCATTAATCACTCTGCGTTTATGAAAATTCATAAATCGCAGAAAATCGTTTCGATCGATTTGAGATGTAGTACGCATGTAGCCACGTATAAGTCCAACTTATGTGCCAAGTTACATCTTATTATCAGTATTGGTTTAATTTTGATTGAATGACTTGTATACTATTTAAAAAAATTGTAAAAAAATTTTGTAACAATTTTTCAATTGTATTTTTCGTAACAATTTCGTTAACATACTTTATACACTGATTAAAATTTTTATTTCATACTAAATTTATTAAAACTTACTATTCTAATATTTACACATATTGTTGTTGTTTTTGATTTTTGAGAAATATTATACTCTTTGGATGTATATTGTACTCTTTGTGTGTATCTGACTGACACTATGCCTAGTTTTCTAGTTCCTGTTTATCATTCATTAGCTCATTCCAAATATAATCTGAATTAACCTCGTCAGATCACTTTCATTGCCTCATTGATATGTCTGATGGATTGACAACTAATAAAAGCTCTGAAAATAATTATTATTTTCAGTCAACAACAATTTATATATATATATATATATATATATATATAATATATATATATATATATATATATATATATATATATATATGTGTGTGTGTGTGTGTGTGTGTGTGTGTGTGTGTGTGTGTGTGTGTATCTATATTATTTTATATTATTTTATTAATAATTATTATAATTGTTAATATCCTTGTACTTACATTAAAACATAGCCGACTTTAACCGTTAACAGTCATCATCAGTGCTGCATGACCAAGAAGCTAAATAAGTTGAAAAAAATACAAAATCTGTTATGTTTTATTTAACATTCATTGTTAAATGCTTGGTAGTTGAATCTAAACTATATTAAACTTCTGTCCTATTTTTATTAACATTTTTCATCATAATATGTAACTGTGTATATTTATATATATATATATATATATATATATATATATATAATATATATATGTCTTGAAAAATTGTTCTCGATACCATAACTTACAATAACACTGCGGAATTAAATATACTACCAAAAGACCCAATTATATTTTCACATCTATAATGTATTACCATGATTAAAATTTTTATTTCATACTAAATTTTATTAAAATCTGCTTTTCTAATATTTACACATGTTGTTGCTATTTTTAGTTTTTGAGAAATATTATACTCTATGGCTGTAGTATAAGTTAAAGCAGTGTTTTGCTATTATTACCTTAAACAAACTGGTGAAGCCTTTAAAAAACTTTTTTGAAATTCCAAATCAAAGAACTTGTTTCTTAGTTGTGCTAAGAAATGCTAGTTCACTTGATAACCTAAACTTGGCTTGTTTGGTTAGTTGTCTTTGTTTTATTCTTGTTCTTTAGTTTCTTAACTTATATTCAATGAACTCGGCATAAAGTTTATCGTTAAGTTAAACTCAAGTTTTTACATGTAGTGTCTCCTTGACTGCCACACAAAACTTTATTTTCAAATTTATGGTTTACTTAGATTAAAATTATTAGATTTACTTGAAATGAGACTTTGAATTTAAATAATTGGGTTTTAACTTTTTTCTTAAATAAAATTAATACGTAACTTAAATTTTTATTTTATCTTCTCTTTAGCTGATTAAAGGTCTTTAGCTGTCAATCAGCTTTGTATTATTACAAATTAAGTATTATTGCATGCTTAATTTGTTTATGTAATTTAATACTACTGAGTTGTTAAAAAACAGGAATAGTTAATACAAAAATATAATTGTTGTTTAAAATTAAATTAATGATTCGTTTATTTTGGCTAATAATGCATTGTATGCTCTGAAGCAAAATATCTCTTTGTTTTAATATATAACTTATTTTAATATTAACTTACTTAACTTATATATAACTTATTTTTAACTTTTTAAATTATTATTTAACTTATATATAACTTATTTAACTTGTTTTAATATTAATATATAACTTAAATTTTTGTTTTATTTTCTCTTTAGCTGATCAAAGGGGTTTAGCTGTCAATCAGCTTTGTATTGTTAAAAATTAAGTTTCATTGCAAGCTTAATTTGTTTATTTAATTTGATTTTATATAATTAGCTAATAATGCATTGTATGCTCTGAAGCAAAATATCTCAAATGATAAAATTAAACTTAATGCTCTTAATATCATTTGAACTTCTTCTTTTGATTTACTTATCTTTTTATATATTTAATAGATAGTAATTATATAAATATATCAAGCTCTCGATGGAAGTTTTCTAGTATTAGTGAATTTTTAAAATTTTTGTGGAGGCAGATTATATGGAGAGACATAGTTGCTAGATGATTCATAATTTGATTCTCATCTCCCCTCTCTATCTGAAATCAAGACATATTTTCAACACACCTTTAAACTTATATTCACACTATTGTTATTGCTTTTTAAATCTTTTACATGCTAAAGAGACTCATTTTAATGTTATTTGTTATCTAAGATGACTGGGAAGAAAGAGGAAAGCTTAGGTAAGGGATACAGGGTCAAAGGATTTGTAGAAATCCCTTAGTATCTAAGGGTTTTCTTAATAGATTTTAGACCTAGATATAAAACCTTTAAAGGTAACTGTACATCTTGGAATAAGGAAATACATTACCATCAAACATTGTAAGCAATCAAGTTTTAAAATTACATTTTAGTTAAAATTCAGTAGGTAGTGCCAAAATAATTTTATTAATTTGTAAGGATAAAATAGAAGCGGTTAGAATGTTAAAGAAGAAACAGAAAAGGTAGGTCTGAAAATAAACTCAAAAAAATCTTAATACATGTGTATTAATATTGGAGATAATATAGACTTAGAAGTAAGAGAAAAAGAGAAGTTGGCTAAAGTAGAGCAATATATGTGTGTCTCGGACAGTTGATAACGCATGAGGGGGAAGATAACGAGATAAGAAGTATAGCACTTGTTTGGGCAAGCTTCAACAAATACAGACATCTTTTCAGATCCAATGTAAACATGGAATCCAAACGAAAACTTTGGAATATGTGTGTCCTACCTGTTATATGGTGCAGAAACGTGGATTATAAGCAATAGTATGATTCATAAAATTAGGTTAGCTCAGAGAGACATGGAGAGGAATATGTTAAAGGTGAATAGAAGAGAGAGAAAGAGGAAAATAATTTAATTAAGTTGAAATTCGGTAGTGTATACATTTACGTTATAAATAAGTGTACCAGTTTCGTTTCCATACAACAAGTACATTTATGATCTTAATAGGAAATTTAAACACAACTGCTTAAAGTTCTATAATAACAACAAAAACTAATTATTTAGCTATTTTTTCACCTAACATAATAGGCATCTTCAGGCATCACAGGTAAATTATTTTACAAAATCATATTTGACTCGATAATTACACCAACAAACAAAAACTTAAAACTAATTTCACAATTAATAAAAGATAAAGAAGTCTCTCCACAAAAATATATTTCTTTATAGCAAAGCGCTTTCAACCTAACAAGAGGTCATCATTAGTGCTAGCCTAACAAACAAAATAATACAATAATCAGAAAAATCTATAAGAAAGAAAATTAATAAACAATCAAGTAAACCGATTAAAATCACAATTCAATGAAATAAAATAAATAAATATAACAAAATAACAAAATAAATTAAAAAGAAGACAATAGTAAAAAAATTAAAAAAATACCGTTGAATAAAGAAGAGGGTGATAGATGAGTCTTATAGATCAGATATCAAAGATAGATTGACTGGCGCTGGTGTGGGCGCTAATAAAAGGGCTCTCAGAAGGGGCGTTCTTTCTCCCCTCTCATTAATATTGTCATCGCCCAGTGTCTCTTGGCTTCTCAAAATTTCCAATTTTTCCAAGAAGTCCATTTTCTTCCCTTTACTAACAAAATGGAGGCAGCCAACGTTGTGTGGTCCATCATAATGGTTCTTTGCTCTAATATGCTTAATATCACAATTAATTAAAACTAAGAACTCAGAAATCAGTTTGGTTTTTATTAATTTTATTTTAATTGTTATTTGACTGTGGTAATTAGTTTTAATTTACTGTGATATTAGTTTTAAGTTTTTGTTTGTAGGTGTAATTATCGAGTCAGCTATTAATTATTAAAATAATTTACCTGTGATGCCTGAAGATGCCTACAATGTTAGGTGAAAAAAATAGCTAAATAATTAGTTTTTGTTGTTATTATAGAACTTTAAGCTGTTGTGTTTAAACTTCCTATCAAGATGTGAGTGTTCTATAAAGTTAAATAGTGCTACAAAAGAGAAATTACTATATTCAGGATATTTGTTGGTTTATACAAGTATCAAGCGTGGTCAGTGCCTGGATGGGAGTCTGCTGGCAATGAAACAGATTTATGTAATATCTGAAGACGAGCAAAAAGAAGTAGAGAGGATGAGAATAGTAAATACGACGCAATGAGGAAAAGTTCGCCATCGCGAACTTAAAAAATATAAAGAATTATCGATAAAATATATGATCATGAATAATTGGTGAAGCGTTATTTATATTTTGCTATTTTAACATTTTATTTCTCTTCGTTTTAAATTTGAAACATTAATACATATTCGTACCCAAGAGAATTAGGATAATGAATACCCATGTGTGTATGAATTTTTATTTAAAATATGAAATAATTATTTTACACTGTTGTGAACTTAAATAAAGGATTTTTACTTCTCTTTTTAGTGTAAAATTTTTTTTTTAACTTCTTTATAGTTTGATGAGTAATGGTAAAATGAAATGAGAATAATAAAAGATATTAAAAAAAATAGGTGAACCAATTTTTTTGGTTAAATTAAAAGTGCTTTTTACATCCTGTGTAAACCTATTTTGAAATTGGGTTAGAAAAAAAGAAAACCCTTTTGGGTAAAAAAAGATTAGGGATTTCTCCAAAGGTTTTATTAGATGAGGTATCAATTTTTGAGTTAGGTTATTAATAAAAATATTTTTTACATCAATCAGTAACGAAAAAAATGTTAAAAATTCACCACCTGGTCCACTTTTCTAAATTAAGCTTATAAAGGTTTAAATGCGAAGCCTTTTTGTATCCGTTTATTCATGTATCATTTTATAAGTTGGCATATTTTAAATTAAAGGGATTTTTATCTTAAGTTTCCTATTTTTAAGGGGTTTCACCCTATTTTTTTACCTTTTTGTAGTGAAGTATAAGATTAAACTGAATTCCCTTTTTTTATTATTTTGGTTTTAAAGGGTCTCGTTATTCATTTTGTGAAGATAAATCTTTAAAAAAAAATTAATTGTGTTTAAAGATTATTTTAATTGTTTATTTAATATGATTAATTATGTGTACTTGGATATAAACTGATAAATCGGTAATTAATTAGCAACGAAAAATATGCTTGAAATCTATGAGCTTGAATTTTTTACGTGATTTAGGTTTTAAGATTTGAAGGAATACATACCTAGGAAAATAAATTTAATGAGCAAATTTAACAAAAAATCGGATATGGAGTACTTTCCTCGTCATATAGGTTTCGCTACGCTCATCCTTCCAGCTTCGTACTCGCTTCGCTCGTCCTCAGACATACAAGTCGTTAAATTTATACAGCAACATGTCTAGTAATAGTAAATACATTCGTTTCTTTCCCAGTGGTCATTTATCCAGGCACTAAACACGCTCGATGCTGTTGAACTTACATGATCCACCAAAAACTATGGATAGACTTAATGTTAATGTATTATAACTAAACTTAGTACACTTATTTATTACGTCAAGGGGGTACACTTGAACCAAATTTCAACTCAATTGGTATTTTCCGATTTTTTACTATTTTTTTAAAAAACATACAAATCATTCTAACTAAAATTAAACTAAAGTTATAATTTTAGTTCATTTTTTATTTATTTTTCATTATTACTCTCTTATATTGCTTCTTAAATTTATATTTGACTAGACGTCAAAACGGAGCTCTCGCTCTAGCACAGTTCATAGTGCTACTGAGAGCTCTCATCCTTAATTATTAGAAAAAACAAAAATAAAAAAAGGAAAAAAGTAAAACATTAAATTATTTTATTTTGTTTCTTTATAGATTATATATAGATATGTAAATGGATGAAAATAAAGATTTATTATTATTATTTTTATTATTCGATATAAATTTAAATAATGCTAATAATGAAATGAAACTTGGCGTGTGTGTGTGTGTCTCTTTGCTATTATCGTAGCTCCTAGTGTACTTACGCTAGAGAGTTAAAACATAGTAAATTCTTCAGTCAGTCTACTGAGGAATCACATTTTTTTACAGGAGTAAAATAGCAACCAAAACTATTTTACTACCGGTAGTTACTTTCTTCCTGTAGACTCAGACCAGAAATTATGTGTCTCTTTTCTTCTTTTACAAGAGGGAGAAAAGTACACTTTTTCTCCCTTTTGGTGGTAACATGTTTTTAACATATGATATTTAAAATTCTTATAACGTATGATATTTAAAATACTTTTATCTCCAGACGGTGTATATTGTAAAGTTTATTAACTAGTTTTTAAGGGAGTAAAGAAGCACTTTTCACTCCCAAGGGAGAAAAAGTTACTTTTTCAAAAAAAATTGTTTGATGGGAGCCCCTCTAAATTTATTAATAAAATGCTATTTTCCCCCTCGAAATTACCTTCCTCGGCATCGCCTCGGGAGTTAATAGTCATAACTCCCTCGGCTTTGCCTTGGAATTAAACACATCAATTACTCCGCTTTGCCTCGGGAGTTAAGTACCAACTAACTGCTCAGGGAAATAATAGCATTCTTTATTCCCTTGTTGCATAAATAACTATTTTGTCTATATAAAATTATTTTTAAAACTTTGACTAAATTTTAGTTGAAAGCTCAGGTGCATTTTTTTATTAAAATGGCTTATGTGTTTTGTTGTTAGTTATGTTTTTATGTTGTAACATTTGTATTTAATAAATGTAACAAAATACATTTTGAATAAATGAAATTTTAAAAAATCCTGTACACGTAGTTAAGAAGAAACAATTCCAAATAACTGGCTAAATGTTCCAGTCTGTTTTAAGATACGGCAGTTAAAATTTGGATTTTTTTTTTATTTTTATCAAAATATTTGTTAAAAATGTTTTATCGAAGCCTCTGTATAAACGTTAGTCAATTACAGAGTTGATTTTTTTTCAATTTTTTTTTCTTTTCCAAAACCATTTTACTTTTTTTTACCAGTTCGTTAAGTAACGGATATGAATTATAAGAGAGGGAAAATGCCCTTTAAAAGCTTTTCCAGATAAATAAAAAAACAGATTAAAAATAAAATAATTAACACTTATCACCACAGCGAACATAATTTTACGAATAATGAAAGAAAAGAAGACTCTCCACAAAATAAAACTTTATTAAACTTATAAACTTTAATCTATTTGCTTGTTTGT
The DNA here is from genome assembly GCA_018340805.1 of Microvelia longipes. NCBI lineage: Eukaryota > Metazoa > Arthropoda > Insecta > Hemiptera > Veliidae > Microvelia > Microvelia longipes. Next base: position 18,358,616 of record JACMZG010001913.1, on the reverse strand, counting down.
TAGGTTTTGCACTGATGATGACCTCTAGTTAGGTTGAAAGCGCTTTGCCGTTAAAGTTTTGTTTTGTGGAGTTTTTTTTTCTCTAAGGATATAATTTTACAAGTTTTCTTATAAATATTTTTTTTGTTTTTAAATTTCGTGTTAAATTTTAAAATTATTTAATATTTTAAAAGAGGTGGAACTTTATTATTACAATTTAAGACCAAAATTAAGTAATTTAATGCTTACTTTATGCTCTTATATTACTTAGCGAAATAGCTTTTCTGTTTCAAAAATATGGTAATTCCAAGTTATATTGAAATAATACATTCATTTTAGTAATTGTTTTAAAAAAAGAAGCATGTAATAAACAAAGTTTATTAATAGAAAGTTTATAATTAATTTTTCTTATTTATTTATTGTAATTTTACATTTATTTTTACTTTCTCATTCAAATTATGTGGATGTAGTAGTAATAGTAGTATTATACAGGGGAGTGGTAGTAACTACCAGGCAAGTAGGCCACGTTGTTGGGCCCCTTTTGCCAGCACCCTAAGACAGTGTTCTACTCCTTTTAATTTCAAGTGTAGGTATATTTCATCTAATCTAGACAGAAGAGCCGTGGTTTTCTATGGTTCCTCTGATGTTTTTTTCAAGCAATGATACATATTCTTACTGACTCTTAGTCTTGTTAAAACTAGGAACAACACGTGCCCTTGCTGTTAAACCAAACCTCCATATACTTTAAACTAAAAGGCAGACACACTATAGTATTATATTTCATCTACTATGAGGGTCCTAAATTTTGCCTATACCCAGTTTAATTTAGGGTAAGGGATCTTTAACGAGTACCTGACAACGCACAGGCTCGAGACCACCTGCTTTACGTCCCTTCTGAAGGACGTGGCACGCACAATTTTTATCCCTCTCATAAAAATCCCGGAGGCCCGTGCTGGGATTGAACCAATGACTAAATAAACTCGGTTCATTCTGTGTATTGGCTACGTAACCTTAACCACCACACCACGGTTGACTCCAAATTATGTAGATAGTTTTACTGTAGAAATATCGATTTCGCACTTTTTACGACGTCATGAGTGATTTACTTTATCCTGTGAATATATCCTCATATATGGATATTTCCTCATAAGTGATCCTTTAATAAATCCTCTGCTAGAAATGTCACGAAGTTTCATAGTATTATTAGCATTAGTTAAATTATTATCGAATGATTTTTGTAGGTTTTCTTAAATATTAAAAAAAATAAAATATAATCCAATTGAGTTGAAATCCTGTACAGTGTGCCCTTTTACGTATTAAATAAATATACTAAGTTTCGCTTGAATACGGCAAATATATTTATGGTTTTTGTTCCATAATAAAAATAAAGCGTATCAAGCGCAAGCGTATCAAGGTCAGTGCCTGAATAGGTGACCGCTAGGAACAAAACTGAAGTATTTACTATCTAAGGAAGCGAGACCGAAGATGTTACAGTATAAATTTTGCGACTTTTATATTCTGAGGACAATCGAAGCGAGTCTGAAGTACTGAGGAGGACCTTGGTATAGATAATTTCTGAGGTACCCCGTACCTGATTCTTTCATGTTACTTATTTAATTAATATGTAATAATTATATATCTTTATTTCCATACATAGAATATACTTACAAAAATTAAATTAATATTCTTAATTTTTAATAATTGTTAGCAATATATTGTTACCCTATTCTATTTTATCTAATTACTAAAATAATTATTTACACATATATATCATTTGACACTACCGAGTTCTGCAAAACATATATAGATAACACTGTCATATTGTGCCTCTCGCACAATTATATTGTGTAGAAACGTTGCTTAAAGGAGGTCATTGTTAGCTCAGACGCGGAAGAATCACTTTCTGAAATCATTTTTACAAGTGCTTAGAAAATATTATGGTTTCCATAGGAATAACGTATTTGTACGAAATGGGCATAATGAATTTACAGAGGTCTTGCTTTTTCTAATTACTCCCAACAGAAAAAAGAAAGGTAGAAAAATACCAGAATGGTATCACCTGTTATCTCTTATTATTAAATGAGCATTTTAATGTATATTTTGATTGTTATTTTCCCTTTAAATTAAAAACCTCTAATTTTGTACACTTATTTCCTTTATTTAACTTTTCTTGTTATCTTTTTTACTTTTCCTCTTTTATACCGATGATATGTAGGAAAAGCATTGTGTTTGCAATGAATCCGAAATTTCCCTGCATAGTTCGTTTCGGGTGTTTATGTCCTCCTGAATGGTTTTCACCAAGTTATCTATTTGTATGTTTATGTGTGCTTGTGTTTCTTAGCATCTAGCGTATTCATGCTAGAGAGTTAAAACTTAGAACAAAAATCTACATTTAGGTGTAGTTTAGATTTCTGGAAAACAATTTTTATGAAGTCATAAACCCGCAATTATTGCATGCAAAAACTTTAAAAGATTATAATACGGATTAAAAGGATTCAAATAAAGGTCTATCCA
>JACMZG010001913.1:18331123-18351123 GCA_018340805.1 Microvelia longipes | reverse complement strand
TGTTGCGAATTTTCAAAGAAAAACTGAGCTAATTAGGCTTTCCCTGTGGTCTTCATCAAATAATATGTAAAAATGACATCAACATATAATTTCGTTTCTTAACGAACTTACCTGTATATGTGCATGATTTGAATAAAGATTCCTCATTAATTACTACAATCTTCTTTCTGCAAATTTATTTAAAAGTCGGCAAGTTCTAATTGTTTATTCAATTTAGAATAGTTTATAATTAAAAATAAACTAGTGAAGAAGTAATTACTTTTTCTTTTTCTCATTTGTACTGTAGATCTATAGGAAAAGTGATGTGTTTACGCTAAAAATTTTAAGTCGAGTTTCCATATGAATTATTCTTTTTAAAGTGGTTTTTACCAAATTGATTGTGTGTGTGTCTGTTATCACCGTAGCTCCCAGTGTGTTTATGCGAGAATGTTAAAACTTGATACTAAAAAAATTTTCAGTTCTTGGGCTTTATGAAAAATATGATTATAACGTAATTAACTGTTATTTACTCCAAAAAAGAAAATTCAGGAATTGCGGAAAAACATTTGAATCAATTTAAAGTATGGGACACATCTAATCCTGTCTAAGAACAACATATAAATTAGGTGATGTACATATTAGTACGAGGTAATCAGTTCCCAATATTTTATTGTAATGATTACTACATGAATTTTGCAATTTAAATCATATTTCAGGCTGAATTGCTTCTGTCAAGTCATATTTTTATGAATATCATTTTTAGATCTAATTAAAAAAATCGGGTACGACGTACCTCGGAACTTTTCCTAATTACATCGGATTCGGTACGCTTATCCTCCCAGCTCTGGACTCGTTCGCCCGTCCTCAGAAGTAAAAGTCGTTAAATTTATTCTGCAAAACGTTTTCGGACTCGATTCCCTCGTCCTCAGATAGTAAATATACATTCGTTTAATTCTCAGTGGTCATTTATCCAGGCACTGAACACGCTCGATGCTGCTAAACATTTATGATCCATCAAAAATCATAGATAAACTTGTTGATTAAGTAACTTAGTACACTTATTTATTACGTCAAGGAATACACTATATTCCACAATATTTTCCGATTTTTTACAAATGTTTAAAAAACATATACAAATCATTTAATAAAAATTGAACTAATGCTGATAATGAAATGAAACTTGGCATATATGTTAGTCTTATACATGCCTACATGCTTGCCAAATTTTAATCCGATCGCATTATTTTTCAGAGTTTTATTTTATAAAAAGCTTCAGGCCTATGTCGTAAAAAGTGGGATGAGTAATATTAAATAAATAATAAAGATTAGAGGTGTTAGTATTTACTTATTAAATATTAATTTTCCTCATTTATACTGTAGGTGTATAGAGAAAGTAATGCGTTAGCTCTAATATTCCGAAACCGGGCTTTAAACAGAATTACTGGTTTTAGGTGTTTTTAAGACCTCCTAAGTGAGTTTTACAAAGTTGTCTGTTTGACTGTCTCTAACGTCAGTCAAAACCTAGGATCTTGAATAAAGAGGAGGACGTATTAAAGAACTTTTCTGACCCCATGGAAGTTGTATGAGATAGAGAAATAGGAGCAAACTTACCTTCCCCTTGGTTATAATAAAAAAAGGGCGCCAAACGCAGGTTATGTAGCAAGGTTGTCGAATTTGCTTCTCAACTTTCTTCTGTGCATCTCGTAATTGTTAAATTTGAGGTGGCTGTTTAGTAATTTGTGCTTATTTAATTTTAAATTTTGGACTATACTTTGCCACTTCAGTGAGTAATAATTTAAGCATGTTTTGTTATAACCTTATCAAGCAATAAACAATAGAATGCCATTGAGAGGTAAGTTTGCCTCTAAAATTTAAGACCTGCGCAGTTTGTACCAAGTATGTGCAGCTGGTTTTTGACGTGTGTTTCCTGTTGAATTCTTTCTATTTTTTGGTTTTCGATGGGGTTATTTTTTTTGTATGGCAAATCAACATAGTGTGTCATCCCCTTTATTCAAGATCCTTGGTCAAAACCCATCATTGATTTCTCAGTCAAAATTTCATAAAACGCTGAAAAATGATGGGAATCAATTTAAATGTCCGAAGGTTAAGCGTAGTAAATGCGATAAAATGAGAAATGGGTTTGAGATACCCCATACCTATTTTTTATACTTCACTCTTTTCGTTCCCTTATTAAATTTAATCGGAAAATATTTACATCCTCACTTTGTGTAATGTCATTTCAATTATTTAATTTTGTTTACTCCTAAAAACAATTTTCTCCAGAAAAAATTTTAAAATATTTTTTTATTAACTTTCTTAAAAAAAAATTTAGCTAAATTTTTTTAACTCTTGGAATAAAAAATTGTCTTTGCTTAGAAGAAAGTAAACAGAAAAACCACTTTTTAGGGTTGGTTGAAGAGAGATGTTAGACAAGTGTTTAAACCCTAGAGAGCAAGGCAATTTCCTTAGGACCATCATATTTTATTTTTTCTTTTAAAAATGTCACTTTTTCTGTTCTTTTTTCCTAAAAAAGTTTACATTTACAATAAAGGATATTTTTAGCCAAGATTCTGAATATATATTTGACCTAATTATTGTAAAATGTATCATTGTCTTGTCGATACACAGCTCTAAAAAAACCAATGGAATAGTAATTTATTTATCCTAACTAATATATAGGCAATGTTTATTTCCTTCAAGCACAGCATCTGAATGTAATATATTGATTGATTTTTTTGTAATAATTAATTTGAATATTTATTTTACGTAATTATCGTGAAATTAATATTTACTCTGTTTTAATGACGGCATCTGGATCTGATGGTGTAATTGAATATTTGTAAAAGTAAAATTTTATATTTTTCGGGGGGCTGTAAAGTAGGCACTTTACATCCTCAAAAAGGAGACACCTCTTTGACGCTCCGCGGCGTCAGCGCTGTGGGCCGCTTGGCGGACCCATGGTTGCTGTATTCAATCAGTTCGTGATATTTCTGATTTTAATAAGTGGCATACTGCCACGATATAAGCGAATTTTCAAATAAATTAGTGATAAAACGTGATTTGTTTACATTATCTCAATTAATGACGTAATGTTTTGTTTGACATTTATTTGTCAATCAATAAAACTGGACTAATACTGATAATAAAATGGAGTAAACTTTCAGTCCAATCTAAACACTATATGAAAATTTGTGATTTTTTAAATGTTTTTGGGGTCGTTATTGTGGGTTAATGACGTGACACATATTGAATAACCAATAGGGTTCGGGGCATTAGCAAGGTTGATTTTTGTACCAAGTATCATTTTGATCCAAAAAAGCGTTTAAAATTTATTGAGTCAAATAGAAACGTCTAGGACACAAAAATCTCGTACACACACACACACACACACACACACACACACATATATATATATATATATATATATATATATATATATATATATATATATATATATATATATATATATAATATATATATATTATATATATATATATATATATATATATGTAGCGGTAATTAATGAGATAGTGCGAGTGTCGGGCGCAGGCGCGAGATTAAGATATTGATTTCATAATAAATATTGGTTCGATTGATTGATTAGGTATAGCCCGACCACCGCGCGGTACGTACATAGCGTTTCGGCCCTCGGAATTCGGAAAGCCTTAACCTGTTAATTTAATGGTTTTAAGATTATTTAATATTAAGGTTTACTTATTTTTATAAGTGTTATATTTTGGATTTAAATAAATAGATATGTGTTGAAGAGTAAGTGGCACAAAGTCGTTATATTTTCTTAAACATTCGCCTGACCCACAGCCTTTTTCCTATACGTAACTTTTACGTTTCAATATATATATTCTTGATCAGTGAGTCACTCCCTTCCAAAAATCTACTTCCTCCCACTCTCCTTCTTCATAAGCTCATTTTTTTTCGAAAATTCGCTAAAATGTTGGTGAGATGCGTTTTTTATTGTCTGCAACAGTTTCGTAGTTTTTTCCGTCGGCGACCATAAATGAGTTTTTATTGTCGCTGGTGAAGTTTCTCACTTATTAATTATTTATTAAGAAGTGTTTTATAAAAATGGATATTGATTCAAACATTGAAAATACGCCGCCCGAATTGAAACTTTTGGCCAACGAGGCGGTTGAAAGAAATGTAGCGGCTAATTTTTATAGATTATACTCATTTTCTTCTAAATATTTGTTTAATGATTCATTTATATGTAAAATTAATTATTATTAATTTTTTTAATTGGAGAATAAGGTTGGAATTTGATTGGACCGTATTCCCACTGTTTTCCTAAATGAGAAATATATCAAAGAACTTTAATGCTTACAATGTTCAGTAATGCTTTTCTCACACAAAGTTATATGGTTACCTCTGAAGGTTTCATATCAAGGGATAAAATCTATTTAAGAGACCCTTGGTACTGAGGGATTTTCACAAATCCTTTGACCCTGGATCCCTTACCTAAGCCTTCTTCTTTCGTCCAAGTCAACTTCGTTATCAAATAACACGAAAATAAGATATTTACTCACCTGTTATGATATTTATAATATCAGCATTTATCGTTTAAAACTGTACTACTTGATTCTTTGTACTAGTGAACTGCTCATATTCCCTACATCGGAAACTTATTTAAATTCTAATTCTTATTTATTCTCAGGAACTAATGATGATTCTAATTCTTATTAATCCTGGATCTAATAATGACTCCAATTTCTATTCATCCATAGGAACAATCATGCTACTTCTTTTTATTATAACCAATTATACTAAGTATAATACTTGTTAATCCTCTGTCACTAATAAAAATTCTTATTACTCCTAATAATTTCCTTATTCCTTCCTTATAATTATTATTAATTAATAATTTCCTTCTCCTAATTTCTTATTAATCCTAGGTATTAATAATGATTCTAATTCTCATTAATTCTCAGGTGCTGATGATTATCTAATTCTTATCTAATTCTCTGGTGCTAATAATGATCTCATTATTATTAATCCTCAGAACCTAATAATGATTCTTCATATGAATGCTCAAAAAATATTAATCTTTCTAATTCTTATTAATCCTCAGGAATCAATAATAGGACCTAATAGTGATTCTAATTTTTATTAATGCTCGAAGACCAATAATAATTCTAATTCTAATCCTCAGGAATCAATAATAGGACCTAATAGTGATTCTAATTTTTACTAATGCTCAAACACCGATAATGATTCTAATTCTAATTCTAATCCTCAGGAATCAATAATAGGACCTAATAGTGATTCTAATTTTTATTAATGCTCGAAGACCAATAATGATTCTAATTCTAATCCTCAGGAATCAATAATAGGACCTAATAGTGATTCTAATTTTTACTAATGCTCAAACACCGATAATGATTCTAATTCTAATCCTCAGGAATCAATAATAGGAACTAATAGTGATTCTAATTTTTATTAATGCTCAAAGACCGATAATGATTCTAATTCTAATCCTCAGGAATCAATAATAGGACCTAATAGTGATTCTAATTTTTATTAATGCTCAAAGACCGATAATGATTCTAATTCTAATCCTCAGGAATCAATAATAGGACCTAATAGTGATTCTAATTTTTATTAATGCTCAAAGACCGATAATGATTCTAATTCTAATCCTCAGGAACAATAATAGGACCTAATAGTGATTCTAATTTGTATTAATGATCAAAGACCGATAATGATTCTAATTCTAATCCTCAGGAATCAATAATAGGACCTAATAGTGATTCTAATTTGTATTAATGCTCAAAGATAATGATTTTAATTCTAATCCTCAGGAATCACTGATAGGACCTAATGAAATGAAATGAAATGCCCTTTTAGGGCCTTTCGGCCCATCAGGGTATTCACCCTGCGGGAACCACCTCAGGTGTGTTGCATCTACTACACTATAAGAATTAATTAAAGTTGGCGAAATCTTTTTAATACAAATACTATTCATAAAATCTTAGAGCATAGCCCGGGCTGCGAACCCCGGAGGACCTAATAGTGATTCTAATTTTTATTAATGCTCAGACCGATAATGATTCTAATTCAAATTCATTTGTTTGTTTTAGGTAAGAATTATTTCATATCGCTAGAACATGTGGTTATATAACATATGACTGCTTATTTTGGAGTGAGGTAATTATTATTATATTTCTATTTGTTAAAATTAACTTCAAAATATTTAATGAGTAACAACTCATTACTATTCCTTAGAGTCATACCAAACTTCTCATTAAAAACCTATTCTTAATCGATAAATAATAAAATGAAAAGTCTCTCCACAAAATAAAAACTCTATTGGCAAAGCGCTTTCAACCTAGCTAGAGGCCATCATCAGTGCAAAACCTAACAAACAAGTAACAATAGAATAAATAAAAGATATGACAAAAAATAAAAATAAAAAAGTAAAATAATAAGGTAACAAAATAAAATAAGGTAACAGATGGGCTAAAAAATTAGATTAAGAAAATTAGAAAGTAAAGAAAAATTAGATTAGAAAAGAAAAAGGTACAATAAAATACATATAGTCAAAAGGTAAAATAAAACATATATACCGTTGAAAATATAAAAGGAAGACGAGTGAGTCTATGATTTAGCTTTAGTTATTAGATTCAGACTAACAGAAGGAGGCGGCGGCGCAAGCAACATGGCTCGCAGTAGAGGGGATGACTCCACTTTCTCATTGATGTTTAGCTCGCCAACCCGTTGTTGACTTCTTTCTATTTCTAACTTTTCCAAGAAATCCATTTTCCGGCCTTTATTAACAAAATGGAGGCAACCAACCTTATGAGGACCGTCAAAGTGATTTTCTAAGAGAAGATGCTGATAGAACTTGCTATTAGTCCTCGACTTATGTTCCCGAGCCCTAGTAAGTATGCTCCTTCCAGTTTGGCCTAGGTACTCTGCTTGGCATATGCCACATTGTACCATGTAGATACCGCTTCGATGTAATGGTGGCACTGGGTCCTTGACGCTGCTTAGAAGATTTCTTAAAGTCTTGTGGCTGGAGAAACTTACTTTATAATTATTTCTCTTAAGCACAGAAGCGATGCGTCTGAATCTAATAACTAAAGCTAAATCATAGACTCACTCGTCTTCCTTTTATATTTTCAACGGTATATATGTTTTATTTTACCTTTTGACTATATGTATTTTATTGCACCTTTTTCTTTTAATCTAATTTTTTAGCCCATCTGTTACCTTATTTTATTTTGTTACCTTATTATTTTACTTTTTTATTTTTATTTTTTGTCATATCTTTTATTTATTCTATTGTTACTTGTTTGTTAGGTTTTGCACTGATGATGGCCTCTAGCTAGGTTGAAAGCGCTTTGCCAATAAAGTTTTTATTTTGTGGAGAGACTTTTCATTTTATTATTTATGATGAACTCCATTCACGCTCATTCTCAAGATGTATTCTCAATCGATCCCTCTTTGCCGTTTTAACTTAGACGTCAGTAACTTAAAGAAATATAACAGTCATGTTAAAAATTTAAATCGAAGTCCCCTAAAAACTGTAAGACTTTAATTAGCTTAATTAATGTTGAAATAAAGTTACCTAGAGAAAAAAAGTTAAAAGAAATGTTGGAATTATTAATTACTATGTGGAAAAAGGTTTTTTTAAAAGTATTAAATTATAAATATAAGAAGAAAATAAGTAGTAAAGGAAACTGAAGGTAATTTGGGACTTTTTTTACTCTTCTTGGCAAAGTAAAAAAGTCTTTAAACGAAATGAAAAGCTTTTAATGAAGACTTTAAAAAGTTAGTTCAGTCTTTTCTCACTCTTGGACTGGGCTTTTTTTCTAGAGAAATGCTTAAGTGTTACCAGTAACTCCTAGATGGGTTACCACTTTTACTTGATGGCTTTAAACTAAATTTCTTTTTTCATTGGAGAAACTTGTGAACATTTTACGGTAGGTACACTTTAGGTAAAAATTAAAATGGTTAAGAATACAATGATAATTAGAAAGACTGTTATATATTTTTATATGGTGCTCAAGGAAAATTTTCTTTTCTTCGTTTATACCGTAAGTTATAACCAAATAAGTTGGTTCCTATTAGAAATTTAAGTATGCCCTGCTCAGTTGGTTGTTGTCTATGGGGTCGTGAGTGCCTAGGGTTGTTACCTGCTTCTTTAAATATTTTAACATAAAGCGCCACCTCATTCATGTAGGCTAGGGGCGTACACCTACCATCTTGTGATACCTGGTGAATGAGGAAGACCAGGTGCATACACTGTTGATAAGGAAGGATATAAATTGAGGGTTAGGTTCCAGGCTATCCTGAGGGCTAAATTCAGGGTGCAGGGTAAGCCAATAAGCTTTCAGTCACCAGAAGATACTCTTTCTCTCTAAGAGCATAACCCAAAGCACTTTGAATTAACCCTCGAGATCAGGAATCTTGACTCCTTTAATAAGTAATACAATTTGATGATATGCAAATCTGTATTCTCCTAATCAACACCGGATAATCTGAGAGTCTCAAAGGTACTCTCGCCCAATCTGGAATCCTGAGGGTATGATAAGTGATCTACAGTCTAACTTTAAGTAGAAAATGGAAAATAAAAAAAATCTGGAAATCTAAAAAAAAAATAATTAATTATGCCTTCTGTGTCCCTAAACTGATACACTTTTCCCTAACTTAATAAAGCTTTGGGGCCCCATTACATAAATTTCCTAGAGATTGTCTTCAATCTCCCTACCGGTGAAAGATTGGGCTCACAAAACTGGTTAATTTTAAGGTATAGAAAACTATTCTCTACTGATCTTCTCCGATCGTATAAATGAAGTAGGTAGGTTAATTGATGAGGTGAAAGTAGGTAGGTAGGTAGGTAGACAACGACCAACCCAAAGACAACTTCGACTTTGGGGATGGAGGTTACAAAAAGACAACACCAGACTATACTGTATTTTAAGTACGACCTGAGCTTCGTCGATTATGGAGTTCCGTAGACTAAGTCTTTTATCAGACTTAATACTGACAGACTTGACAGTAAAATTATCACTGACAGATACGACTGAACACTGACTTTATTCTGTCACTTAACTTTTAATAATTAGTCTTTGAGAGGGGCAGACCTAGGAATAAGTATTTCCACAATCCCAATAATGACTTTGCCCCGGTTAATCCCTTAAATCAAGGCAACTATAATTAAATTCACAAACTTGACCACACAAAATCACATGGTCCAGAACACGCTAACCTCTCTCACAATAACCTTCCCTCTCACAGAAAGTAAACTTGTACCAGCATTAGGCCAACAACTCATAACCGCAACTATCTAACACTCTACTATTTACACACAACAGATATACCAAGCCCTACCCTACCGCTTAAAGCTAACAAAATCATAGAACTTCTCATAAGAAAAATAAAAAACCACACTCCTTAAATTCTTAGAAATAGAATTTAGCCAAAGGAGGGTTATCAGCTAAAATAACTGTTACAAAACAAAATCCCGTCTTCGGAAAAAAAGAAATGAACCTATATAAGCTTAACCTAAACTTTAATCTATAATAAGTCACGATCGTTGAGTTGTTAAAATTGGTGAGATGTCAAAATTCGGTGAAATGTCAAAAATGTCAAAATTCGGTGAGATGTCAAAATTCGGTGATATGTTAAAATTCGATGAGCTGTTAATTTGGATCGGCTTTCATTTCACTTATGTGCCAGCGACAGTCGCAGTATCTTCTAATTCGTAAACCAGTGGAGTGATCTTCCTCACAATCCTGCATCTCACAAATTTCGGTGCCAATTTAGAAGAAAAATCTTTTGCAGCATCCGATAGGACGTGACTTCGTTTCCATACTATATCACCTTCTTCAAACTCTAGATATCTGCGACGAAGATTATAATTCCGCGCATTACGCTCATAGGCCCTCCGCATCTTATTTTTGACGTCTTGAATAGTATTCTTTATAATCTTCATTTTTGACGTAGTTTCCTCAGGACTAGGATCAGGTGGATTAACTAACGGATCATCATCAATATCCCCTTCAGGAAACCGGTCCCCATTAGGATGGAGAGTACGTCCAAACGTTAAATAAGACGGCGAATAGCCAGTGGTCTCATTCACGGCTGTTCTTAAGGCGAATCCCAGTTGAGGAAGATATTGGTCCCATTTCTTATGATTGTCCTTGATATATGCAGTAATCATTGCCTTAATGGTTCGGTTATATCTTTCCGTGGGGTTGCTTTGTGCATGGTACAATGGGTTGTATAAGATACGCACTTTGTACTGAGCAAGCTTCTGCTGAAATTCCCGACCACGAAACTGAGGACCATTATCGCAAATGAAATACTGCGGTACCCCAAACATCATAAAAACTTGTTCTTCGACGTACTTTGCTACTGCCTTAGCATCAGCTTTCCGCAACGGGTGAAGCAAAACATACTTTGTGAAGCAATCAACAATTACGAGAAGATAACAGTTTTGATTGGATGATCTCGGAAATGGTCCCATTAGGTCCCCACTGATCATTCTCCAAGGAGCACCTGGTTCCCTTTGACGTCCCATCAGTCCTACCGGTTTCTTTGCTTCGGTTTTAGTTGCAAGGCAAACTTTACATCGCTTTACATAATTGGATATGTCCGAAGCCATACCCGGCCAATAATAGGACTGCATAATTCTTCTCTTAGTTTTAAACGATCCAAGATGACCGGCCATCGGGGCATCGTGGTTCATAGTGAAGATTTTCTGCCTTTGTTCTTTCGGCACAACTAGTTTCCACATGGGACCTTCATCAGGCGCACCCTTCTTCCGACAGCGGTTGGCATAGAGTTTTCCATGTTCAGTATACCATAATGGATACTTTTCGGGTGATTTCTCAATTTTCTCTATCATGCCAATATACCACTTATCGTGTACTTCACCTTCCACGCCTTTTGCATTCTCAACAGTTAAAGCACTAACTGGTGCCCTGGATAGAGCATCAGCTACAACATTAAGTTTGCCCGCTCGATGAGTGATAGTAAAATCGTACTGTTGTAGCCGAAGAACCCATCTTGCTAAGCGCCCTCGAGGCTCCTTTAAGCTCATAAGCCACTTTAATGCCATATGGTCCGTTACGACGCTGAAAGTCTGGCCTTCTAAACGACCTGAATTTTTCAACCGCCCAAAGAACTGCTAAGGCTTCCAGCTCCGTAGCACAGTATTTACGCTCTAACTTATTTAATGAGCGACTGGCAAAGGCTATGACTTTTTCGCCTTCAGGGAACTCCTGCATAAGTATAGCCCCTAATCCAACCTCGCTCGCGTCAGTTTGTAAAATAAAAGGACGCTCAAAATCAGGGCAAGTAAGAACTGGCGCTGATATTAAGTGTTCCTTCAACTCCCGGAAAGCCTGAACACACTCTTCAGACCAAATCCATTTCTGACCCTTTTAAGAAGGGCCGTCAAAGGCGTCGTCATAGTGGAAAAAGCAGGGACGAATCTTCGTTACCACGATGACATGCCGAGGAAGCGTCGGAGCTGCTTAGTCGTTTTGGGGGCTGGGTAGTTGACGATGGCTGTTATCTTATCGGGGTCTACACGGAGTCCATGGCGATCGACAACATAGCCCAAATACTTGAGTTCCGGACAACAGAAACGACATTTATCACGGTTTAATGTCAAACCAGCCTTTAGCAACCTTGAGAGGATCAGGGAAAGTACTTTAATATGGGTCTCGAAGTCGGGAGTACATATAACGATATCGTCGAGGTACACGAAAACGTACACCTCAACGTCGGCACCCAAAACTTTATCTATTAAACGTTGCCACGTGGCTGGGCTATTATGCAGCCCAAACGGCATCCGTTTAAACTGAAATAAACCACGGGTCGGAACAGTAAATGCCGTCTTCTCGCGGGAGTCTTTCGCAACTGGTACTTGCCAGTAGGCGGACTTTATATCCAAAGATGAGATGTATCGAGCGTTCTTCAAGCGATCTAATATGTGCGATACATAGGGCAAAGGGTATGCGTCCTTTTTGGTGACTGCATTGACGCGACGGTAGTCTACGCATACTCTATACGTACCGTCGGGCTTGGGAACCATCACCACTGGAGACGACCAGGGTGAGTTGGAAGGCTCGACAATTCCTTTAGCTAACATCTCATCTAATTGCTCGTTCATTTTAGCTTGTACCACTGGAGAGACAGGGTAATAGCGCTGCTTGATGGGTGCAGCATCGCCTGTGTCAATAACATGCTCCACCAAGTCAGTGCACCCTATATCGGATCCCATTTGATCGAAAAAATCGTTTGTGATCTGATAAAGTTCTTCTCTCTCTTTCTCACTTAAATGATCCTCCGAGATCAAAACTTCCGAGAGGTAAACTTTATCCGAGAACTGAAACTTATGATTAATGACGTCAGGTATTATCTCCATAGCTCGCCAAAAATCCAGTCCAAGAAAGGGTAGATGAAAAAGACGGGACCACTAGAGTGGATATTACTTTAAGCTTACCATCCAGAACCATTGGCACGTCTACGCAACCTAATATCTGACACTGACGACCATCTGCAACCGTGCATTTAATATCTGCTGTCGAATCAAGAGCAAATCCAAGGGATTGTAAAATTTCCCATCCTCTTTGTCCAACCAGAGTTTTTGAAGCTCCGGAGTCAAGTAATCCAAGAAGAGGGAATCCTAAAATCGAAATTTCAAGATAAGGACGCGGGTCTCCGTCAGAAGTAGTGAGTAATCCGCTTACGCGTTCATTTTCATAAAAAGCCTTCACTACGGCTAACCATGAGGCTCGTTCCTTCTTTTGGGATATACTTAAAACTCTTGGAAAACGGGCGTCCCCTCAGCTGCGTTTTCCATCTTCGTTTCCCGAGGACGGCTTAGAAGATGGGCAACGATAACACACCTTCTTGGAAAATCTTTATTCCCGCAATTCGGACAAAAACCCAGTGTAGGGCATCGCAGGAAGACGTGGCCTTCCACTCCACATTTATAACAAATAAGACGACGAGAAGTAGCACTGGTGTTGGATGAAGAACCTCTCTTTTTAACTGGTCTATTTCCAGAGGATGGTTTTGAGGGAATATTCCGCGATATAACCTCAGCAACGTTACTCGACCTTGAAGAGCCTGTATATGCTAGTGATGGTTCAAGCATCGTCTTCTTAGCCGTTGGTGGAGGCCTATATTTCTCCATATGTTCCTTATCCTGTACGCGACGGCCAATTTTTATTAAGTCTACGACGCTGGTGATTGGAAATGATTGTAAGCGCTCGTAGAAGTACGGCGTAACGTTACGACGCAAGATTCTCAATTGTTCCTCCTCAGATAAGTTAAGTCTCGAAAAGTAGGTCTTCATAACTGCCACATAGTCTCCGAACTTTTCATCTAACCCTTGGGTTCTGCTAAGCATCTCTGCATGAAGTTCTACTATGTAATCTTCGTTTTCATACTCCTCTTTGAGGAGATATACTAATTCTGACCACGAAGATACTTCCTTATAAATTGACTTAAACCATTGGAGGGCAGGGCCTTTAAAAAAGTCTAAGGCGCCACTCCAAAGATCACGGTCAGTAGCATTGCGTGCTCGGCGGTATACCTCAATATCCTCCAGAAAAGTCCGAAGAGACTTGCCAGATCCATCACCAGAAAAGGATAAACCCCACTTACTAGTAGGTACAACTTTTCTAGTTCCTTCAGCCGATGATTTATTAGAAAGAATCAACGAACGCAACAAGTCCTCCGCAGATAGCCCTGACAATAGAGAAGTTGTTTTAGTTCCTTCACTAGAGGTACCGGCGCCCATATTGACCTTACTACTGGGTTATCTGTAATATTAGTGTCTGACTCTTCAAGTCTGGAGTTGCCTAGAGTTTTGTCACTAATAGTTGTGTCAATCAGGCCCGTATTTTCTTTAATACGTTTTTCAATTTCCTCTTTAACACGCTTCTCTATTTCATCCTTGTATCGTCGTTCGAATTCTTTCTTGATTTCCTCTTCTCTTTTGTCTCCATTATTCGTTTCATCTTCTTGCTTTGCATCCTTGCCCATACCTTCATTGTTTTTCTTTTCTAGTTCCTTCTCTTTCTCCTCTTTTTCTTTTCTATCTAATTTTTCATCAAACTTCTGCTTCATGTCTAACAACTTATTCATTATTGTCGTCCTCTCTGTTACCTGTGAGGTAGATTCCGGAGGGATAACACATCTGCTAATTCGCGAGAGCATGTGTGTGAACATGGTCCGAATTTTTTTGCACTCATTATCCTTATCGGTCCCTTCAAACAATAAAATCTTCGATTCCAACTTGGGAATTTTTTCTTGTAATGTCTCAAGCTCCGAGGCCGGATTCCTCTTCTTCAGTGGTGAATCTAATACGGTACTGACACCACTTTCTCTTTCCGTTCTAAGTAGAGTACGAAGAGCGCGACGCCTTGCATCCGCCGAAGCATGACCCACGGATCCTCGGATCTCAAGTTCATATTCAATCTCGTCTTGGGATAAACGGTCGACGTCCATGATCACAAAAATACAAAAAGGAAATAAAAATTCAAAATAATAATCTGACACACAAAAAAACTAACAAAGTTCAGAAAATCAAATATTCCAATTAGAAAAAAGGAAAATTAAATTATTTATAATAACACAAAGTCTCAAAACTCAAATTAAAAACTGGTTTATAAAAAGTTTGCAGTCTAAAAGTCACTTAACTTAAATTAATCATAAATCTAAAAGTAAACCCTTCCCAGGTAGTACCTATGACTGAAATTCACAGTATGAAAAATTAAAAATCTTTAAATAATAAGAGTCAATGTAAAATAAAATAAACTATAAAATGAAGGGGAAAAAATGAATTAAATCCTGATAATACTGTAAAAGTCTTAGGGAAAATTTAATAAATATTAAATCCTTGCTAAATATAATCTATAAAAAAAATAAATGTCTCTTTTTTTTAATTGTATTAATTATAAATTGCAGTAAGTACTGCTCATGAAAAGAAACCAAAGTAACTTGAATAGAACTGATTTTCTAAATAAAATTGGAGAACACTCAATTTATAATAATAAATATAAAAATTAAAGACATAATTGTAAAAACTGAATGGCTGATGTAATTATATCCAATAAACCCCAAATATATATAATTATGTATAATACAACTGGAGTTGAACTTCTACTTAATAATGAAGTATGAAAACTCTGATTAATAACATATACTAATAACTTTACAAGAATGAGATGACAAAAGTTAATTTTAAATGTATATAAAATGGCGGGATTGATGATACTACCACCTACAGTAACTACTAAATTTTAAAAACTAAATAAATTCTAAATAAAGATATACACACCATATACTCGACTCAAAAATATAGCCCCAACCATATACACCAATATATGTACTAACTTCTATAAACTAACCCCACTATAACTAAAATTAAATCTAATACTATACTATAGCGACTAAAAGATCGAAAATAAAAATAAGTGTCAGTCCTGATCATAAAAAGGGAAGAAATTAAAAAAAGTTTGGAAGTGTCGACTTCAAATCCTCTTATAAATGAGTGTAGACGAAGTGTAAATAGTATACAAATAATGTTGCTCCAAAGCCAGGTTGCTCTATCGTAACCAACACCTACTACCAGGAAAAATAAGAAGAATCCCTCTAAACAAAATATTGTCTCGTGTTCAGCGAGGTATCTCATCAAAAAAATAAATTGTTCAGTAGTTATTTTAATTTTAAACGTTAAATAAACACCAGAAGGGTTCTGAATACTTTTATACGTGATTAAAAAACCTAGAGAAAGTGAAGAGTGTGTAGTGATTCTAATTCGACCCAGTAAAGTCCATGGAAGTGATAAACAAATACTTTTATTTTTAGAAATAATTTTCAAAGGTGATAAGATAGTGATAATATCTACTTTGAAGTATACGTTTCTTATTTATATATAGTTTAAAATAGGTTAAGAAGAGATATGAGTTGTAATATCAATAAAATATTAAAATAATATGTTATCACTTTCATGTACATCCTGTCGAATAATAACAAAACATTCTGTCACCTTCATGAACAAGCTCCCAAGCTCAGGCAACCCCCCAAGGCTAAGCACTCCAAGTTAAATTTATTTTGCTCCACGTTGGGCGCCATTTTCTTTATAACCAAATAAGTTGGTTCCTATTAGAAATTTAAGTATGCCCTGCTCAGTTGGTTGTTGTCTATGGGGTCGTGAGTGCCTAGGGTTGTTACCTGCTTCTTTAAATATTTTAACATAAAGCGCCACCTCATTCATGTAGGCTAGGGGCGTACACCTACCATCTTGTGATACCTGGTGAATGAGGAAGACCAGGTGCATACACTGTTGATAAGGAAGGATATAAATTGAGGGTTAGGTTCCAGGCTATCCTGAGGGCTAAATTCAGGGTGCAGGGTAAGCCAATAAGCTTTCAGTCACCAGAAGATACTCTTTCTCTCTAAGAGCATAACCCAAAGCACTTTGAATTAACCCTCGAGATCAGGAATCTTGACTCCTTTAATAAGTAATACAATTTGATGATATGCAAATCTGTATTCTCCTAATCAACACCGGATAATCTGAGAGTCTCAAAGGTACTCTCGCCCAATCTGGAATCCTGAGGGTATGATAAGTGATCTACAGTCTAACTTTAAGTAGAAAATGGAAAAAAAAACCTTGAAATCTAAAAAAAAATAATTAATTATGCCTTCTGTGTCCCTAAACTGATACACTTTTCCCTAACTTAATAAAGCTTTGGGGCCCCATTACATAAATTTCCTAGAGATTGTCTTCAATCTCCCTACCGGTGAAAGATTGGGCTCACAAAACTGGTTAATTTTAAGGTATAGAAAACTATTCTCTACTGATCTTCTCCGATCGTATAAATGAAGTAGGTAGGTTAATTGATGAGGTGAAAGTAGGTAGGTAGGTAGGTAGACAACGACCAACCCAAAGACAACTTCGACTTTGGGATGGAGGTTACAAAAAGACAACACCAGACTATACTGTATTTTAAGTACGACCTGAGCTTCGTCGATTATGGAGTTCCGTAGACTAAGTCTTTTATCAGACTTAATACTGACAGACTTGACAGTAAAATTATCACTGACAGATACGACTGAACACTGACTTTATTCTGTCACTTAACTTTTAATAATTAGTCTTTGAGAGGGGCAGACCTAGGAATAAGTATTTCCACAATCCCAATAATGACTTTGCCCCGGTTAATCCCTTAAATCAAGGCAACTATAATTAAATTCACAAACTTGACCACACAAAATCACATGGTCCAGAACACGCTAACCTCTCTCACAATAACCTTCCCTCTCACAGAAAGTAAACTTGTACCAGCATTAGGCCAACAACTCATAACCGCAACTATCTAACACTCTACTATTTACACACAACAGATATACCAAGCCCTACCCTACCGCTTAAAGCTAACAAAATCATAGAACTTCTCATAAGAAAAATAAAAAACCACACTCCTTAAATTCTTAGAAATAGAATTTAGCCAAAGGAGGGTTATCAGCTAAAATAACTGTTACAAAGTATACTGGAATAAATATTCTGTTTGCTCTAAAAATTCTAGTTTTAAGACGTCCTGAATAGTTTTAGTGTGTGTGTCTGCTATCATAGTAGCTGCCAGTGTGTTATTGTGTCTGCTATTATAGTAGCTCCCAGTGTGTCTGATATCATAGTAGCTCCCAGTGTGTTATTGTGTCTGCTATCATAGTAGCTCCCAGTGTAATATTGTGACTGCTATTATAGTAGCTACCTGTGTGTTATTGTGTCCGCTATTATAGTAGCTCCCAGTGTGTTATTACCAGAGGGTTAAAACTTGGTACCAATGTCAGTTTTTAAGACTTGCTGTGCTTTCTAGAAAATATTTTTGTATTTTTGCTAATGACTCAGTAAAATTTTAGAAAACTCATATAAAATATAAAAATTGTGTACGGGGTACTATGAAACTTTTCCTCATCGCATCGGATTCGCTATGCTCATCTTTCTTGCTTCGGACTCGTTTCGCTCTTCCTCAAAATATACAAGCCGTTAAATATATTCTGCAAAACGTCTTCAAACCCACTTTGAATGTCCCCAGAGAGTAAATACATCAATTTCATTTCCAGTGGTCATCTAACCAGGCACTGACTACGCTCGATGTTACTTAACTATTATGATCCAATAAAAACCATAGATATTCTTGTCGTATTGAAACAAAAATTGGTGTACTTATTTATTGTGTAAAGGTAAACACTTACACTGAATTTTAGCTTAATTGAATTATTTTCTGATTTTTTACATTTTTTTAATAAACGTGTACAAGCCATTCGATAAAAATTGAACTAATGCTGATAATAAGATGAAACTTGGCACATATGTTAGTCTTATACATGGATACATGCGTGCTATATTTTATTCGGATCGCATTGTTTTTTTATAATATTTTTTCAAAATGTTTACTGAGTCATCTTTGCGGGTTAGTGACGTCATTATATTCCGAATAGCACAACTAAACATATAGACTAGTTTTTGAACTAATTTTCACCTCTCAAGCATAAATACACTTGGAGCTATGATAATTACACGCACAGACACACTCACATATAGACAGACAACTATGTAAAAACCGCTTCGGAAACTCTTAAATACACCGAAAAGAAATTAGAAACATAAAGTGATTCAATTGCTCTGCAGGGTAGCATAAACCGAAACCTTAAGCACGATCTGAATTGTTAAGCAAGAAAGAATCCATATCTAAGAAATTCTTGCTCCTTATTTCAGCATTTACAAATCCCAAGAAGGGGTTGAAGGCCCTTTATTGGTAGCCTTAAGCGTTGTTGGGTCGCTTCGGGCTACATTATCGTTAATCCAGTTGTTTTTGTTCTCTGATGAATGAATAAACGAATGAATGAATCACGACATTGTTGTAAAGGTTAAAATTGATAAAAAAACTATACTTGTTTGTATTTATAATATATATGTATATATAATGTACTCCTGAACATATAAAACTGTTTCCACTATAATCCCTAATTGAATGACAACTACCGTAGTAACATTTGTAGCTAGATTGAATTTTTCCTTTGAATAACTCAAAGTGGTAAAATCCTTTCAAATTTCTAAATAATTAAAATCATGTATACATATTATCTGCAATCTGTTAAAATGCAACTAACTTATTCATTATACGGAATGTAAATCTGCATATTGTTGTTAAATAGCAGACTAAGTTTGTTCCATACATCAGTTTGTAGATTATGTAAATTGTTTTTAACGACACGTTTGAGTTTAGACTTAAGCAAAAGATAGTAATTTATAGTTTAAGTATCTTATTCAATTAATTCCCCTTTATTAAATTAATTAAATATTGGCATAGACGGATTATTTATTGTAATAATTATCTTAAGTTGTATTAATTAATCATATTTTTATTCAGAATAACTATATACATTTAACAACATTAAGAAGATCATAATAATATCTATGTATAGTAGCATCGTTCCTAGTATATACTCCTCGGGTGAAATTTCTACTCTTCTACCGCCTAAAATTTGTTGTGTGTCAAAATATAAGAAAAACGTAAATAGGACTGTACCAATAGCACCGTAAATTAACATCAATATGGGTGCATTTAAGAAAAAATATAGCAAAAACGTTATCAATCCATAAACAACAAAAACAAGACTTAAAATGCATACTAATAGTCCGCATCCGGTCACATCCCATGGACTGTACTTTGCTAATATTGATATAGTTATTGTTATAAGTATTGTTGTACCTAAAGACATGAGTAATGCGTAGGTGGACGTAAAAGCACTGGCTACGCTCAGACAGATGGTTATACAAAAGCATAAACAACATAATAGTATTATATTAGTTGGGTAACTTCTTCTTAAAGACGTGAAACATGTAATTGCTATGGCGAATACCAAGTATAATATCATAAATATTATCGATAACCACCAATAAGTAACAAAAAATGTTTTGATGGGAAGAACAAAATGGGATATTAAACAGCATAAGAAGGTAAACAATA
>JACMZG010001913.1:18316861-18330208 GCA_018340805.1 Microvelia longipes | reverse complement strand
TGTAATAATTTTACTTGCTCGGAATGTAAGAATTACTAAGAACTAATTATATAAATAGAAATCTTAAACGATCGCTATGAACGCTTCTGCTGTATGAAGAGATCGGTCAAGTGCTGGTAAGCTTTGTTTCCTCTTCTTATATTGGAAAACATGATGCTTATAAGGACAGCAGCACGGCAGCCGATTTTAACTTAAAAATCGGGTACGGGTACTTCGAATTTTTTCTCACTTCGGACTCCTTCTGCGGGGGTATGTCAGCCAGACATTAATTGACCTCCCTCGATGCTGTTAATTATATGTTCTAACTAAACCGGTACGCTATTGCCGCATACAACGAACTTTATATGTATACTATATATATATATATATTATTATATATATATATATATAATTATTATATATATTTATATATTATAATATATACTTATTTATATTTATATGATGGATGGAGCTGGGAAAAAGCTGAACTAGATTTCCGTTTTTCCACTTACTATAATTAACTATCATCGTCGTAATCGGTCATCATCAGTGCCTACTCAACAATTTAAAATAAATCAGGACAAAAAAATAAAAATACATTAACAGTGTTAAAAACATTAAACAAAACCTACCGGTTCTTAATGAAGTTTAATAACGAGTTTAATGGTGCAAACTTGACTAAATAATAGGGCGATTTTACTATAGCTTAAACACACACACTAAGCTGCCCCCCACCTTCGCTTCTTGCGTTATGGTACTTACCGCATCGTTTTCTAACAAAACGTGGATTTTAATATTCTCTAATGGTTAGTCAGCTTCCTTTGACAATTGATGAAGAAAAGCTACCTCGTTATGTTGGTTATGACCTTCCTATACAGTGTTGATAAAACTTGCTGTCTTGCATGACAAAATGTTCTTCCAATCTGATTGAAAAACTGCTCCTTGTTTAGCCTATATAGACGCTTTCTCATGCACTACGCTTTAATTAATACACACTATTCTGTTCTCCAACCTTTACATCGTCTGTATAATAGGACAAAAAGTGGCCTTATGCGCCAAACTGCTATAGGCTACGTTGTGCTTATTATACTTATAATTTTTCCGCGTTAAATGAATTTTTCGGCATTTTTGCAAAGTCATACATGCTTTATAAGTATATTTCCCGGAAACCACAACTGGACATAAAGATTAATTTTTGTACTAAATTTCAACTTTCTTGCATTATTACGCTGGGAATTACGATAATAACAACTTTGTAAAAAAATACTCAGGGGTCTTAAAAAAACACCTGAAACATATAGTTTATGAGAAAACCCGGTATGAGATGTTTACCGCAAACGCATTATTTTACCTACGGTATGAATGAGGGAATGTAAAAATCGCTGCCATAAAAAAACAATTTTTTTTCAGCGGTCACCTATAAAGTTTTTCATCACGCCTGCACAACCATTATCTAGTGTATAGTACTCCCAAGGAACTTGAATAAAGGGAATGACGCATTAAGGAACTTTTTGACCCCATGTAATTTGTATGAGATAGAGAAATAGGAGCAAGAACTACCTTCCCACATGGTTATAATTTGAAAAAAAAGTGCCAAACGCAGGTGATGTTAGCAGGTTGTCAAATTTTGCTTTCTCAACTTTCTTCTGTTGCTGTCTCGTGACTGTTTAATTTGTGTGCTTGTTATGTCATTTGTGCTTCATTAAATTTAATTATACTTAGCCACTTTAAGTAGTTGATAATTTAAGCGATGATTATAACCTTCTCAACAATACAATGGCAAATATTGACGAGGTAAGTTTGCCTTCTAAAAATTTAAGACCTGCGCGTCTATTAAGAATTGTTAGCAATGCGCGTTTTACCAAGCTGTGCAGTTGGTTTTTGACGTGTGTTCGTGTGGAATCTCTCTATTTTTTCGGTTTTCGATGAGGTCATTTTTTTGTATGGCAAATCGACTTAGTGCGTCATCCCCCTTATTCAAGATCAATAGGTTCGCCTAACAAACTAGTTTTGTGGACTAAACTTTAGCACCTGCCTAATAGTGATATTTAGAAAATAACATTAATTCAACATCTCCCTACTATAGTGTAACATATAGTGTAAAATCAATTGGCAGCGTGGGAAAAAATTCCAGGGAGCCAATGAAGTTATTCCCGGATGTTAATCCCCTCCCATAATTTCAAATCGGACCAACCTAATTGGTTCCTCGACATTATTTCCCGCGCTGTCTACTGATTTTTGGCCATGTGTTATACTATAATGGTGAAAAACGAGCTTAACTAAAACCACTTACACAATTTAGTCCGACGAAATGCTAAATAATAATTTATGCCTACATGACAAAATTAATATAAACATACGTACATATTTACTTGTAACCTGGGGGTGCACACCTGTCAAAATTAAATACTCCCGTAATTAATTACATTTATACCTGCATGAAGACATCTCGCATACATCCATTCAGAAAGTATCATCCAATTATTTCTTAATTTTACAAATGACTCAATCTAGGTTCACCATATTAATATTACTTATATATACAATCCAATTTTATCTAAGTGTCTTATTTTGTTGCCATATCAATAATTATTTAGCTATTACCTGATTGAATAAAATTTTATTGAAGTAATACAATAATCCTCTATTCCCTGAGGATGTTTAATATTTTAATCAATACTACGAAATTAGGACTGTTGGATTTTAATAATATTTAATCCTGGAGAGCTAGAAATATAAAATTATGGGAGAAGTTGCCTGGATCTGATCTGCGCTGTACCTATCCTGCTATGATTTATACTTATATTATTATATATATATATTATATATATATATATATATATATGTATATAAGTATGTGTAGTGTATACTTTGTGTGGCTTTTTTATGTTTATTCTTTTAATATACATATATTTTATTAATGCTTATCATAGTTTTTATTAGAGATGTATTATTCTCTTTCCTTTCTAGTTCAGCCCATTTTACCTCACATTTCCGTCACTCAAAACACCTTTACGCTCTATCCTCTCCCTTAGTGTGTGTGGAATCAGATAGAATTGGAATTTTCCCATTTTCTATTCCCACTTTTATAACTTCGGTCGGCCTCATAAGCTATATTTTTTTTCTGAAAATCACAAAATATTTATTATTTTTGCGAATGTAACAATTATAATTATAAATAAAAAGATATGATTATAAACTATAACACCATGGCAAATAACAGTGGGCTTAATTGGAGAAATTTAAAACAATAAAATAATTTCTGTCAGATTACGCTTACAGCGTAGGAAAACGGAAGAAAACAATATTTTGATAACGGTAAGATAAGTTAAGAGCTAGAGGAGATACAGAAAACCCTCTAAACATAATTAAACCTTTGTATACTTAATAGACAAATTATTACTCCATTATATGTAGGTAACACTGTGTATTATATATTTGATTAATATAATAATCATAGTGATATTGCTCTAACTAATTCATTTCTCGTATCAAAATTATATCATAAGGATTTGCTTGCAAGGGGACTTGATTGCTTTTGTGTAAAGCTTGGCAAGATTATTTTGTAGTTTAATAGTTTTAATGTTTAAAGACAATTTATTTTTATGCTGCATATTGAGAGAAAGGATCTAAAGTACAAAATTATGTCGCTTGCATCTTTCAATATACTTCAAAAGTAATCTGGGTGATCCTAAAAAAATTCTGTGGCTTTTAGCGAAAAGGAATTATAAAAAAAGTTTGGCCCCTAAGAAATTTTGTAAGAAATGTCCCTGTGACGAGGGAATCTTTCAGGATAAAGGGGGGATGGGGTCAATCAAACTTATGCAGACTTTGAGCCTTAAGGGCCTAGAGGGACATACGAGCTAAACATGCATTGCTAAAGTTTTTTACTTTCCAGATGCTACTTGAGTTATAAAAAAGTTTTTTTGTTTCAGTTTTATATTACATTCTAATACATAAATAGTATAGTCATGTATTTTAAGATGATTTAGTATGAATAACAAAAAAATAATATGAATAATACCGATGTCTAGCATAGTAGAGTTTTTAATAATCATGAGGGTGTAAAAGGAGCAAAAGTTTTTTTAAATTCTTTTCGCTAAAAGCCACAGAATTTTTTTTAGGATCACCCAGATTACTTTTGAAGGTATATTGAAAGATGCAAGCGAAATAATTTTACTTAGATCCTTTCTCTCAGATATGCAGGCATAATAAATAAATTTCTTTAACATTAAAAACGTATTAAACTACAAATAATCTGCCAAGCTTAACACAAAGCATCAAGTCCCCTTGCAAGCAATACTTATGAATAATTTTGATACGTAGAAATAATTATTAGAGCAATAACTATTGATTATTATATTAATACTAATGATTATAATTACACATGTTATCTACATATAATGGAGTAATTAATTTGTCTATTAATATACAAAGTTTAATTATGTTAGAGGGTTTCTGTATCTCCTCTACTCTTAACTTTATCTTACCGTTATCAAAATATTGTTTCTCCGTTTTCTACGCTGTAAGCGTAATCTGACAGATATTATTTTATTGTTTTATTTCTCATAACCCACTTTATTATAGCCATGGTGTTAGGTTTATAATATATTCTTTTGTATTTATAAATTATAATTGTTACATCGCAAAAATAATAAAATATTTTTTGTGAATTTTCAGAAAAAATATAGCTTATGAGGCCGACCGAAGGTAAAAAGTGGGGATAAAAAATGGGGAATAATTCCAATTCTATCTGATTCCACACACACTAAGGGAGAGGGATAGAGCGTAAAGGTGGGTTTGAGTGACGGAATATGTAGGTAAAATGGGCTAACTAGAAAGGAAAGAGATGATACACTCTTAAAAACTATATATACATTAATAAAATATATGTATATTAAAAGAAAAAACATAAAAATGCACACAATATACACTACACATACTTATATACATATATATATATATATATATATATTATTATATATTATATATATATATATATATACATAGCAGGATAGGTACAGCGCAGATCAGATCCAGGCAACTTCTCCCATAATTTTTATATTTCTAGCTCTCCAGGATTAAATATTATTAAAATTCAACAGTCCTAATTTCGTAGTATTGATTAAAAATATTAAAATCCTCAGGGAATAGAGGATTATTGTATTACTTCAATAAAATTTTATTCAATCAGGTAATAGCTAAATAATTATTGATATGGCAACAAAATAAGACACTTAGATAAAATTGGATTGTATATATAAGTAATATTAATATGGTGAACCTAGATTGAGTCAATTTGTAAAATTAAGAAATAATTGGATGATACTTTCTGAATGGATGTATGCGAGATGTCTTCATGCAGGTATAAATGTAATTAATTACGGGAGTATTTAATTTTGACAGGTGTGCACCCCCAGGTTACAAGTAAATATGTACGTATGTTTTATTAATTTTGTCATGTAGCATAAATTATTATTTAGCATTTCGTCGGACTAAATTGTGTAAGTTTTAGTTAAGCTCGTTTTTCACCATTATAGTATAACACATGGCCAAAATCAGTAGACAGCGCGGGAAAATAATGTCGAGGAACCAATTAGGTTGGTCCGATTTGAAATTATGGGAGGGATTAACATCCGGGAATAACTTCATTGGCTCCTGGAATTTTTTCCCACGCTGCAATTGATTTTACACTATAGTTACACTATAGTAGGGAGATGTTGAATTAATGTTATTTTCTAAATATCACTATTAGGCAGGTGCTAAAGTTTAGTCCACAAAACTAGTTTGTTAGGCGAACCTATTGATCTTGAATAAGGGGGATGACGCACTAAGTCGATTTGCCATACAAAAAAATGACCTCATCGAAAACCAAAAAATAGAGAGAATTCCACACGAAACACACGTCAAAAACCAACTGCACATGCTTGGTAAAAACTGCGCATGCTAACAATTCTTATAACAGCGCAGGTCTTAAATTTTAGAGGCAAACTTACCTCTCAATATTTTGCCATTGTTTATTGTTTGAGAAGGTTATAATCACGCTTAAATTATCACTCACTAAAGTGGCTAAGTATAATTTAAAATTTAATAAGCACAAATGACATAACAAGCACCACAAATGTAACAGTCACGAGAAGCACAGAAGAAAGTTGAGAAGCAAATTTGACAACCTTGCTACATAACCTGCGTTTGGCACCTTTTTTTCATTATAACCATGGGGAAGGTAAGTTTGCTCCTATTTCTCTATCTCAACAAATTACATGGGGTCAGAAAAGTTCCTTAATGCGTCATTCCCTTTATTCAAGTTCCTTGGGAGTACTATACACTAGATAATGGTTGTGCAGGCGTGATGAAAACTTTATAGGTGACCGCTGAAAATAAAATTGTTTTTTTATGGCAGCGATTTTTACATTCCCTCATTCATACCGTAGGTAAAATAATGCGTTTGCGGTAAACATCTCATACCGGGTTTTCTCATAAACTATATGTTTCAGGTGTTTTTAAGACCCCTGAGTATTTTTTTACAAAGTTGTTATTATCGTAATTCCCAGCGTAATAATGCAAGAAAGTTGAAATTTAGTACAAAAATTAATCTTTATGTCCAGTTGTGGTTTCCGGGAAATATACTTATAAAGCATGTATGACTTTGCAAAAATGCCGAAAAATTCATTTAACGCGGAAAAATTATAAGTATAATAAGCACAACGTAGCCTATAGCAGTTTTGCGCATAAGGCCACTTTTTGTCCTATTATACAGACGATGTAAAGTTGGAGAACAGAATAGTGTGTATTAATTAAAGCGTAGTGCATGAGAAAGCGTCTATATAGGCTAAACAAGGAGCAGTTTTTCAATCAGATTGGAAGAACATTTTGTATGCAAGGACAGCAAGTTTTATCAACACTGTATAGGAAGGTCATAACCAACATAACGAGGTAGCTTTTCTTCATCAATTGTCCAAAGGAAGCTGACCTAACTCATTAGAGAATATTAAAATCCACGTTTTGTTAGAAAACGATGCGGTAAGTACCATAACGCAAGAAGCGAAGGTGGGGGGCAGCTTAGTGTGTGTGTTTAAGCTATAGTAAAATCGCCCTATTATTTAGTCAAGTTTGCACCATTAAACTCGTTATTAAACTTCATTAAGAACCGGTAGGTTTTGTTTAATGTTTTTAACACTGTTAATGTATTTTTATTTTTTTGTCCTGATTTATTTTAAATTGTTGAGTAGGCACTGATGATGACCGATTACGACGATGATAGTTAATTATAGTAAGTGGAAAAACGGAAATCTAGTTCAGCTTTTTTCCCAGCTCAATCCATCATATAAATATAAATATATATATATATATATAATATATATATATATATATATATATATATATTATATATATATATATATACATATAAAGGTTCGTTTTTAATGCGGCAAGTACGTATCCGGTTTTAGTTAGAACATATAGTTAAACAGCATCGAGGGAGGTCAATTTAATGTCTGGTGATTAGCGAAGTGAGTCCGAAGTGAGAAAAAGTTCCGAAGTACCCCGTACCCGATTTGTAAGTTAAAAACGGGCTGCCGTGCTGCCTGTCTTATAACATCATGTTTTCAATATAAGAGAGGGAAACAAAGCTACACACTTGACCGAATCTCATTCATACAGCTAGAAGGCGTTCATAGCGATCGTTAAGGATTTCTATTTATAAATTAGTTCTTAGTAACTTACATTCCGAGCAGAGTAAATTATACATAGTAACAAACCAAAATGTTAAATCTATACATTGTACTATTTAAATTTCTTAAGAAAAGATAATTTAGGATAATCTATTCAAATACATAATTTGTGTGGGAACATTCCTTATGTTGCTAAAATATTAAATTCAAATACTGAAGGATTTAACAAATTTCAATACTTCACGTGGGAACATTTCAAAGAATTTAGGTAGCCTTCTTATTTTGAAGCACAGCAAAGGATCGAAAAAATACAACAGTATAAATAAATCAAGCTGATAGAATTACTAAGGTGATTCAACTAAAGGGTTTTTATGAATAAAAAAAAATTGACGTTAGGTAATAGTCCGGCAATGACGTCATTGCAGGGATCAGCACAATAATAATTTTTAAGGGGGTCCGACCAAAAAAATAGAATAATATACAACAAAACGTATTAAAATAAAATCAACGTCTGAAGATACAATTTGTATGCACCTTGGGAGTAAAATGCTATTTTCCCCTCGCTGTTACCTATCCCGGCTTCGTCTCGAAGTTAAATACTTTGGTTCCTCGGCTACGCCTTAGAAACCAACTAATTGATCAGGGAAATAATAGCATTCTTTACACCCTTGGTGCATAAATAACTATTGAGAACTATACGAGGAAAAGTAAAAATTGTGTAACAAATTTTATAATATTTTCTTATAAAAACCATCGCAAATACAAATACAACGTAAACAACTACTTTATTACAAAAATTGTGTTTATTTCACTATAATTTGAGTGAGAAAAAATTCATTTCTATGTAAATTAATCCATCTTAGTCTAGTTAATAATCAGAAATTTTCGGGATAATCTTTTGCTTCTTTTGTTTGCAATTGATAATTATTTATAATTTTCAATATAAGTCGCCTATACTGATTCCTGCAATGAAGTTACGCCATTCATAAAAATGTCAAGTTATAACCTCCAACTTCGTTTGGTTTGTTTACATCGAAATGAATCGCCTTATAAATTTCATCTTTAATCATCTTGAGTATAAATAATACTCTACATATTAAATGCCATTCATTTTAATAATAAAGGTCAGTATCATTATTTTTTGTATTAAAATAAAAATAACCATAAAAATAATATTCGGGGCATTGTTATAATATAATTTCACTAGGGGAATATATATGCAGGATGGTTAAAGAGGTAGGGTGAAAAACATTTTCCAGCCGGTAGTGAAATCGCTCGCAGGGGACTACTAGGGACCACAACCATGAAAATAACATACGTGTCGGCATTTATTCTATTTTTAAGTAGGATGTCAAGTTATAAGGTTAAATAGCCGGTGTGAGTTTTAATAGAAGATTACAAAAGGTTAAACAGGGTTCAAATAGGATGGCGTTCGTGAGATAGTTGAAAAGATTGTTGCAAAAAGTCATACAATTTGTTACAGATAAAAGATTGTCACCAAAAAAGAGTAGAAAATATAAATCCGCTTTTACTTGTAGAATATGTAAATTCGAGTACTTAAGCAGAGATCAGTGTAAACCTAGCATGATAATATAAGAGTTAGGAGCCAATCGTTCTATCAATCATATTATAATTTGTTTTAGACAAACAATGAAAGTGCGTTGATGACATTACAGTAGGAAGTACATACATTTTTTAAATGTGGTAGATTATTATAAGTTTAATTCTTTCAAAGCGAGCTTCTTTACTAGGAGAGTCTAAAAAAATCCTAGCAAAATAAATAGGAGTAGTGATAGCCTCTTGTTTAAGTTATCAACACCATATGGCTGGAAGAAAAAAGCAGTAATGACTATTCAATAAAGATAAAACCATAAGATAGAATACACAAATCTAAACCAACATTGTTATAAGGCAAATAAGTTGTACATGATTTTCGTGAGTGTCCAGTATCTCGTGAATCCTCTGCAACCACGGACCGAAAATGATGATGCCAGTGGAAGCGATACGTCTGATACTTCATCTGATACTACGTTGAAATGTTCGCCAGCGGAAGACCTAAATCTTGATAGCAATATCTGCCGAAGTCTATGCAGTTTATATTCATATTACTGCTAAAACAGAACTTCAGTAGGTAGAAGAAAACTTAAGTAGGCTAAAGTTTTCTCAGCACAAGAACTCAGTTTCTTAACTCTAACTTGAGTAGGGTTTAAGACTTCCTTAAAAAATCCTTTGGGTTTCTTTATGAGCCAAAAGAGGGTACGAACTTGAATCTTGGGTGTAAAATAGAAAAAACTCAGTAGAATGAAATGATCCATGTATAGTGTATAGTTTGCCAAGCATGATGGTGGAAAGAGAACACCGCTTGTCTTTCGTAAATACTTCACATTATATTCTTCGGAATTTTAATTAAAGGTCTGAGTGAGCTCAGGCTCTGTCAGCGCCCTGATGAGTTAAATGTAACGAAATAGCCATTAATGATGACGGATGTCGAATTTACATTTCCTCGGTGTCTCTTTGCACAGTTTTTATCGTGAAATTAAAGTAAATAATAACATTATTTAATTAAGAAAGTTAATCAAGTAGTTTATAAATAAATTGGTTATGAACATTTTTGAATAAAAACGTCTTTGATATAGGTCTTGAATTTTAATTAAGGGCCGATGAACAGCCGCGTATTTTATAAGATTTATGGTTATTGAGAGAGCGTAGTTCAGTTCCGGAGCTTGTTTTTGTTTTATCATGAAAAATTTACAAGTCGCAGAACTGAAAAGGTTGAAGCGTTGTTATAAAGTAATCCCCTGATCCCCTCATCGTTCTTCGACAAATTTTCAAATTAAATAACCCAAATGAAGTCGTCGGCATGGAATTAAATTATTATATGCCTATACTATACCTATACAACCATGGATGACGCAAGGACTCATGACATCACTCAGAACCTACGAGAAACTCAAACGAAAACAATACAAACAACCGTTTAACTGTCAATTAAAACAAAGGACTGAAACTTACTACAAACAATTTAATAAATTAATTAAGAAAACAAAAAATGCATACTATTCTAAAAAAATAGAAAAAGCCAACAATGACAGCGGGAAAGTGTGGAAGGTGATAAACGAAACAACAGGACGGACTAAGTCGAACGTTAAAATACAAAGCATATACAACGAGACTACTGACACAATAATAGACGCACACACACAACCACAACAAGCTGCTGATGTTATGGCTAAATACTTTGCTAATGTTGGACAAGCTTATGCTGAAAAGATTATGACTAACACAAATCATGAATTAAAGAAAAATATTCAGACAGACAAACATAGTAACACTTGGAAAGACATGATATTTAAACAACAAGATATAACTGACGCTATAAAAGACCTAAAACTAAGCGCTGCCCCTGGACATGACGGACTAACTACTGAATTTATAAAAACAAACCAGGAATATTTAATAAAGCCAATATCGCATATAGTGGAATTAAGTTTAAAAGGAGGAGTATTCCCAGATGCCTATAAACTTGCCATCATTAACCCCATCTTCAAAGCAGGCAACCCACAACTACCATCTAACTATAGACCCATCTCTCTACTTTCGAACTTGTCTAAAATCATAGAAAAAATTGTCAAGAAACAATTGGTGGAGTTCTTAGAAAATAACCGAATATTAAATAACGCTCAATTTGGATTTAGATCTGGTCGTGGTACAGAGGATGCAATAGCACAGCTAGTTGACTACTTGAAAGATTGGCTTGATGATGGCAAGAAACCCGCAGTAGTAATGCTTGACTTAGCCAAAGCATTCGATACGGTTTCTCATAAACTGCTAACTAAGAAATTAAAAGCTATTGGCATTAAAGGAACAGTACTCGAGTGGTTTAAAAGTTATTTATATTCAAGAAGATGTAGGGTTAAAGTTAATAAGGAAATTGGAAGCGAGTTCTCGTCTGAGTACTCAATACCCCAGGGTACGGCGGAATTTTGTTTTTAATCCATATTAACGACATCTTCCATTTAACGTTAAATTCGAAAATAATTGGCTATTGCGATGATTTGGCAATATTATGCGCTACCAACTCATTCACGGAAACATTAAGACTCCTTGAGACAGACATGATGCTTATTAAACACTGGCTTAGTACTAACTTACTGACTTTAAACATAAACAAACTTGCTATATGACAATAACTAACCAGACTAACAGACAGCCTGAATTCACGAAACTTAGAGTGCACGAGATGGACTGTCACGCTACCTACCCATTACCCTGTACGTGTCCTACATTAGCAAAAGTAAAGATACAAAATATTTAGGACTAACAATAGACGAATGCTTAAACTGGACGCCTCATATTCAACAACTTACAACTAGACTTAGACAGAGTGTATATATTTTTTGCAAGAGTTACTGGATTCTTATCTATATCCCAGGTAAGATCCCTTTATTATGGAATCATAAATTCTATAATCCAGTATGGAATAATAGCCTGGGGATCTGCCTGTGATACGGCTAAGAAGATGGTACTCAAAGCACAGAAAGCTATAATCAGGACGATATTTAAAAAACCCAGAGGATACAGCACTAAAAAACTATATACTAAATTAGACGTACTTAATATCGACAATATTTACAAAATGACATGCATACTATACGGACTGAAAAACAGGAATAAACTGACAGAAATACTTCACGGCAAAGGAACAAGAAACGAAACAAAGAGATTATACCAATTACCTAAGACTAACACTGTAAAAGCACAGCAATACTGGACTTACTACGGACTGAATCTTATTAATCAACTACCTACAGAGTTATTTATAACGTTTAAAACAACTGACTTACTAAAAACGGACTCATTCAAAAAACCTTCGCACTTACCTGTGTCAAAACAAAACCAACAAAATACAGGAAAAAAGAAAGATTATTAAAATATTTACTTATTAATTACTTTCCTAATTGTTCAATTATTGTTGTTCTTATTTCTTCCCTTTGATCAAGATCAATTTGAAGATTCATTCAAAGATAAGGATAAGACAAAATGTTTATTAAAATTAAAATATTGTGCATTAATAAAAATGTATTAAAATAATTATGTATATATGGATATGTGTGTATTTGTATATGTATGTGTATGTATGTATATGTGAGCATGTATATGTATGTAGTGTATGTATGTATGTGTGTATGTATGTATGTGTGTATGTATGTATGTGTGTATATATGTGTATATGTATGTGTGTGTATGAGTGTATGTATGTAATATGTATGTGTATATGTGAATATTTAGACAAATAAAAATACTGCATGTTAGTTATTAAAAAAAAATAGTTCTTTAGTCTTATAGTTAATTAAGTATTTGCCACACAGCGCAGAGTGTATAACTCTAAAGTGTGGCATTCTATCCTAAATTAGAATGCTATTTATATTGTAAATTTATACTTTTAATAAAGGATATTATTTAAAAAAAAAAAAAAAAAAATATATATATAGTTATATCTTAGATGTGATAAAAAAGAGTATCACTATTACTTCCTCTTTAACATGACTAATTGGTGACAAGAAGGTGGGTCTTGATTAAAGCAGTTTTATTTTGGGAAGCTAAACTAAAACTGGACTGAATAAAGATCGAGATTTACAAATGTTCCTACCTTTTAACAATGCCTTCAAATATAATAAAGAGTTATTACCAAATA
>JACMZG010001913.1:18256457-18307161 GCA_018340805.1 Microvelia longipes | reverse complement strand
GCAAAAGAACACCCCCCCGCAACACCAAACGAGACGCCGGTATAGATCGGGGGGGTCTTGGCGCATGCGGTATGGCGTGGTGAGCGGCGCGTGTTATGATACAATACTCCATGCATAGCTAGCACAATAACAAGCTACGACATCGGTAACAATGTGTCTGCTGGCGACCCACCCCAAAAACGTGATTCTGATTGAGCTATCTGTACCAACCGAAGCAACAAAACCCCACCCTAACCAACAACGCGGTAGTACAAAACTCCAATCCACAACAACCACACAAACAGTAAGTACAGTAACCTAGTGCGGTAAGATGCATAAGAAACCAAATAATTGATCGTAATTAAACAAGGCTTAAAATACCATAACAAATGTAACAAAAAATTGTTCTACAAGGGGTATACTTGAGGGTTGGAGGGCTTCACCCATTTAGCTTCTCGTACACCCCACTCAGGAAAAAACGATCAAGCCCCAAATCCAAAAGCCACATACACTAATCATACCACCAATTTTTTACCAGTCGCATAGTATTTTTAGCCCCCATATCTAATATTTCTTGTACAAAAAAAGGGTGGTCTATAAGTCAGCGGCATAACCATCCAACAACAAAAAAAACCACACCGCCCAACAATAAACACGCACAAAAACGCCAGCGAAGTGTAACCATCCAATAACCAGCAGGTATAAAACTCATCCACAAGAAATGTACAATTATGTAAAAGACCATCCAACAAATGGTTAATTGTTTTGTTTGTTTTTTTTTACCACCACACCGACTATCTAACATACCAACAAGTAATTCCAAGTGTCCCTTAATTATCAGGCATTCGTTTCACTTTTATAGAAATGGCTCGTAACTTTTATCATAAAAGAAATGGTAAAAATTCGAAAATATAATACAATAGCATTCGTGTAGTCGTTACCATTAATACACCAAATACAGCTTAACACCATTTTTTGGTTTTCAAATGAACGAAGTACACTAGTTTTATGATTATTATACCGGGCGTTCGCTATAGATGATGAATAATGAAACTTATACTAGTCAGCATATTCGTTAGTTGAAAGGCGAACGTCAAGCAAACTCGCCCAAGAAGCATTTTCCCTCTGTAAAATCACAATCTAAAACTGCTCACCTTGACTGGAGACTACCGATATGCATAACCAAACTTAGATAAGTCGTCATAAAATACATATAAACTACAAGATCTTTGTATATAACACTAATTACAAATCAACCTATGATACACGTAACTAAACCCAAAATTTATTTAGCCAATTATATACTTGACAGTTATTATAACTCATTTGGAATTCAATTCTAAGAATTAGTTAATCTTTTAGTTTTAAGAGATCATATTTGTTAACGCGATAGGTGTCTTGATACTTTTTGAAATATCTAGAATTTTGATGTGCTGTTATCGATATCGTAGGCTCAATGTCGTAACAAGTTTACTTTCTGTAGAGCGTTGTAGAGCTATATGGAAAATTGGCTTATGGCGTCTGGACCATTATTTGTTAGCTCAGTTTGGAGAAATCATAATTTTGCTTGATTCAGGGACCAACGGAGCTATCATAATGGTTTGTTGAAATACGTATCTCTTAGTTCGCCATTAAACATAATTATTTAGAGTTAAGTACAAATAATCAGTGTTAAGAGCCTCAACTCTCGTCCATAGCAAATCTTACCATCAAGGTCTTCAGTATAATCAATAAACTTGTCACTACGGAATCACATAACCGAGCGAAAACTCTGATGTCGTAGCTACTTAAACAGTATAGAGCTCTGGTTTGGCGTTTTTGTAAAACCCCTCCCTAGGCGAAGTTGTCTTGGGTTGCGTTGTTTATACCTACTACCTACCCTGCCTACCTCATCATAACGCTACCTATATTCGTTATCGTATTCGGAGGATCCGTTGATAGTTTTCATTATCCTTAAATAACCGTTTCAACAATGTCGAGCCCCAATCCTTTCACCAAGACGAAGTGATAACAACATAATTTCGAAAACTTTATCTGAACTGGGGCCCCAGCGTATATCGTATGGAAAAGATTTACAGATTTAGGACCCAAAATCTACCAACACAAATGTAGTTAACCTAGTGCTTATACACAAAGCCGCCCCTTCCACTCGCATGTACACTAAAACACACTTTGTGGTATGTTCATTATAATCAAACATTGGGCAGAAATCTTAAATAGTTAAAGTTGTGGTGAGTAATGCAAAGCGCTTCACCAAAGACTAGGTGGATCGTCCTAACTAAGTATTACTTATGATCTTTTATTCTACGCTTCATTATTATTATTAATAACATTATTTCCATTAATTTTTTTTTTTTTAAAAAGAATTTAAAACAAAATTGTCTTCTTTTATTTCATGTTTATCTTCTTATCTCTCTTTCATCTAACGATCTACTCGCTTACCATCTGTACCTTCTGTTATTACATTCACTCCTACGTTCGTTATTTCTAGACTCTGGATCAGGTGAAATAACGGTCATCATCAATATCCTCCTTCAGGAACGGTCCCCAATTAGGATGGAGAGTACGTCCAAACGTTAAATGACGGCGAATAGCCAGTGGTCTCATTCACGGCTGTTCTTAAGGCGAATCCCAGTTGAGAAGATATTGGTCCCATTTTCTTATGATTGTCCTTGATATATGCAGTAATCATTGCTTAATGGTTCGGTTATATCTTTCCGTGGGGTTGCTTTGTGCATGGTACAATGGGTTGTATAAGATACGCACTTTGTACTGAGCAAGCTTCTGCTGAAATTCCCGACCACGAAACTGAGGACCATTATCGCAAATGAAATACTGCGGTACCCCAACATCATAAAAACTTGTTCTTCGACGTACTTTGCTACTGCCTTAGCATCAGCTTTCCGCAACGGGTGAAGCAAAACATACTTTGTGAAGCAATCAACAATTACGAGAAGATAACAGTTTTGATTGGATGATCTCGGAAATGGTCCATTAGGTCCCCACTGATCATTCTCCAAGGAGCACCTGGTTCCCTTTGACGTCCATCAGTCCTACCGGTTTCTTTTGCTTCGGTTTTAGTTGCAAGGCAAACTTTACATCGCTTACATAATTGGATATGTCCGAAGCCATACCCGGCCAATAATAGGACTGCATAATTCTTCTCTTAGTTTTAACGATCCAAGTGACCGCCATCGGGGCATCGTGGTTATAGTGAAGATTTCTTGCCTTTGTTCTTTCGGCACAACTAGTTTCCACATGGGACCTTCATCAGGGCACCCTTCTTCGACAGCGGTTGGCATAGAGTTTTCCATGTTCAGTAATACCATATGGATACTTTTCGGGTGATTCTTCAATTTCTTCTCAAATGCCAATATTTACCACTTATTCGTTACTTTCGCCTTTCCACGCCTCTTTGCCTTCTCAAACAGTTAAAGCACTAACTGGGCCCTGGATAGAGATCAGTCAACATTACTTAGTTTCCCGCTCGATGGAGTGATAGTAAAATCTACTGTTGTAGCCGAAGAACCATCTTGCTAAGCGCCCTCGAGGCTCCTTTTAAGCTCATAAGCCATTTTAATGCCATATGTCCGTTACGCGCTAGAAAGTCTGGCCTCTAAATGGACCTGAATTTAAACCGCCCAAAGAACTGCTAGGCTTCCAGCTCCGTAGCACAGTATTTCGCGCTAACTTATTTAATGAGGCGACTGGCAAAGGCTATGACTTTTCGCCTTAGGGAACTCCTGCATAAGTATAGCCTAATCCAACCTCGCTCGCGTCAGTTTGTAAATAAAAGGACGCTCAAATTCAGGGCAAGTAAGAATGGCGCTGATATAAGTGTTCCTTCAACTCCCGGAAAGCCTGAACACCTCTTCAGACCAAATCCATTTCTGACCCTTTTTAAGAAGGCGTCAAAGGCGTCGTAATGTGAAAAAGCAGGGACGAATCTTCGGTACCCCGATGACATGCGAGGAAGCGTCGGAGCTGCTTTAGTCGTTTTTGGGGGCTGGGTAGTTGACGATGGCTGTTATTTATCGGGGTCTACACGGAGTCCATGGCGATCGACAACATAGCCAAATACTTGAGTTCCGGACAACAGAAACGGACATTTTATCACGGTTTAATGTCAAACCAGCCTTTAGCAACCTTGAGAGGATCAGGGAAAGTACTTTAATATGGGTCTCGAAGTCGGGAGTACATATAACGATATCGTCGAGGTACACGAAAACGTACACCTCAACGTCGGCACCCAAAACTTTATCTATTAAACGTTGCCACGTGGCTGGACTATTATGCAGCCCAAACGGCATCCGTTTAAACTGAAATAAACCACGGGTCGGAACAGTAAATGCCGTCTTCTCGCGGGAGTCTTCGCAACTGGTACTTGCAGTAGGCGGACTTTATATCCAAGATGAGAATGTATCGAGCGTTCTTCAAGCGATCTAATATGTGCGATACATAGGGCAAAGGGTATGCGTCCTTTTGGTGACTGCATTGACGCGACGGTAGTCTACGCATACTCCTATACGTACCGGTCGGGCTTGGGAACCATCACCACTGAGACGACCAGGGTGAGTTGGAAGGCTCGACAAATTCCTTTAGCTAACATCTCATCTAATTGCTCGTTTCATTTTAGCTTGTACCACTGGAGAGACAGGTAATAGCGCTGCTTGATGGGTGCGCATCGCCTGTGTCAATAACATGCTCCACCAAGTCAGTGCACCCTATATCGGATCCCATTTGATCGAAAAAATCGTTTGTGATCTGATAAAGTTTCTCTCTCTTTCTCACTTAAATGATCCTCCGAGATCAAAACTTCCGAGAGGTAACTTTATTCCGAGAACTGAAACTTATGATTAAGACGTCAGGTATTATCTCCATAGCTCGCCAAAAATCCAGTCCAAGAATAAGGGTAGATGAAATAGACGGACCACTAGAGTGGATATTACTTTAGCTTACCATCCAGAACCATTGGCACGTCTACGCAACCTAATATCTGACACTGACGACTATCTGCAACCGTGCATTTAATATCTGCTGTCGAATCAAGAGCAAATCAAGGGATTGTAAATTTTCCATCCTCTTTGTCCAACCAGAGTTTTTTGAAGCTCCGGAGTCAAGTAATCCAAGAAGAGGGTTTCTCTAAATCGAAATTTCAAGATAAAGGACGCGGGTCTCCGTCAGAAGTAGTGAGTAATCCGCTTACGCGTTCATTTTCATAATAAAGCCTTCACTACGGCTAACCATGAGGCTCTTATACTTTTTGGGACTTAGATGCACTCTTGGAAGACAGGCGTGTCCCTCAGCTGTGCTTTTCCATCTTCGTTTCCCAGTCCGGTTTGTGAAGATGAAGGCTCACACTGGAAGTAACTACAACTTCTTGGAGTGAATAAATCTTATTTCCGCATTCAGACCAAAATAAACCCTTGTAGGCATCGCAGTAATAGGCTGTGGTCTTTCCACTCCAAATTTTTAAGAAGAAATAAACGACGACGCGTTTTGACACTTTGGTCGCTTGGGATGGAAGACAGCCTCTCTTTTCTTATTGCTGGTCGTAATTTTCCTATATAAGTTGGTAGATGTTGTTATTTTGCGAATGGGAATATCGCGATATATCCTCAGCGAACAGGTATACTCAACCTTGAAGCTGTATATGCATGATTTGCGCTGAAACAGCATCGTTTCTTCTAGCCACGATAGTGGGGTCTGATGTATTGTCTTTCGGCTATTATTCGGATAAGAGTGCTTCCTGTAACTGCAGACATGTAATGCAAGCACGGTATATCGAGTTCTCATAAATTTTTTTTTTTATGTAAGTGTCAGCTCTATACTGGAGCCTATCTGGTAATCGCATAATTAGGTATTGAAATGATTGTGTAAGCGTCGTTTATAGTACGATGACGGCGTATTATCATATAAGTAGTTTTCACTATCTTTCACCTTTGACGTAAATGACGTTTTCTCAGATTCGAAACTTTCTCAATATAGTTCTCATACCTCAGGATTATATGTTTAGTTCTCGAAATGTCAATTCTTCTATTAAAACTGTGGCCAGATAGTCTCGATATCTTTACTTTGAAATACTTTAACCTTGGGAGTTTCACTGCTAACGGCTAACACATTCTCTCGCCATGGATTCCTACCTATTGTAATCTTCTTCGTTCTTCAGTGTTCTTTCTCATTCTTTTACAGGAGGATAGTCACTTAAAAATTCTGATCATCTTCGCAGACCTATGTAGTGTGAACTTCTTTATATATGAACGTTTCTTTAAATTAACAATTATGAG
Source organism: Microvelia longipes (assembly GCA_018340805.1). Lineage (NCBI taxonomy): Eukaryota > Metazoa > Arthropoda > Insecta > Hemiptera > Veliidae > Microvelia > Microvelia longipes. The sequence goes on along the minus strand of JACMZG010001913.1, from coordinate 18,300,895 downwards.
CGGACGGCAGTCTGAGGCCTTTAACAATAGTTAGGCGCTTATTCTTCTGCAGTAATCAGCGGTCGTAGCCCATTGCTGCTCTCCGGTATTGTACACCTTGGGTATCACATATCATTCACATTTAATGTGTTAGCTAGCGAATGGAAGTATCTTTTGCCAGATTTCCATCTATTACTCACGATAAGTGATAGACCCATCTGTACTGAGTATTACTAGTAATTTTCTAGTATCCTCAGGCCGGTAGTGATTGTAGTTAGGAAAACAATCAATAGATAAGAGCCGAAGCAACTCAGAGCGTCTCCGCTTTAGAGAGCTGACAAGCAATACGCAAAGAGTTGTTTTAGTTCATTATTTCTGTTCAATCCATAGAGAGCTCAACTTTCTGGCATATCTAGTTCCTTCTTATCTAATACTATGGAGTGGATACTGGAAGTATTTAGTTGTAGCTGACTTTCAGAACGATCCTTTTGGCTCGCCTAGGCTTTTTTCTTAAGTGTTGTTGTTACCTTTCAGGCTCGCTACTTTGCTTTAATACGTTTTTCATTTTTCCTCTTTTACAGTCTTCTTATTATCAGTCACTTGCTATCGTGCGTTTCGACTGACAATTCTTTCTTTGATATATAGTCTTCTTTTTTTGTTTGCAATTATTATTCCGCTTTCAATTCTTCTTTGTCTTGCCTCCTTTGCCCATGACCGTGTCATTGATTTTTCTTTTCTAATGGATCTCAGATATTCTTCTCCTGTTTTTTTGTCTTTTTCATTCTATTTTTCAATCAATACTTCTGCTTGTCGGTTCTAAGACAACTTAATATGGATTGTCTCTCTGGTTACCTGTGAGGTAGATTTCCGAAGGGATAACAATCTGCTAACTTCGCGGAGCATGTTGTGTAGAATCTTATGGTCTCCGTGAATTTTTTGTTTTGGCAGTCATATCCTTATTCAGGTTGCTTCTATAGCAATATAAATCTTCGATTCGTACTGGGGTAATTTTTTGTGTTGGAGTGTGCTCAGCTCGAGGCTCGTGATTCTTACAATCTCTTTATTTATTGTTTATATTTTTTTAATTTGATTTTTATTTTATTTTGGTTTATGCAGTTGGTGATAGCGGTAATTACATCAAGGTACCTCGGAAATCACCATTCTTTATCTTTTCCGTTCTAAAGCATATTTGGTAGAAGAGCGTCGACGATCTTTTGTCAATGTGCCGATTAGTGCATTTTTGGACCTACGAGATCCAGGTATTATCTACAAGTTTCATTATTCATATGCTCGTCTTGGGATAAGTCGGTCGAACTGTCTAGTCCACAGAGAAATACAATAATGGACCTATATAAAAATTCAACATATATATACTGACACAACAAAAATAATTACATAACGTAAGATCAGAAATCTCAAATTTCTTCAGTTAGAATAAAGGATAATTAAAGATTTATAACTATATATAACACAAATGACTCAAATCAAATTTTAAAAATAGTGTTGGTTTATAGAAGAAGGGTTTTCAGTATCTTAGGTAGTCACTATTAAAACCTTCTAACAATATCTCATCGTATTAATCTTAAAAGTACATTATCAACATTCTCATGTATTTAGTAACTATTTGTTACTGGATAATATTTCAGTATGATTATTATAAATTTATATGTAGACTGAATATCTTCCATCTAATAATAAGTATTCTCAAATGTAAAAATAAATACAAGTTTAAACCTGCTATTATAATCCAAAAGTGAAGGTACGGGATTAAAATTCTTATTGAACTTAAATTCCTGAAATATGTAAAGAAGTCTGGTCAGGAATTTATAAACTATTATCAAATCTTTTGCAATATATAATTATATCTATAAATAACATATGTCTACTATTAAATGAGTAACTATGTTTTATTATTTAATTTATTTATAAGAATATTTTTCTAGAATGTTATTTATGCATGCTCAATTGAAATAAGAAACCAAAGTACTTTGAATACGAACTGATTGCTAAATAAAATTGCCGAGAACACTCAATTTATAATAATAAATATAAAAAAATTAAAAGACATAAGTGTAAAAACTGAATGGCTGATTGTAATTATATCAATAAACCCCAAATATATATAATTATGTATTAATTACAACTGGAGTTGAACTTCTACTTAATAATGAAGTATGAAAACTCTGATAATAAATATACTAATAACTTTACAAGAATGAGATGACAAAAGTTAATTTTAATGTATATAAATGGCGGGATTGATGATACTACCACCTACAGTAACTACTAATTTTAAAAAACTAAATAAATTCTAAATAAAGATATACACACCATATACTCGACTCAAAAATATAGCCCCAACCATATACACCAATATATGTACAACTTCTATAAACTAACCCACTATAACTAAAATCAAATCTAATACTATACTAGCGGCTAAAATCGAAAATAAAATAAGTGTCAGTCCTGATCATAAAAAGGGGAGAAATTAAAAAAAGTTTGGAAGTGTCGACTTAAAATCCTTTATAAATGAGTGTAGACGAAGTGTAAATAGTATACAAATAATGTTGCTCCAAAGCCAGGTTGCTCTATCGTAACCAACACCTACTACCAGGAAAAATAAGAAGAATCCTCTAAACAAAATATGTTCGTGTTCAGCGAGGTATCTCATCAAAAAAATAAATTGTTCAGTAGTTATTTTAATTTTAAACGTTAAATAAACACCAGAAGGGTTCTGAATACTTTTACGTGATTAAAAACCTAGAGAAAGTGAAGAGTGTGTAGTGATTCTAATTCGACCCAGTAAAGTCCATGGAAGTGATAAACAAATACTTTATTTTTAGAAATAATTTTCAAAGGTGATAAGATAGTGATAATATCTACTTTGAAGTATACGTTTCTTATTTATATATAGTTTAAAATAGGTTAAGAAGATATGAGTTGTAATATCAATAAATATTAAAATAATATGTTATCACTTTCATGTACATCCTGTCGAATAATAACAAAACACATTCTGTCACCTTCATGAACAAGCTCCCAAGCTCAGCAACCCCAAGGCTAAGCACTCCAAGTTAAATTTATTTTGCTCCACGTGGGCGCCATTTTCTTTATAACCAAATAAGTTGGTTCCTATTAGAAATTTAAGTATGCCCTGCTCAGTTGGTTGTTGTCTATGGGGTCGTGAGTGCCTAGGGTTGTTACCTGCTTCTTTAAATATTTTAACATAAAGCGCCACCTCATTCCTGTAGGCTAGGGGTACACCTACCATCTTGTGATACCTGGTGAATGAGGAAGACCAGGTGCATACACTTGTAAGGAAGGATATAAATTGAGGGTTAGGTTCCAGGCTATCCTGAGGGCTAAATTCAGGGTGCAGGGTAAGCCAATAAGCTTTCAGTCACCAGAAGATACTCTTTCTCTCTAAGAGCATAACCCAAAGCACTTTGAATTAACCCTCGAGATCAGGAATCTTGACTCCTTTAATAAGTAATACAATTTGATGATATGCAAATCTGTATTCTCCTAATCAACACCGGATAATCTGAGAGTCTCAAAGGTACTCTCGCCCAATCTGGAATCCTGAGGGTATGATAAGTGATCTACAGTCTAACTTTAAGTAGAAAATGGAAAATAAAAAAAATCTGGAAATCTAAAAAAATAAATAATTAATTATGCCTTCTGTGTCCCTAAACTGATACACTTTTCCCTAACTTAATAAAGCTTTGGGGCCCCATTACATAAATTTCCTAGAGATTGTCTTCAATCTCCCTACCGGTGAAAGATTGGGCTCACAAAACTGGTTAATTTTAAGATAGAAAATTTACTGATCTTCTCCGATCGTATAATGAAGAGGTAGGTTAATTGATGAGGTGAAATAGGTAGTAGGTAGGTAGACAACGACCAAAAGACAACTTCGACTTTGGGATGGAGGTTACAAAAAGACAACACCAGACTATACTGTATTTTAAGTACGACCTGAGCTTCGTCGATTATGGAGTTCCGTAGACTAAGTCTTTTATCAGACTTAATACTGACAGACTTGACAGTAAAATTATCACTGACAGATACGACTGAACACTGACTTTTTCTGTCACTTAACTTTTAATAATTAGTCTTTGAGAGGGGCAGACCTAGGAATAAGTATTTCACAATCCCAATAATGACTTTGCCCCGGTTAATCCCTTAAATCAAGGCAACTATATTAAATTCACAAACTTGACCACACAAAATCACATGGTCCAGAACACGCTAACCTCTCTCACAATAACCTTCCCTCTCACAGAAAGTAAACTTGTACCAGCATTAGGCCAACAACTCATAACCGCAACTATCTAACACTCTACTATTTACACACAACAGATATACCAAGCCCTACCCTACCGCTTAAAGCTAACAAAATCATAGAACTTCTCATAAGAAAAATAAAAAACCACACTCCTTAATTCTTAGAAATAATTTAGCCAAAGGAGGGTTATCAGCTAAATAACTGTTACAAAGTATACTGGAATAAATATTCTGTTTGCTCTAAAAATTCTAGTTTTAAGACGTCCTGAATAGTTTTAGTGTGTGTGTCTGCTATCATAGTAGCTGCCAGTGTGTTATTGTGTCTGCTATTATAGTAGCTCCCAGTGTGTTATTGTGTCTGATATCATAGTAGCTCCCAGTGTGTTATTGTGTCTGCTATCATAGTAGCTCCCAGTGTAATATTGTGACTGCTATTATAGTAGCTACCTGTGTGTTATTGTGTCCGCTATTTATAGTAGCTCCCAGTGTGTTATTACCAGAGGGTTAAAACTTGGTACAATGTCAGTTTTTAAGACTTGCTGTGCTTTCTAGAAAATATTTTTGTATTTTTGCTAATGACTCAGTAAATTTTTAGAAAACTCATAAAAATATAAAATTGTGTACGGGGTACTATGAAACTTTTCCTCATCGCATCGGATTCGCTATGCTCATCTTTCTTGCTTCGGACTCGTTTCGCTCTTCCTCAAAATATACAAGCCGTTAAATATATTCTGCAAAACGTCTTCAAACCCACTTTGAATGTCCCCAGAGAGTAAATACATCAATTTCATTCCAGTGGTCATCTACCAGGCACTGACTACGCTCGATGTTACTTAACTATTATGATCCAATAAAAAAGATATTCTTGTCGTATTGAAACAAAAATTGGTGTACTTATTTATTGTGTAAAGGTAAACACTTACACTGAATTTTAGCTTAATTGAATTATTTTCTGATTTTTTACATTTTTTTAATAAACGTGTACAAGCCATTCGATAAAAATTGAACTAATGCTGATAATAAGATGAAACTTGGCACATATGTTAGTCTTATACATGGATACATGCGTGCTATATTTTATTCGGATCGCATTGTTTTTTTATAATTTTTTCAAAATGTTTACTGAGTCATCTTTGCGGGTTAGTGACGTCATTATATTCCGAATAGCACAACTAAACATATAGACTAGTTTTTGAACTAATTTTCACCTCTCAAGCATAAATACACTTGGAGCTATGATAATTACACGCACAGACACACTCACATATAGACAGACAACTATGTAAAAACCGCTTCGGAAACTCTTAAATACACCGAAAAGAATTAGAAACATAAAGTGATTCAATTGCTCTGCAGGGTAGCATAAACCGAAACCTTAAGCACGATCTGAATTGTTAAGCAAGAAAGAATCCATATCTAAGAAATTCTTGCTCCTTATTTCAGCATTTACAAATCCCAAGAAGGGGTTGAAGGCCCTTTATTGGTAGCCTTAAGCGTTGTTGGGTCGCTTCGGGCTACATTATCGTTAATCCAGTTGTTTTTGTTCTCTGATGAATGAATAAACGAATGAATGAATCACGACATTGTTGTAAAGGTTAAAATTGATAAAAAAACTATACTTGTTTGTATTTATAATATATATATGTATATAATGTACTCCTGAACATATAAAACTGTTTCCACTATAATCCCTAATTGAATGACAACTACCGTAGTAACATTTGTAGCTAGATTGAATTTTTCCTTTGAATAACTCAAAGTGGTAAAATCCTTTCAAATTTCTAAATAATTAAAATCATGTATACATATTATCTGCAATCTGTTAAAATGCAACTAACTTATTCATTATACGGAATGTAAATCTGCATATTGTTGTTAAATAGCAGACTAAGTTTGTTCCATACATCAGTTTGTAGATTATGTAAATTGTTTTTAACGACACGTTTGAGTTTAGACTTAAGCAAAAGATAGTAATTTATAGTTTAAGTATCTTATTCAATTAATTCCCCTTTATTAAATTAATTAAATATTGCATAGACGGATTATTTTATTGTAATAATTATCTTAAGTTGTATTAATTAATCATATTTTTATTCAGAATAACTATATACATTTAACAACATTAAGAAGATCATAATAATATCTATGTATAGTAGCATCGTTCCTAGTATATACTCCTCGGGTGAAATTTCTACTCTTCTACCGCCTAAAATTTGTGTGTGTGTCAAAATATAAGAAAAACGTAAATAGGACTGTACCAATAGCACCGTAAATTAACATCAATATGGGTGCATTTAAGAAAAATATAGCAAAAACGTTATCAATCCATAAACAACAAAACAAGACTTAAAATGCATACTAATAGTCCGCATCCGGTCACATCCCATGGACTGTACTTTGCTAATATTGATATAGTTATTGTTATAAGTATTGTTGTACCTAAAGACATGAGTAATGCGTAGGTGGACGTAAAAGCACTGCTACGCTCAGACAGATGGTTATACAAAAGCATAAACAACATAATAGTATTATTAGTTGGTAACTTAGTTCGTGAAACATGTAATTGCTATGGCGAATACCAAGTATAATATCATAAATATTATCGATAACCACCAATAAGTAACAAAAAATGTTTTGATGGGAAGAACAAAATGGGATATTAAACAGCATAAGAAGGTAAACAATAAGAGGATTGTTAGTAAAACATAAACTTTGAAGATGAATTCTTTACGTAATTGTTTCTCGAAGAGATAATCGTTTTGAGGGTCAACGATTTGATGGAATCCTCCGGGATGCTGTGTTCTCTGACCTGGTCTGTAGGGTCTTGGTTCATTTTGTACAACGACGACGTAACGGGGTGGTGGAGGAGGAGGTGGAGGCGGTGGTGCATTTCTCCCACGTCCACGTCTGTTCTGTTGCTGATTGCGATCATTTGTTTGTGCTGGTTCAATGGCTTGGTTATCAAAACCAGTAATTCTTGCAGGATATCTGATTATTCTGTTGTAATTGTGGTGAAATACGTCTAAATGACGTCCTGAAACGTAGGCATTATCTCTGATTAACTGTCTTCTATTTATGTCTCTTATTATGTGGACATTTTCAGCGTCCGAATACTTTACAATCGTTGGTAGATAAAACTTATTTCTTGCATTAGGCATTGAAGACATTCTCAACTTATTATATTGTATAACTTCTTATGTTAAAGTTTTCCGTCCCCTAGAACAATTTAAGTAGAAAACGTGTAAACAAATAATTCTCTTGGAGCCTACTTAAGCATTTTTAAATGTATCCAGTAGAAGAGACCCAATGAAGGGTTCAATTGATATTTCAAAGTCAATTCAATTGACATGTAAAGGGCATACACTTTTTTTACAATACTTATTATATTTTTGTAATAAAGACAAAAAGTGATTTCTTTGGCAGAGCCTAAGCACTGTCAATGTTATTTGCCGAGAATTGAGATTTCGACTAACTTTACCATCCTATTATGTCCTAAGGTGAGAAGCCTTAGGACTGCTATAGCCTTCCCTCTGCTTCCAGAGTGTGAGGTAATTATACTTCTCTCTGAGCCCGCGTTTTTGGTGTTAGGCGCCTTAATTTAGAAAAACATTCTGCCCATTGTTGGAGTGACATCCTTCTGTTCGTTACCTTTTTCAAGACTGATTTGGCAGAAGTGGTGTAAGATTAGGAAATCGATATCGTTGAGAAGGCTCCTTTTACGCGAAAGGATACATTATGTTAGGGTTGTAGTCGTTTCCATCAGTTTACTAATTACTCTATGAATCTCTCCACTTGCTCTCTCTAACAATAACAATTTAATTCTTTCCACTTGGTATATTAACGCTACGCTAATCACAGTTTTTATTTTAATTTAAACTTTTAGTATTGAGTCTAATACAGTTTTGTTTTTCATTTTCATCCAATTATCAACTTTCTATATATTGTGTTTAAATGGACAAAAAAAAAATTAAAATCGCTTTAATGGTAAGAAAAGTATCTTTGAGAAGTGTGAAAGATATTAGCCAAGTATGCTTGATGAATTATAGTATAAATACCAATGAATTATAGTATCGCCGTACCAAAATACTTTTCTTTTTACAGTGAATACAAATTTTGAATTTCACGTTCTGTACAACAGGTGATAAAGTGAACCTAAACTCCCTACCACAGAAAAAAACATTTTTTACCAATCTTACGTTATCAATTTTGTTGTCTTCTTTGTTTAAATGAAGTTAAGTTAAACGTTTTTCGAACTAAACTACAGTTACGATTAACAACTCACAATAAAATTTGCTTACCACGTAGGTGAAACCATCCTTCGAGGAATTATTGATAAAGTTCTACAATCCTACTGATCAATGGTTTGTTTATTTCTAATAATAGATGCTTTGTTATTGACATTTTTATTTTAAAAATAGGGAATGCGAGTACCTCGAAAGTTTTCCTTACCTTCAGCCTCTACACCACGGATTTACTTCGTTCATTCTCAGAAAAAGATAATCACCTAATTATTATAAATTAGGTGCACTTGTCATTACGTGCTAAATTATTGCAGTACGTCTTAGGAGTTTCTTGGGTCGTCTTTAGACTCTAACAAAATAATGCTTACCGTTTACAATACAGAGTTATAAGCTCATGTATGGCTTTACACCAATAACAATATTATATGCTGAATGCTCAAAAACCGTCTAAAATTATACTCTCAATAATACTCTTTACTGACAAATATTGACGTTCTATGGGTGAAAGCACATTCAGGTAAAAAAAAGCATAAATCGAAGAAGCTGATCGTCTTGAAAAAAATCCAGTTGCATTGGTACTGTCAGAATTTAAAATACCTAAAAGATCTAATATCAATGTCAGAAAAGAATATCTAAGACTGCAATATCAAGCTCAAAAAACCAGAAAAGGGTAAAACTTTTAAAGATATTATCAAGAAAATTCCCGCTTCACCTAGGATTTTAAAATCAAGATTAATAAGAGGAGATATGGTCCATACAAATTGATGAAGAAGTTAACATGAGAGATGCTTTCAATACCACTACAAGATAGGACCTCAAGCGATTCCCCAGTATGCCACACTTGCCCTACAGTAGACAAAACTGTAGAACGTATTCTACTAGATTCTTCAAAATACTTGACAGAACCCTCAAAATTATATTAAAAAATTAAAATGCAAGTGACCCTACGCATGACTGAAAATATCAAGATTGTATTTTTTTCAAAATTAAAAATATATAACAAATACACTCAAGTGTAACCATTGCAGTTAAAATGCAACCACAAAAACAGCGAACCCTCTAACGTCAAAAATATAATTGAGGTTTTCTGTAAATCCCTTAATTTTGAAGGTAAATACAAGGTTGATTTATTGAAAGTCTCTCCACTGACTGCCTAGGAAACCCTCTTCGACACTCATGCAATGTCCCCTACAGTGTTAATATGTTCAAAATGCTTACAAAGTATACACTTTTCGATTATCCTGCATAAAAAAATACTACTAAAACTAAATATAAACAAAAAATAACAAAATTTTTCTTAAACCGAACAAACCCTCCTAACCCTTAAAAAATTAACAAAATTCAAACAAAAAATAAAATATAAAGGTTCAAACTACCCCCAAACTAGTAAAAATAAAATGACCCGTTACTCTTTTAAATAATGGTTCCATTTAACCTTCGTGATTAAGGTGAGAAACAAATAAAAACCTTACGGTAACTATCTTCTAATGGTAATAGGAAATAAGGAGAAAAATAAATGAGGAAAGTAAAATAAAATCTTTAGGAATAACTTAAAATGATACTTAGAAACGACGGTAGAGCGATAATAGGGAAAAGGGAATGATACCAGTGTTATAATACTACGAAATTTCAGCCTTCTTTCCTGTTAGCAACACACCTGACCCCAATATCCCCCCTCCATTACCTGTTGAAGATTTTTGAACCCTCCATAACGACACCCTATTCCAAAAAACCCTTTTGGAAAATCGCCATTGGAAAGTATTTGAGAAAAGACGTTAAATTAATGGTATAAGCCTCTCTTAACAGGTTGCCAAGAAAATCCCTGTCAATAAAAAGATTTTTCTCGGAAAACAATAATTTTCTCTCTTCTTTCCTACCTATAATGTAAATGAGATTATTAGGAACGATAATGGGGTAGTTTATTTTTAAAATGAGCTGAGTCACTGCAAATAATTCATTATTTTGGAAAATACGCATTGGACGCCTATTATTTTTCCATCTTTCCATTAAAATTATTATCATTCACTTGTTAAAAATAGATTATATATTTAAATTGTGTTTCGTTGTTTCCAAAATCCTGAAAACGGATAGGAAAGAAAAACTCTTCATTGAAACATTAGTATGCCAACATTTAAATATGACCTTCATTTCTAATGTTTAATATTTGAATTTGAACAGCCGTATATTTAATCAAAGTATTGAAAACTTTGTTTTAATTTACAGTATCTCCCGTGAGAATTCGCAATGACTAATCAATTTAATAAAAAGTATGTTAAAAATACGTTAATAGGGATAGTTTAATAATATTGAACTCATTGCATTATATTCTCAAAAAAATGTATATGATAAATAATAAAAAAATGTAAAACTTTATCTCTTTTATTTTTGTAGTATTTGGAAAGTTCGATACATATAAATTTAGTTCCAAATGAGGCAGTCAATATCGTTAAATTTAAAAAAAAAATACATTTGTCGTAGAAACAATAAAATGCATAGAGTTTAAAAACTAAATTAAAGGAGTTGTAGATCTTTAAATAGGAATTGTTTTGATCAAATAAACATCGGTTGGCTAGCCTGATTTTATTAATTAAAAGTCATACACCACAGAGTTCTTGCTTCATTTCTATTAGTTATTTTATTAATTTTTATTTTATTTCTTTAAACAGTTACAAAAAATATTTATAATAGTTTATACATGATTTAATTAATCATCTTTGTGTAAAATATTTGAACATAGAAGTGTTGTAGTTTGACTGTTCCTGGAAACAAACGGGTTAAGTAGCTTGGAGTTATGAAAGTCGATATTTGATTTAAGGATTTAAGGTTTGTCCATACGTATTACTTTTATTTTCTTATTAATTAAACCATTTCTAATTAGTTCGTTTTAATAATTCGTAATGAATTATTGTTATTTTTCAAAATATCTCACTTCGAAATTTAAGAACTAAAGTTTATAGGTTATACTTTTTTGTCATGTAATGATACGAATTTGTTTTTTTTAATGACATAATTTTAGTTTTACGTGTTTTTGCGCACCAAGGAGTTGTAGAACGAAAATACGATGGAACAATCCGACTTATTTTCTTATTTTTGAATAATATTGATTAATAGTTTAAATAAAATTGACATGGTGAATTTTAGAGAGTCATGTTATTACAACGAGCCGGACTATCAAATCTGATCCATCGGGCTGAGTCAACGGATCAGTCTCGTGACTTAGGTCGCCTGACACGTAGAGATATTATTACTAGAGGGGCCCTATAAGGTAAATTGTGAAACGTTGAAAAAGTAACCTGACCACCTCCGCTTGTAAATATAACCAAATAACCAGTACCAAATTACAATAATTTACATAGAACATTAAAAACACGAATCAAAACACCAACTATATGCGGGTAGCTGAAAGCAATTTATTTATTTTAACCTTAACTCACCATATAGATGTTCCATACCTCTCAATGTATTGAGATAGGCTATGCACCCTCTAGTATATATCTCTATGGCTTGACATAGAATTTATGCGCATACTCTTTATAAACAAATAGTAAAACCTGAAAGTTTGAACTTCTTTTCTTATAAGCAAGTATTTATTTTAGACGAGGACAATTTTTTTCATTCGTTTCATTGCAGTATATCACTAAATCATATTATCTTTAATGCAAAAGGTCCTTAATTTAGAATCTTTAAACGTCAGTGAACCTTGACAGACTGTATGAATCTTTAGAGCTAGTGAAAATTACTAGTTCTGTACCGGTTCTATTAATGATACTTCTATGAAAAATATTTGAGATTATAAACAACCTAATTTTTGTTAGGGCTTTGCATAGAGTTATAAACTAGAGGGGCCATATTAACTGAATTTTTAAACATCGAAAAAGTAACTTGACCGCCTTCGACTATCAATATAATCAAATAAACAAAAAAATACAGTAACTTATACAAAGTTTAAATGCAAATCCGAAAAAATTGATTTATTATAACCTTAATTTACTCTAGAGTAAATTAACCCTAGAGTAATTAATTTGTCTCTGTTTTGAATTTTTCTCAAGTTGCTATTTTTCGAACCCGGATTGAAATTCTGGTTCTGGAGGTAATTTTTCATCGTTTGATTAACACTATTACTGTATTGCTGGGAAGAAAACAAGCATTCTAAAGGAAATTTTCCCAACTCGTGAACATAGAATTATGTTTTATTTATATTTATCTATTTTAGGATTAAGAAGGTTCGTCCAGATTGGAAGTAGCTTTCTTTGATATTTTGTTTAGATTCTGAGATAGAATACAATTTTCAACCTAATGATTTAGAATGAGCACCTGTGGAGTTGTTAATAATGCAAGTAACGAAGAAAAGAGTCTCTCCACAAAACTATTACACGAAAAGAGATATTTGTTATGACGAGGTATTTGCCATAGACTCGGATGGATCTCCAAGGTATTCCGACATCATTGCGTTTCACCCAAGCAATAAAACTGCTTTAATTATTATTCAAAGCGCTTTCAACCTAACATGAGGTCATCAGTGCCAGAGATAATGAAAAGAAAACAGCTAAAAGAAAGATATAAATTAAATATAATTAGTAATATTCTTCCTCTTCTTTTTCGACTCCACGATGTCGGTTAGCCGTGATAGTCTATCACGAGCATTGTGTTTCTATTCATGATGTCCTACATCCCTGATGATGCCTCCCGGAGTGGAAGCAAAACGTCGGATTCTTCATCTACATTGACACGGTTACCACCGAAAGGCTTAAATCTTCTTTTTACATTTGTTGCCCTCCAATAGGCATCTAAAGACGTTTAATCTGTTACGTTTAAATTAGAAAAAGTTATTATCCAAACAATTTGGTTAGTTTAATAAATTCGTTTTTTTGAATTATGTATGGCGTCTCTACTTGAAAGGAACTATTTGTTGGAGTGGAGCAGTCTGGTTTAAGAAGTAATGGTCGAGACGTGGCAGTCGTTTAGCGTTGTGCTCCGTCATGCTCTTCGCACTAATCCACTTAGCTTTTTCTTTATTTCTCGCAATTTTTCCTTCTGACACTATTGTTCTTCTACTTTTTTATTTCCTGGAATATTCTTCCTTATTTCGTTACAATTTTGTGTCACATTTCTCTCTTAACAGTTAAAATAACACATATCACTTTTAACCGCTAAATATAATTAAAACACCGATAATAAATGCTAAATACTAGGTATTTGCTATTTATGATATTATTATAAATTCTAGGTGTTTTGTTTTAATTCGATATATTAATAATTACCTCATAGTAAAGAATTGTTTTAGCGGACATCGATCAGAAAATGACGCTTTTTCGTGTGATAGAAGTGGAAGGGTAGTAAGAGGAATCGATTCCGATTGGCTTCCTGTGTTTATTCATACATAAAAACACATCAAATACATACGTACATGCACACACCCACGCATATACTCACACACACACACCACACATATATATATATATATATATATATATATATATATATATAATATATATATATATATATATATATATATAATATATACATATATATATATATATTATATATATATATATATATATATATATATATATATATATATATATATTTATATATTTCCTTAGGACTAGAAATAATGAGAATCCTGCTTTAATAGCAAAAACCTTATTCCTTAGACTTTTTCCATTTGAAAATAATACAAAATACATATATAATAATATATATATATATTATATATATATATATATATATATATATATATATATTTTATATTTGTGCGTGTGTGTGGTTACAAGGTGGCATCCACCTTGTAACTCCGTTTATGATAATAAAATGCGTATTTCCTTTTAAGAAATCCATGCAAATTGACAGACAAGTATAAGTGCTACTATTTCAACTATATAGAATAAATAAATAAACCTGAGCAAGAACTGAATTGGTGAGCAAGAAATTAAGCATTCCAAAGGAAATCGCCCGACTTGTGGACCACCGCAAAAACTCAAAAAAAAAAAATAAAAAAAAAAAAATTCTAAAAAAAAAAAAATAAAAATGTAATTTCTATGCCAAATCTCAAATTGATTGCAACATTTTTCCGGGTAATGTGATTTTTCAAAATAAAAATTGGTATCTGCAAAAATTAAGAAAGTTTCTGTGTGAAAGAGATTAGTTTCTAAAAATAATACTTTTCTTTCTTTAAATAATGTGAAAGCAATATGTTGAAAAAACTCTTCCTACCCTCAGAGAGAAAAAGTAAAAAATATACTAACGATCCCATATTAATTAAATTATTTTACTCTTTAATATTTTTTTTTTAAATCTTTACTTATTAATAAAATGATTGGTAAGGAAATAAAAAATTGGTATTTGCAATAAAATGGGTAAAAAATCTGTCAGAAAAAAAGTTTTTAAAGGAAGAGGAGGGATTATATTGGAAAAATTTTTCGAGTGTTAGGAATTAAAAAGTGCTTCTCGTAGAGGGCCCCCATCATAGCTCAGAACCTTCCTTTCATAGCTCTTATTCCCTTAGGACTAGAAATAATGAGAAATCCTGCTTTAATAGCAAAAACCTTATTCCTTAGACTTTTTCCATTTGAAATAATACAATATATATAATATATATATATATATATATATATATATATATATATATATATATATATATATATATATATATATATATATATATATATATATATATATATATATATATATATATATATATATATATACCTTTGTGTTTGTGTATTTTTATAAAGTATACACACATACATAATATGCATACATAAACTTTTATCCACGTGTATGTGTCAAATAGTTTTAGTAATGAAGAAGTAAGATTTATTTTATAGTACTGCATTTTAATAAATGTCCTTAAAGTGAAGAGTTGCAATATTACTATTACGTACATATTTACTCTTGAGAAAGAAAGTTAACAATCTGGTTAATAGCTAAAACCTTATCACACAGTCTTCTTTCATTCGCAGTGAAGGTATAGAAATGTTATATATATATATATATATATATATATATATATATATATATATATATATATATGTATATATATATATTATATATATATAATATATATTATATAATATATATATATTTATAATATACTATATATATTATATATATATATATATTATATATATATATTATATATTATATATAATATATAATATAATTATATTATATATTATATTATATTATAATATCTGTATATATATATATATATTATATATATATATATATATATATATATATATAATTTATATATATATATATATATATATGTATATATATATATATATATATAGTTATAGTATATATATATTATATGTATATATATATATATATATATATATAATATATATATATATATTATATATATAATATATATAATATATATATATATTATATATATATATATAATTTTCAATGTTTGAATGGAAAAATTATTGTTTTATAACAGTTACTAAGAATTTATCGACATTGAACAACATCTATTATGAATGTAATAAAATATTTCTAAGTAGAGTGCTTTGTTAAAGAAGAAATCCTTATATTAATAAGTAGTATTTTATATTATTATTTATAATATTTATTTATACTATTACACAATAGATATTTATGCACCAACGGAGTATAAAATATTATTATTTTCTGAGCAGTTTCTTGGTTCCTGAGGCGGATGCCTAGGGAACCAATCATAGAAAATAAGTGTTTACTTATTTATTTATGTAATACATAAGAAAACTTAGTTTCATTTAATACAGTTAGTATATCTACATTTTTAAATTCCCTGCAGCATTTTACTGCCATGGTGCATACAAGATTTTATCCCTAGACTTTGTTGTCTTTTAATTATTGTTATATTCTTCTTCATCTTGAATTTTTATGGCTTATAACTTAATATGTCAGACAATACTAATGTTTTTAACCATCTTTATTTGCTAAATTTTGTTATTATATTCTTTCATACCTTTTGTTGTATTTTATAGCTTAGCTTTTCATCAGAGATACATTCGTTTTATTCCCATCAGTCACTCTTGCAGGCACTCCCCTGCACATTTCTCGTAAAGTAGCTTAACTGCTTATCTTTAATGATCAAAAAATAAATGTAGAAATACTTACCGTATTAAAATGAAACTAAATTTTCTTATGTATTGCGTAAATAAATAAGTATACACTTTCTTTCATTTGTACTAAATTTGTACTCACTTGTAGAAATTGAGAATAAAAATCAATTTTCGATACTTAACTATTAAAAAAAATTACAAATTATTTGATAAAAATTTAACTAATGCTGTTTATGAGATAGAACGTCGTAGCACATATCTTATATATGTTATTTTAAGGGTGTTAAATCTTATATAAATAAACAATTTCCACGTTTTATGCACTTTCGATATTTTTACCAAGTCATTTTTACAAAGCCTTTTACTACTTTTTACTCAGCCGCCTCCGTGGTCGAGGTCGTTAAGGCGTCAGTTATTAAACTGACCTTTGACACCACGGAGGTCTGGGGTTCGCATCCCAGGTTACGCTCTCAGTTAATATAAGATAATTGTTCAAATAACTTACCGCCAACTTTAGATTACACATTGAACGTAACGGTTGCCACAACCACTAAAGGTGGTTCCCGCAGGGGTTACCCCTGATGGGCCGCAAGGCTCTAAACGGTTATTATTATTATTACATTATTACTTAGGTTATTGATAGGTTAATGACGTCATAATGCATTTTTTTTTCGGATAGCACATCTAGACCTAAATATTTAAGTTAGTACCTGGTTTAAACTCTCTAGCATTAAATACCCTATGGGCTACGATGATAACAGACAAACACATGGAGACAAACAGAATGTCATAAAAACACATAAAACTTGAGTGAAATCTCGGTTTCGTATTTTAAATGCAAACGCAATACTTTTCCTTTATACCTACGGTTTAAATGAGGAAAAGTAATAATTATTTTGCATTGTTTGACTCATTAAAGTGAATTTTCTGTTTTCAAAGAAGTTAATTGTAAAAAGAGAAGAAAAGGAGAGGAAGAGATCAATTTTGATTTTGAAATAAGGTTGTTTGAAACCCAGGTAAAGAGTCTATTAATATTTGAATACGAGGGTTGGTTTTTGGTTTTGGTATAGAGGCTCTTGAAATTATATATAACTCCTTTACCGTCTCTTTACTGGGACCTAGATACCGACCCTATGATGGACTTCAAAACTATAACTATTTCTCTTTAAACCCTCTTAAAAGTATCTTTTAGTTAAATTTTAAATCATATTCTTTAATAGAGTCGTGGAGAGTGGATGAAAATCCTGATGGTGTATTGCTAGCTGTCGTTTTATAATTCATTGCTGGGGTATGTTTATTTATGAATAATACTAATTAAAGTCACAACTTGAAATTGAGGGAATCTTCTTGAAATCCCATAAGTCAAAAATTTTAATAGAAAGCACTGTTTGTTTCTTTTTATATTCAATCCTTTAATTTCGTTGAATTAAAGTCCATTCACGATACAGCGGAAGCGATGCGTCCGTCCGTTGCATGCTACAGCTAAAATTCTAACCCATAGAGATATATACTAGAGGGGGCTTAGTCTATCTCAATGAATTGAGAAGCCTGAAACAACATTTAGGGGCTCTGTGTAACCTCATTAAAACCTCCTTCGAGAGTAAGTTAAGGTTATAATAAATCAATTGTTTTCGGCTTCTCGCACATTGTTTTTGTTTTGATTTGTATTTTAAACGTTCTACTATATAAGTAACTGTCTATTTGTTCTGTTCATTTATTGTATTAATTATCGAATGGGGTCAGATTACTTGTCCAATGTTTCAAAATTCAACCAATAGGGCCCCTCTAGTAATGTATCCCTATGTATGTAATCGTATAGTACGTTCTTAAACAGCTTGCGGTAGCGTTGCTTCATTGATTAGCATTTGATTGATTAGGGAACACCTTAGAGACCTGACGCGGAAGAAACCATTCCGTTTTAAAAGTTTTGGAATTTTTCTTCTTCTCTATTCCGTTTTAGAGAAGAATAATTTTGTTTTGTTTGGATTATGATCTTTGCTGTGCTTAAAATCGTTTTATTATTTATTATTTTAATATAAGAGTTAGTTTTTTTTATCTAAAAAAATAATATTATCTTGTTATTAAAACACAATATTTTTATTTCATTACTTTTGTTTGTGCTGTGTCTTTTTCAAGTCTTTAATTTTTTCTTTTAGTTTTTATTTGTTCAAAGTTGTTTTTTTTTATATTTCTATTTTTATATCAGACTTATTTCTCAATATTCTTGGTTTTCCCCAATTTCTTTGGTATATTATTATTTTCTTCATCAGTTTATTTTATGTTATGTAATTGCTTTGAAATGTTATACATTATTTTTATCCTCTTGGTTTTACTGCCTTAATAGCATTTAAAAAGTAGATCTCCGAGCTGAAATGTTTTATAAAAAAATCAAGACTATTAATTATATTTTATATCAAGTACATTATAATATAATAAACTAAACAAGATAATACTTTGCTGATCGGGTTGGTCCGTTGAAAAATATTTAGACCAAAAATTATACATTGAAACTTAGACCTTGTTAATTTAAAAAAAAATCCCATTTATCATGAGATATGATTAAAAAAAAAAAATTTAATTTAATGAAGAAATTTAAATTAAATCTTAAAAGACACAGCTTGTCCAAAACAACCTTTTTTCTTCGTCTTTTTTATCTTCTGTTGAGAAAAATATATTGTTGTTTCCTAAATTCGGAACTAGAGTGTGCTGTGTTAGCGGCTTTTGTGGCATTAGCGTTGGTTATTGCGGAACCATCATTTTCCGCAAGTAGATCCTGGAATTGAATTTTTTTTAAAAAAAAACAAGACTATTTATTATATTTCATAACAATTGCATTACAATATAATAAACTATACTAGCTAATACTTTGCCGTTTTAGTTAAAAAATATTTAACTTTGACCAAGTTTAAAATAAGAAAAAAAATCATTTGAATAAGAAAAAGAACTTTAATTTAGTGTGAACATTGCCATTATCATCAGACATGATTCGAAAAAAATTAAAATAATTAAGAACTTAAAATAAAATCTAAAAAGACACAACTCGTGCAAAATAACCTCGTCTAACCTTCTTCGTCTTTTTTATCTTCTGTTAGGAAAAATATATTTTTATTTCCGAAAATTCAGAACTAGAGTGCGCTGTTTAAGTGGCTTTTGCGGCCGTCGTGTTGCTTTTGTGGAACCATCATATTCCGCATCGCAATGACCGCTTTACGCACGCAACGGACAAATATAAAATAGCCCTTATATTAATGTTGTACTACAACCAAACTACACTAAAATATACCGTACGTAAAATGTTGTACGTATATGAAATATGAACATATTTTAAAATATAGAGATACATTAATTGAATTAATTTAGAGGAAAACTGTTATCGCGTAATCTTAATGATCTTTTCTATACTGTGGGTTATGTTTCGTTATTATGAGCAGTGTATGATTTAGTGCTCTTAACTTAGCTCTTAATGAGGCTATTAATTAAATTTATGTTCTAAAGTGACCTTGTGTGGTCTTTTTTTCTTCTAGTGGTTATGTATAAGGGTTTATGCATGGTTTATTAAAACAATTTATATATATTATGTTACCGCCAGTAATATAATTTGATGTTACAGAATGCTCTTGTGTGTGCATTGTTTTAAAGAATTTTACTTTTCCGTTCCTACTACCGTAGGTATAAAGGAAAAGTCTTGTGTTTGCCTTAAGAATCCGAAACCGAGGTTTCATCATAATTAAGGATTCAAAGTCTGCATTCAGTCTCAAATGTTATAACAACTAGACTCAAAAAGAAAAAATATTTTTTTATCACCGGTACTGAGGATGACCTTTATTTGGTTGAAAGTCGCTTTTGCTATCATTATATCCTTAAAACTATAAGGATTCAAAAAAAGGTCCATCCACAAATATAGTTGTAAGCATATAATGATAGTAAAACCGGCTTTCAACCAAATAAAGGTCATCCTCAGTACCTACAAACAAGAGGACGATCAAATAAATAAAATACAATAATAACACAATAAATACAATTAATACAATAAGATAAGAAACAAGAAGTAAAACATAAAATATTTCGCTGGAAAAATTTGAAATAGCGCGTAGCCAGAAAGCCTTGGTGATAATAATCTGAATGAGAGATGCGCTTGCTCAGTATTGTTAAGGGAACTAATAAGGAACTGTTCCCCACTCCAGTCGGATAAGATTAGTCTGCATTCAGTCTCAAATGTTATAACTAATAGACTCAAAAAGAAAAAATAATTTCTTCTCACCGGTAATTTTTTACTCCTTTTCTTTTTAACTTTTTGATTGACCTTATTTTATGTTTTACTTCTTGTTTCTTATCTTATTGTATTAATTGTATTTATTGTGTTATTATTGTATTTTATTTATTTGATCGTCCTCTTGTTTGTAGGTACTGAGGATGACCTTTATTTGGTTGAAAGCCGGTTTTACTATCATTATATGCTTAAAACTATATTTGTGGATAGACCTTTATTTGAATCCTTATAATATGGAATCCACTGGAACTAACGTCACTAATACTTAAAACTATATTTGTGGATAGACCTTTATTTGAATCCTTATAATATGAAATCCACTGGCGCTAACGTCACTCATATCATCATAGTTATTTTTTGAGGCATTTTATGGAACCCACTCAGAAGTCTGAGTGGTTTCCATCATGCTGTTTGTTTGTATCTGTGACGCATAGCTCCCGCTGTGTTTATGCTAGAGGGCTAAAATTTAGCACATAATCAGACTTTAGATCCAGTTGTAATGCTCGAAAAATTATATTTGTGTGACGGCAATTAACTATTTTCCTCAGTTATCACAAATTCATAAAATTGGTTACAAATCTAAAATTTGACCAATCGAGTTTAAATTTGAACCAATTTACATCTATAGGTGGTAACTCGATCTTCAATATGTCATTTTGATATTACTCCTCACTCTTTTATAGAGGAGAGGACTCACTGATCAAGAATATTATAAATTTATATGTATGTATATATATAATATATATATATATTATATATATATAATATATATATATATATATATATATTATATATATATATATATATATATATATATATATGAGATTTTGGTTCCTAGACATATCTATGGGACACGCTTTTTTGGATTGAATACATTAACCTTGTTAATGTAATTAACCCAAAAAAATGATCTCACAAACATATTATAAATT
This sequence comes from Microvelia longipes, assembly GCA_018340805.1. Lineage (NCBI taxonomy): Eukaryota > Metazoa > Arthropoda > Insecta > Hemiptera > Veliidae > Microvelia > Microvelia longipes. The sequence continues at coordinate 18,279,126 of JACMZG010001913.1, read as the reverse complement.
CACAAATCTCTAAGAAGTATTTAGATTGGGCTGTGTTTACACATGTATTTTGCTATGAAGTTTTAATAGAAATACGAAGTTTCATTTTATAATTAGTGTTACTTCTTATGTTACTGATTGGCATATATAACATAATGTAAACGAATCACGTTTTTTTTACTAATAAATTTGAAAATTTGCTTATATCGTGGCAGTACATCACTTGTATAACTTAGTATTATGACGAACAGATATAGGAGAATTAACATGTGGCCGCGAAGCAGCCTCAGGGAGGTGGGAGGCGAGAGGGGCAGGCGTAGGTGCCAAAGCGACGACGCCGCTTAGCGACTGAGACGTATAGCGCCAAGGCCGTGGGCCTCTTGTTTTTTTAATGAAATTTGCATTTTACTCATTAATATTTAAATTGTAGTAGAATATTTTAAGCTAGTATAGAAATTTAAATTGCTTTTAGTGAATATCTTGTAGAAACAATCTTTATGAGTCAGTAAAATAATTAAGGATTAAAATTATCGCCAGGAATAAAAATTTAGTGATATAAATTTGAATGAAACGTGTCGAAAGTTAATACGTCTAATCTAAGTGACCAAAATATCGATCGTAAATATTCGGATGCCTTAAGTACGCTCGTTAAACATGAATGCGAATTCCGATAAGGCCCGTTGTCATATGAAACCGGTCCGAAGTCGATACGACTCTTTAAAGTGACTAAATTTACGACTCTGCTAGTAGTAGTAATTTAGGGGTAATGGTAGTAACTACCAGGCAAGTAGGCCACGTTGTTGGGCCCTTTTTGCCAGCTCCTTAAGATAGTGTTCTACTCCTTTTAATTTCAAGTGTAAGTATATTTCATCTAATCTAGACAGAAGAGCCGTGAACTTCTGTGGTTCCTCTCATGCTTTTTCAAGCAATCATACATATTTTGACTGACTCTTATAGTGAAAACTGGGAACAAAACGTGCTCTCACTGTTAAACCAAACCTCCACACACTTTAAACTACAAGGCAGAAACAGTAGACGACTCTGCTAAAAACTGTAATTAATAATACTCTGCTCATTGGAGCTCTGAGTTGAATAAATATGTTCCGGAGCTGATACGAGCACTTAAAGTATTTATTAAAGCCAGTGTTCCAGGATTCGAAGTCTGAAAGTTTATAACAACAAAATAATTCTGACGCGGAGTTTCGTATACCGGGCAAATTTGCTTTGAATGCGTGCTCCCTTGTGTAACAATCCATATCTGGCTTACAGCTCTAGTTTATGCTTTATAACTTAAGTAGTATAGCATTACAAATTGTTTCCTAAGTTTTCTGGATATTTTAATAGAACTGCACTAAACCCTTTTAAATGAAAGCATTATCTAAGCGTTGAATTAGTGCAAATAATGGTGTGCACTGCTAATTTTTGAAAGGTGTTAGGACTTTTCCTAATATTTATTTATATTTTGTTAATGTTAGTTAATTTAAGTTAATCTAGCTGAGATATAAACCATAGTTCCTATTTAGATTTTATAACTCCATATTTAGGTTCCCCTGGAATTTTATTCATTATGCTACTCCCGCAACGCACCCATGTATTGCAGACTGCTGGTCATAATTGATTAAGCAACGTCGACTCAGCAACTTCTAGATCTATGTTTAGAGTTGCTGTGGCTGTTCAAGATGATAAATTGTGATCCAGCAACCTGTGATAATTTTCGTGGCATATAGATTGTGGTACCACAGGTGATTATTTGTTCAATTTTCATTGTTTCTTAATTAACTAATTCAAGCCATTTCTGTCACTATTTATGTGTCTCAACACAATTTCTTGGTAGTTTTATGGTTGTGTGAGGGTGTTAATAGCACCATTTCTTGGACATTGTCACTTCTCAACAACTCATATACATCACCCTCACCAGTGGATCAACCTTCATGGTATTATACCATCAATTAACGATATGTCATCACCACCTTCCATTCTAATTGCAGGTTTATGATTTAAACAAATCAAGTTTATATTAAAAGGAAAGAAGAGAAGAGGACCCTTCATCATCATAGGGTTCATGGGGTCTTATTGCTCGCTCATGCCAAATTATTTATTTTACCTATATGTTCAGGGCTTATGGTATATAATTATAACCAAATTGATTTTATAAGGTGTTCTTTATTATCCATATCATCACTTCAACAAAAAATCTCAGTCCGATCTATTCATTTTGTGCTAACTAGCTTATAGGTTGTGAGGTGAATCCTGGTTTAGGTCAATTCACCACAACAAAGGGTGAGCATAGGAGATAAATATAGGAGCAATAGGATAAATATGCTCACAAGCTTTTTTACTTTTCATAATTTATACCGTATGTATATAGGGAAAGTATTGTATAGCGAAAAATCCGATACTGGGATTTCGCCGGAAATTATCCGTTTCAAGTGTTTTCAAGGTCCCCTGAGTGGTTTTCACGAAGTTGTGTGTATGCGCGTGTGTATGTGAAATTTTGTACAAAAATGAGTCTATAGATGTTGTTGTGCTGTCCAGAATATTTTATATTATTATGTAATTAACCCGATATAATTACTTGGCAAAAATTTAAAAAAAATATAAACGGCGGAAAAATGTTGCGATCATTTAATGATTTGACTCTCAAGTTGCCACGTATAAGACTAACACGTGTGCCTAGTTTCATTTCATTGTCAGCATTGGTTTAATTTTTGTTGAATCACTTGTGTGAGTTTTTTAAAAAAAATCATAATCATAATCGAAAAACAATCCAATTTAATTCTAATTCGGTACAAGTGTATACCTTACCGTAATATATAAGTACAGTAAGTAAATAATAATAACTAAGTACAAGTTTCTTTTCAATACAACAAGTATATCCATAATTTTTGTTGTATTATAAAAGCGTGGTCAGTGCTTGTATGGGTGACAGCTGGAAATCAAATACGTCGGACCTCTATATAACGAACTTAAAGGTTCAAGTGAAAAAATTCGTTACATAGAAATTTCGTTGTATAGAAATTGAAAAAATAAATAACTCTGTACTATTTTATGATATTTTAATGTATATTTAGGATGAATAATAACCTCGCAGTTGCATATTCAGCAGCTTTTTCTTTTATTAGCGGTCCTGTCACAGGCATATTTTTGTCCCTTAACATTGCCACCCACTGTAAAGTTGCGTCATCAATGTCTTCATACTTGCATACTCGAGAACTTTTTTTTAAATCGCCACTCGTTTCGTATAACCTAAGTATAGGTTCCCGATTTTTTAAAATTGTTGATATAGAACTAGGAGCGATTTTATACTTCAGAGACAAGTCTTTGCTTTTGACTCCATCGTCAGAATCTCTTAATAAATTGATTTCTTCAGAAAAGGGCATCGGTTTCCGTTTTGACATTTTAATAAACTCTATTTACAAACAAAAAAAAGTTTCACAAACGAACTGGTCAGACCGAATACCAAGTTAAAACTGAAAGATTTTTAGTTCTATGCTGTGTTAATCCTAATTTCATAGAAAGTTGTAAAGAAAGAGTTCGCAAAATTAAATAAGGCAGGGCGAGAATCAATAAATAATTGTTTTGGGAAATTACAGAAAAACAGAAGTGCCGTTTTGGTCAATTCCTTGAAAGTTTGCGGGTCTTGTCTTTATCTTCATTTCTGGAAATTTTGTTCGTTATATAGAAATTTTTTTCGTTAAATAGAAACACTTTTAAACACAAAATTCAAGGGAACGTAAAAAAATTCGTTACATAGAGACTTTCGTTGTATAGAAGTTCGTTATATGGAGGTCCGACTGTAGATAAATAAACTATCTTGGGACGAGCAAAGTGAGTCCGAAGACACTGTTGCAGTATAAATTTAACGACTTGTATGTTTTGGAGACGAGCGTAGGGAGTCTAAAGTAGAGAGGACAGGCATAGCGAATCCGACATGACGAGGAAAAGTTCCGAGGTACCCTGTACCCGACTTTTATTTATTACATACGTAATGTAAATTGGCTATAGCGATATATTTTGTGAATTATTATTCATCGAAGAGATAATATCTTGTAGAGTGGCTCTCCAGCTTTCCTTTAAGACTCTTGACTTTTTTAGTTGCTATGGGTGGGTCATTTTATGGGAACCACTCAAGGTAATGCCTGAGCTGAAATGAACATCTCTCAGTAAGAGACAGAGTAGTGTAGAAGATTATATATTATATATATATATATATATAATATATATATATATATATATATATATATATATATATATATATATATATATAGCTGAGCTCTTTATATAATCTGCTCTCATATCGTTTGACGTTAGACTGTCTTTGTGGTCCATTTAGGTAAATATAAACGTATTTTGGACAATAATCGACTGTTTTATAAATTTATGAGATTGATATATTAATAATAATAATAAAATTGTTTATTTCCACCAAAATAAAATACAAATACATATTACAAAAATATTTTTTACAATGTTTGATTATTTAAAAACATATTGTACAAATATATTTATGTTTAATTAATAATTTGGTAAGGACCCTCTGTAGGAGTTGATATATTCAAAGAAGATGGTTGATTTGTTTTCAGAACAGGTTTTTGTCTCAGAATTGTTTTTATCTTGGGTCTTACTTTGTCAATAAGTCTATTTGACAAATAAATCTCAATAGCCTGGGGTGTTCTTGTCAGACATATATCCCGTAATAATTTGAAAAGTAATCTACTGACGCCTAAAACATAACTACTGCCACTTTTCTACAATAATTCGAAGAAGTAGATAGTAATAAGCTATCGTTGAAACAGGTTTTAGGATTATAAAGTCGTAATGTTGGACAGGGAGTAAATTTAGTTCATCGAGGAATTCTTGATACCCTAATTTAGTCTCACGATAGTATCATTGATAGCGCCATTTATTTGAAAAATGACGAAAGATATTACAGAAGACCATATGGAACATAATGTCGAATCATTAATTGTGAATGCTCTCTTTAAAATGATTTATCGCTAGCTCATTCATTATCTGAATGAACCAGTATCTTTACAAAGATCATTTGAGAGATTATCCTGGATCACTGCGATGATCATGTAGAAGATAATACAAGATTATCCTAAGACTATTCAGTTAAGACTATATTACCCATGATTCAGAATCCTTGTGAAGACTCTCCAGAATCTCCGTAAAGACTATATTACAGATAATTCAGAATCTTCGTAAAGACTATATTACACATGATTCAGAATCTCTGTAAAGACTCTCCAGAATCTCCGTAAAGACTATATTACAGATAATTCAGAATCTCCTTAAAGACTATATTACACATGATTCAGAATCTCCGTAAAGACTATATTACAGATGATTCAGAACCTTTGTAAAGACTATATTACAGATAATTCAGAATTTCCCTAAAGACTATATTACACATGATTCAGAATCTTCGTAAGGACTATATTACAGATGATTAAGGATCATCGTATAGACTGCTCAAGATAACTCAGGACAATCTCGATAAAAATAACATTTTTTGTTTATTAGAATAATTATTCGTTCCTATTTAAATTTTTATCAAGAGATACCTGCTTCATTACTTCTTCTATTGTTTAATTATTTTTTCCAAATTGATTTTAACTGCAGTTTATAAATAAAGTTACCATACACCGTAAAATGGTTACTATCTTTAGAACATTGTTTTTCACTCCCTCTAATTTGTTTTGGCTTTTCTTTGAAATTTCATACTAGATAGTGTTTTAGCTAAATTTAAACTGTGGTTGCTTCATTGTAAGAAAATAACTATTTTCTTGCCGTTTAAACGTTATGCTATTTTAAGATAAGCACTGAGTTAGTACGAAAGGAGCCTTTGTATTAAAACTAGAAATTTATTCATCCTTATTAGTATTCAACCCTGCTTGGACACTATCAATATTTAAGCGTTACAAAAGACCTTTTTTTAGTTTACGAGAACTCCTCTAAAGGTAGGATGAATTTTGTTAGGTTTAAGTAAAATAAGCCTTTTCCTCTTTGAAAACCTTAATTTTCTTTTTTTCTGAAAAATTGAATAAAATTTCCGCTAAAAAAGTCGTCAAACATTCTAAATTTATTTTTTCCGGTTGTTTCTTCCTTCTCGAGTTTAGGAGTAAACATTTTTTATTAAAAGTTTTTTTTTCTATTTATTTATTAAAAAGGTATTTTCTAATTAGTCTTTTTTAATAATGTGATGTAATTTTTTAATTATTTTTTTTTATAATTTTCAATTTATAAAACTTAAACCTTGATTTCAACATGATAGAATTAGGTAGTTTGAGACTTAACATTTTTAATATGACTGTCAGAGGGTGTGCTTGTTTCGACATTCTGCCATTTTTACTTAGATTGGAATAACTATTTTGAGAGAAAAAACTTTATAGGGACCTCTATTTTAAATTATTAAAGCTTTTGAGGGAATAGGTCTAAAATGAAAAATAAAACTAATTTTGCCGAGCTTTCGATATAATTTTATTTTATTACAGTTGTTGTCGAAACATCTATTTTTTAGCAACCATGTAACTGTTTTTTGTTACTATTTTATTATGTTAAGCCCTGAAAAAGAAAATTATATAAGAATTTAGAAATTATATATAAGAATGTATAATTTAGCTTTCTAAATTATATATAGAAAGCTAAGCAAAATTAGTTTCATTTATTTTTTGCTAGCTTGTGTATCTAGGTTCTTATTTTAGTACAGGCGACTATATTCTTATCCTTAAATTGTTAAACTCACACTTTATATTTAATTTTAAATCTTTGTTATGTTTTTCTGCCAATCCAGTTTTTGCTCAGGTTTCATTGTAGGCTTTATAGTCAGAATAGTAACTCTGCTACTCGCTTTTCAATTTTCCCAAATACAAAAATACAAGAAATAAATAAATAAAATGTATTTATACAACTATATACTTTTAAGCACGTAAAAGCTTTAATTTTAAATACTTTATAGATATATTTTTTTTATTTAAATATATTGAAATTGATTTAAAATTGTTACTTGTTACTTGCTTTAAATTGTGATAAGTTTTGTTTATCTGACTTAAGAAAGTTTTAATAAATAAATATTCAACGGTTACAAACTAAATTTAAGATGTTGATTCATATGATTAAAACTGTTCTCAAAAGTAATTAAATTAAGTTTTTTAACAAAAGCCATTAGGGCTGCACAGCTTAACAGCTAATTTGCATGAAACAATAACTAAAACGCTTAACAAAAATGTGATTCATACCTTTGTAATTTTATGCAATAAATGAAATTATTATTATTATCTGACTATGAAGCATAAAATGAAATCCAAAAAATGAGCAATATCTGGATTGCTAACATAAAAGAAAGCATTCAAAGGAAATCCGTCCAGCTAGTGGACCAACGTAACAGATTTTCTTTTATATTTGTTTTAAGGCAAGAGTAGCAATTCTAAAGTAGGTAATTCCCAACATTCAAATTCTGAGCAAAACTCAAGCTTCATATTTTAATAGAAATCTGTAAAACCCTCGTTTTTGCTTCATTAAGGAAAAAAAATGATTTACGCACTGTAAAAGCTACATTAATTTGTATTCCAAACAGCCAATTAATGGCAGAATTCTCTGGAGCTTACTCCTCCCTCTTTAAACTTCTTTGGAAGAGTTTTCACATTTTTCATTCGCAATTATTTTGTCCTCTTTTATTGCTGGCTTTAGGATTTTTAGTGAATTTTCTATGGGAAAAATCCCCAAAGTAATGGCTGACATGACTGAAGTCCCTTCTCACACACATACACTTAATTATCAGTGAATTTTTAATACATAGATAAGATATACACAGATAAGATATATTATATATATATATATATATATATATATATATATATATATATATATATATATATATATATATATATATTGTCGTATCAATCACGACATGGCGATTCCTAGTATATTCGTACGTTTTTGTTGGAATTGAAAGCCACTTTATTTAGTCAGTTTTTTTTTCTTGAATTAAAATCACTTAAAAGATATCTTCTTATTGTTTCTGCCGAACCAGGATGAAACCGGAATTATCCGTTTCAGGAGCTTTAAAGGCCTCCTGAGTGGTTTAAAAAAAGTTATTTGTCTGTATGTGTGTGTGAGTCTGTTATCATCGTAGCGCCCAGTGTGTTTAATAATGCTAGAGTGTTGAAACTTTGGATTTTTTCAAAAGAAATCTGCTCAACAGGTTAAACTAAGCCTTAAGTAAATGTTAAATATGTTTTTTTTGTGTAGATATTGGAAGGATGAGCATAGTTTGATATAACGCTTGGTATAATGGATTAATTTGCCGTGTTGGAAATCCTAAATGAAACAATATTTCCGTATTTCGTTTATTATTTTATTTGGCTTACTTTTTTTGTCTTAAATATTTACACAACTGTTTATATGTTCAAATATTGTCATTTAAAATGACAATTAAAAGAAAAAGATTAGGGTCCGTATTCAAAGACATTTTTCTTACCTAACATTTTCCTTAAGGGCTCCTTAAGAAAAATGTTAGGTTTAGATAAGGAAAATGTCTTTGAATACGGGCCTAGGTTTTTTCTAACTTAAAGATTAGATATATACAGATTTAGAACCCGTTCAATCTACCTGGAGCAAAAATTGATTCGTACATGTAGACGCAAGTAAATAAATATGTCCCAAATCCCTTGATACAATTCAAAGACATTGAATATCAAGCAGTAAATATATATTGCTCTGGTTTTAGAGCATAGACAAAATATTTATGCAAAAAATCGATTTTTAATCTAGGATGTTAGCTTTTTAAAGAAAAATTTCCCAGCGAATTTAAGTAAGGAAGGAAAACTCGAAGGAGATCCCGGCATGCAAACTATGTGCTAAAATTACTTGTTTATTAAATTTTATTTCAAATCTTGCATAACATCTCATGATGATTTTTTTTTCATTTTTATTGTTAATCAAAATAATAAATTCAAAGTGTGTTTATTAAAATTGTATTTTATTGATTCAAAATAAAATTGTATTTTATTAGTATTAATACAAAATGCATCTCTAGAAACATTTCCTTCATATCTTTTATTTATATAAATGCTATTTATACCAAAGTAAAGATAATGTTTGTCAAAAATCTTTTTCAAATTCATAAATTTTTAGCATATTTTGAAATTCTCTTTCATCGAAATTGTTCCTACCCAGCATATGTGAGAAGAAATATAAATCTGCGACTCATTATGAGAAATAACGTGCATATTTAAAAAGTTTAACATTGCAAATAGCGTTTTTGAAATGTATTTTAGTGTATGTTGAAATTAAAATGTTTTACATTTATTCTTATATTAGTCAGCCCATTAAATATATTTTGAAATACTTAAGTTAAAATATTCTCTTAAAAGACCTAAAATCAAATTGCTTAGCATTTATATCTACCTATCTTCTCTCTCTCTCTCTCTCTCTCTCTCTCTCTCTATATATATATATATATATATATATATATATATATATATATATATATATATATATATATATATATATATATATATATATGTATATATATATATATATATATATATATATATATATATATAATATAATTATATATATATATATATATATATATATATATATATATATATATATATAGACTTAAAATAGGGAAATAAAAACGAGGGGTCATACTTTATGATCGTTTTTGTATGTATTAAAAATTTACTGATAATTACGTTGAATAATAAAATAATATAGGTATAAGGGTTAACGTTTAATACTAATTTTTAACTGCTTAATGTATAAATAATGAAAGAAACTCACTCATATAGAGTGAAAAATATTTAGGTTAGTTTTTTTTATGTGCTGGTATTTTTTTCCCCAATAAAGCTTATTTACTTACTCGAGTTTTTATGGTTCTGTCACACCGGAAATCCACGAATCTAACCGATTATAATCGACAAGTTTACTTTTTTTGCGCCACCGGAATTTCTACTTGCATGTTTGTACATGGATCAGGTTTTCCATAATTACATGTTATAGGTATTTTCATATTTCTTATGGTATTTATATTTGCAAATGTGCATACTTTTATTCGTGTTACCATTTTTGTATTTGCATGTTTAACATTGTTTTACTAATTTTTTACATATTCAATTTTGTTAGTATGTTCCTTTATTAATTCTATTCCTATTTCTGTTTCAGGTATGAATTTCAGGTTTATTTATGAATCCTTACTTAATCTATCAGGTAATTAAAATTTATCCAAATTATTAGTGGCCAAAAACATAATTGAGAGGTCATTGCTATTCGAAACCCGTAATTGGGTTGTTTGTTTTGATAAAATCAAAACTAATATTGACAAAGTTAATTTGACTTTGTCTTTTAGTTTACCGTATATAGCAGTATATATTCCTTAGTATATAGCAGTATACTCACACTGTTTTAGGATTTTTTGCAAACACAATACTTTTCCCTATATATCTAAGGAATAAATGAGGAAAAGTAAATAAAAAGGGAAATAACAAACAGAATGGACATTAAGCTGCTAACCGGGGCTATGGGCTAGGCTTCGTCACCGTCTTTTCTCAACGGGAAATACTAGGTAGACGAATCTTCGGACGATCAGGAGCCATTCCCTTTTAGGGGTGTTTGCTGCTTTAATCCCGAGGGATAAAGCTTTCTCCTAGAGGCTGTCGCGTTTCCCCCTCCGTTGACAAAAAAAAATGCTAACTTAATAATAAGAGGTAACAGGTGATACCATTGAGAAATGAGGAAAAATAAATAAGTAGTTAAAATGTAACTCTCGAAACAATTTTTTTTACAGAAAACTAAAAAATTACTAAATCGTGCTTTTCCTGATAGCGCAACTAGACCTAAATATTGCTTTTTTCTTCCAACTAGCATAAATACACTGGTAGATACGATGATTACAGGCAACCAAGGATCTTGAATAAAGAGGATATCGCATTAAGGAATATTTCTGACCTCATGGAAGTTGTATGAGATAGAGAAACAGAAGCAAACTTACCTTCCCCATGGTTATAATGAAAAAAGGCGCCAAACGCGGGTTATGTATCAAGGTTGTCGAGTTTGCTTCTTAACTTTTTTCGGTGATTCTCGTGATTGTTACATTTGTGGAGTTTGTTAAGTCATTTGTGCTTATTTAATTTTTAATTTTGGACTATACTTAGCCACTTCAGTGAGTGATAATTTAAGCTTGTTTATAACCTTCTCAAGCAATAAGCAATGGGAAACCATTGAGAGGTAAGTGTGCCTCTAAAATTAAGGACCTGCGCTGTTATGAGAATTTAAGCATGCGCAGTTTGTACCAGGCATGTGCAGTTGGTTTTTGACGTGTGTTTCGTGTTGAATTCTGTATATTTTTGGTTTTCGATGGGGTCACTTGTTTGTGTGGCAAATCGACATAGTGCGTCATCCCCTTTATTCAAGATCCTTACAGTCAACTCTGTAAAAACGCATTGAAAAGTATTCAAAGCACCTAAAACAGGTGATACCCCAGTTTTGGATTTTTCGTCGTGTATAATGCTTTTCCTATATACCTACGGTATAAATGACCAAAAAGGAAAAAAACATGAAGTTAAATATTTTCCTATAAGAGTGATTCTGATTCCTAAAATTTAGTTTATTTCGTTATTCCTTATATTTATTGTGGAACCAAAATTCAATGTTACTCTCAGTTTTATTAATTATGTATGAAATAACAATTTGTAATTAACATTAAAAATAAAATATTTATTTTGATGCATTTCACTAAACAAATATAAACATGACCAATCAAATTTCCAAGAATTAATTTACATTATGAAATTAAATTACATTATGAAGTACATTTGGAATTTCCTATGAAGGTGGTTTAACTTTTAAATATTAAACTTGTCTTAAATAAATAGCAAAGTTAAATTTACAAATATTATTTTAAACATTTACTATATTTTGTTGTTTAGCTTATATGTTTTAATATATCCCATTCAATAAATATTTTCATACAAGTTACTGTATTTTTTTATAACTTTTGTTACAATTTTATGTGTATTTTTATATAACTTACAATATATGTTTTACTAGTAAACATAACATAAACTAAACATATTTGACTTTAAATGGTAAAAAATAAATATATTTATGAAACAAAAAGAAAAATTAAATAAACATAAATGAATTGGTTTAGGTTAAGGTTTTATATAAACATAAAATATACTTAACATAGCTAAATTCAAATAGTTAAACACATAGTCGTAAACCAAAAGAAAAATAAATGAAATAAACAGATAAATAATTATGAGAAGTTTTGTTATATTAATATTATATGATAAAATATTTTTATTCCTCTTAAAGTTGGTTGCTTATTTATTTAACTTTTTATTTTTTAGTAATAATTATTGTTGTAATAAAATTGTTGTTTTTTGGATTACAAATTTTGTTAGACTTATTTAAGTTAAAATATTGTAAATATTAATTTTTTATTAAACTTCATGATTTTTTTTGTAGGCACACACCCGATTTATGTAGTAATTTTCATTTTTGTTGGCTTTAATCAAAAGTTACGAGTTCTGTTTCTATTTGTCTTATGAGAAACAAATTTTTTGTTGGTAATATTGATCGTTTTGAGTTGAATACAGAAACATACTGTTTGAAATTATTTAAAATAGACATCTCTTAATTTCGAGTGTTTGTATGGACCTAAAAGTCCATTTTTAAAAAAAAATTGATGTTTTGGAAAAATCGCAAATATGATAGGCTGCACGAAGGAGTTCAACTTCGGAAGGTGTCCCATCTTTTTATGAGGTCCCTAATTACAAAAATAGGTTTGGCAAACCTTTGTGTGTGTGTAATATATATATTTGTATTTATTTTTAGATATAGCTTAAGCTAAGCATGCTATCTTTCGAGCGGTTTAATATGTTTTAATTTAACTTTGTAAAAGACATATCCTTGGGTAGTACACGAACCTCAATGAAAACTAAGACGTCATTACTTAAGACGTCATTAAACTAGCAATTAAAAAGAAAATTTGTAAAACCTAGTTATTTTTTTTGGCCAGGAAAAAGGTCTTCAATTATATTTTTTAAAACTTGTGGTACTAATACATTTTGAGTGAGTCGTTTCTGATATTTTTGGGAGTCTGAGTTAAGTGAATGTGGTCCAAAGTCAAAACGAGCGTTCCGAGTTCGAATCTTGGTATTAGTGATTATTTTTATCGTTATATTAAAAAATATAATTCTGGGGCAGAGGTTCGCAAGCTGGGCGAATTTGCTTTGGAATGCTTGCTTTCTTGCTCATTAATCTAGTTCTTGATCAGATTTTTGTTGATGTTTTAAAGTCGGCACAGTTACACTTTAACTTGATTGTTAATTTCCATCGAGTATTCAAAGGAAATGCGATTAAACATGTTATATATTAGTATTAACTGAGAGCTGTGCAGAGCTGAATAGCATTAACTGAGAGCTGTGCAGAACTGATTAATATTAACTGAGAGCTGTGCAGAGCCGATTAGCATTAACTGAGAGCTGTGCAGAGCTAATTAGCATTAGCTGAAAGCTAATTAGAATTAACTGAGAGCTAATTAGTATTAACTGAGAGCTGTGCAGAACTGATGAAGCAAGTTCTAGCATGTTTTTGTATGACCTATTAGATAAACCAGCGCATTTCTTTTTAAAGCTCAAGGGAAATTGTCAAACAAGAAGAAGTGCTACTGTTCAGACTATGAAGCAGAAACGGGAAACCTGAACATGAACTGATGGATTAATGAGCAAGAAAGCCAACATTAAAAAAGGAATTCGCCCAGCTTGCGAACCTCTGCGCTAGAATGGTTTCAAAAATATATGTCTGTATTAAAGTATTTTAATGTAGTGAAAACTTTGTGTATGGTAACATACTGTGAAACAATTTTTAGGAAATTTAGGAAGGAACAATTTGGGACTTTGAAATGTTTCTATGGAGCACGATAAGTTTCTAACGCTTTGCTTCGGATTAAAACTTTGTAAAAAATCACATAAACTCTGTTGTTTATTTTATATGTAAGACGTAATTTATCCACAATAATGACTTATCGAAAATAAATTCTTTTAACTTCAAAAAGGTATCAAATCGAGCTGGATTTCACTGTGTAAGGTAAAATCTTCTTAGAAATTATCAGCATTAGTTTTAGACTTTTTGAAAAGTAATTGTATTTTAAACAATTTATTGAAAAATAGTTTTCTTATAAAAACAAAATATACATTTTACATACAATTTTATGTAAATAAATAAATAAAGGTTTTCGACTGATATATTTCAAAATTTACTTATATCTTATCTGTATACCACGTTTGAAAAATGGGGATAACCCGCACATAGATGTTTAACCTTTAATTTTTATTGAATTTACTTTGAAAAAATACGTTAATGTGATGGCTCATGTGGAGGGGGGCGCCGGAGAGTGTGTCCGAAATTTGTTTTAGAGGCATATAACAAAAAAAAATACGTTTCGCGAAACTTCGAGCGGAAAAATATTTTTTTATCACACTTGGTACATAAGGGTATTTTTTGGGGGCTGAATTCAATAAAAACTGGTCTGGAGTAGATAAGGCTTACTCTTGGGTTCCCGGGTTCGAATCTTGGTACCAGCGACAATTTTTCATCGTCTTTTTTACAGTATTTAACTTCAAAATAATAAGTTCGAAATTCGGGCAAATTTTCTCCAATTCTTGCTTAATTTTTCGATTTTAAATAACCTGAGCAGTCGCATCACAACTTGTTATTTACTTTTTTCGAATTGTTCAATGTAATTGCGCTAAAAAGTAGCATACACTGAGGTTCAAATGAGTGCAAATAATGCCGTTATGTGCCGTTATGCATTAGCATAATGCAATTACGTTATTTATTACGTTAGCATACGGTATAACGGCATAAATGCCGTTATGCCGTTAGCATCACAACAAGTTGTGATGCTACTTCTGAGGTTATTAAATGTATACCGAAAAATTAAGCAGCAATTAGATTGATAAGCAAGAAAGAAAATTCGCCCGGCTTGCAGACCTCTGCACCAGAATTATTTACCTTAAGAGACCCAACTAGACTGACATTATTTTTTATAACAGTTTAAACAATTTTTTGCTAAAATCTAGATTTTAACATCTTTACTTGCCTAAATGCTGCTATTTAATACTTAAATTTCTTTTATCTTCCTTATAAAAGTACAATTGTTCCCTAAGTTAACTTTGGAACTGCTTCTCAACACTAACTTAACAAATAACATGTTCCCAGTTATTAGTAACAAGATATCCAAAATTCTCGAAAAGTCTTTTTAATAAAGCTATTGTTTCACATATCAAATAGTTTTTTAGGAATATTCGTGAAAATGTTAATTAAGCGTTTAGAAAAGTATAACAATTTAATTACAATCGTGTTATTATTTATGTGTTAATTACTTTATTATAAAAATTTGAAAAGTAAATTAAGATTCACAAATCTATAAATTGTTCTATAACATCAAGTGACATATAAATGTATAATTGACTGACTTATAAATTTTGTTTTTTGTGTTGGTATTGTTTCATATGATAGAAACTCTAGAAAGGTTTTTGCTGAAAACGTCTCTCGACAAAAAACGTTCTGAAAACTCATCTTTTAAAGGCATTTCTCATCTAGAATGATGTTTCGGGTCGTTTTAGTTTTGTCCTACGTTTTCGGGATAAAATTACAAGAAACCTTTTTTTGTTGTCGGAAAATATCTTTCTACTTTTGGTCAAATATTATTTTAAAGGGTTTTTATAAATCGTGTGAAGATAGAACATTGTGAAAACGTTGTTTCTAGTTTTAGAGATTGGTAAATAACAAGTTTTAAAACAAATTTAGAGGTTATAGTTGAGAAAAGGCAATTTTAGTAGTAGCTCCTGTCTATTATTGCTGGATCAAGGAGTTTATAGCTCGGTTGGTTAAAGAAATAACTTTTGTCTATTATTGCTGGGTCAAGAAGGTATAGCTACGGTTGGTTAAAGAAATAACTACTGTCTATTATTGCTGGGTAGAAGGTTATAGCTACGGTTGGTTAAAGAAAATACTACTGTCTATTATCTACAAGAAGGTTATAGCTACGGTTGTTAAAGAAATAACTACTGTCTGGTCAAGGGTTATAGCTACGGTTGGTTAAAGAAATAACTACTGTCTATTATTGCTGGGTCAAGAAGGTTATAGCTACGGTTGGTTAAAGAAATAACCTACTACTGTCTATTATTGCTGGTCAAGAAGGTTAGCACGGTTGGTTAAAGAAATAACTACTGTCTATTATTGCTGTGTCAAGAAGGTTATAGCTACGGTTGGTTAAAGAAATAACTACTGTCTATTATGCTGTGTCAAGAAGGTTATAGATCCTGTTGGTTTAAGAATTAACTACTGTCTATTATTGCTGGGTCAAGAAGGTTATAGATACGGTTGGTTAAAGAAATAACTACTGTCTATTATTGCTGTGTCAAGAAGGTTATAGATCCAGATCCTGTTGGTTTAAGAATTAACTACTGTCTATTATTGCTGTGTCAAGAAGGTTATAGCTACGGTTGGTTAGAAATAACTACTGTCTATTATGCTGGGTCAATAAGGTTAAAGCTACCGCTAAGTTTAAAATTATTTTTAAAGAAAATTTACTTAATGTAACGACTTTCTATAGGTTTTATCGTCTCTTTATTGGTAATGAAGGTTTATTTGGCCTTATGGAGGTCTGGGGACAGTACCTTGACCATTGACATCATGGAGGTCTGGCGTTCGCATCCTAGGTTAAACTCTTAGTTTATATAATGTAATTGTTTAAATAAATTATGGACAACTGTGGAATACACTTAGACCTTAATAATGCTTCCCATTACCACCTGAGGTTATTTTCGCTGCATTCAATTTGCCGTAAGGTTATTAACGTGCATTATTATATAATAATAAATTAATAATGGAGGGTACAGGAATTAAGCTTCGATTTAAGAAAAAACAGTTTTTAAAAATAAAATTTATCTGTTACGAATAACTACAGTAATGCACTAAGTACTGGGGACACTTACAGACATACGTTTAACTCAAGAATAGACTATAAAATGATACTCACACGTTGACGTGAGGGTATTTCATAACTTTAAGAGTGCTTAATTCACACTTTGATACTGTCAATTGACATATATAACATAATGTATACAAATCACGTTTTTTGACTAATTAATTTAAAACTTCGCAGTGAGACCAAAGTTATTATTTCTTAGACATTGGCCTAACTTTCCAATTCAAATCCAGCATAAGGTGCCATGGATCATACTTTTATTTCTTATTTTGTAAAAATATATATTTTTTAATTTTTAATCTGTCTTCATTGTAAAGATATCTTAGTATTATTTAGATTTACTTGAGTTTATGAGATATTGTTCTTTTCATTTTATAATTGTTAACTAGATCTGAAAAGCTGATAAAAACTTATCTTTTAATATTAAATTAATAATAAACAAAATATTTTCTAAATGCAAATTATTAAAAACTTTGTACCCTTATTGCTTTATAAGTTTTTTTATTTTTTATTATCGTTATTTGTCCAAAGCTTTGACAATATTTATTAACATTATCATCATCTCTAATAATCCTTTTTTTCATTAAATTCATCTTGCGTCTTTTATTATTTTTATTGATTTTGCTTCCTCGATCTTTGTTTAGAATGCGTGGACATGATTAATTTGAAACATATTTTTTTTAAAGAGAAAATATTAGGGTTCCAGGGTGATTGATTATAGAGTCTTTTTATGCTTCTTTAATTTATACATATTTAGTTCTTTTTATTGATTTTAAATCATACAATAGCCGCCTCTTTGACAAATGTTTGAGGGTTTTTCATCTAGTACCTTTTTAATATAAGTAAGCATATTGTTGAATCTCGAGTAAGAACGACATTTGATGTCATTCTAATGCAATTTGTAAATGTCAGAATGCATGTCTAGCTGTGGTTTTACTATAAATGTTTACTTTTCCTCATTTATTCCGTTGGTATATAGGAAAAGTATTGTGTTTGCTAAAAAATCCTAAACCGTAATTATCTGTTTCAGTCGTTTTTTGTATTGTCCTGAGTGGTTTTCGCAAAGTTGTCTGTCTGTTTGTGTGTCTGTTAGTGTGTGTGTCTTTTATAGTCGTAGCGCCCAGTGTATTTATGCTAGAGAGTTAAAATTTTATACAAAAATCAGTCTACCGTCATTGTTGTTCTATTCGGAAAATATTTTTTATGACGTCATTAACCCGCAATAATGACAGCAAAATTTCAAAAGAATCATAAAATGCGGAAAAACTGATGGGATCGATTGAGGTTTGTACGCATTGACTATGTTAAGACTAACATATATATGCTAAGTTTCATTTCATTATCAGCATTAGTTCAAGTTTTATTGAATGACTTGTGTACGTTCTTAAAAAAATTGGAAAAAAATAGAAATTGGTCTAAGTAAGTGAAATTCGGTACAAGTGTATATTATACCTAATAAATAAGTACACTAAGTTTCGTTTCAATACGACAGCATATCCATGATTTTTTGTTTTGACCATTAAAAAATTAAGGAGCATTGAGCGCAGTCAGATGCTGTAAGATGACCGCTGAGAATTGATAACGGATGCATTTACTATCTCATAACGAGTTAAAAGGCATGTTGCAGTATAAATTTGGCGAACTGTATTTCTGAGGACGAGCGAAGCGAGGTGGATGAGCGTAGCGAATCATTCCGATGTAATGAGGAAAAGTTTCGAGGTACCCCGTACCATCGAAACATGTACCCTCATTATTTTTTACCAAACATGTTCTTCATGTTTGGATATATCGATATTTTTGTTTATTTATTATTGCTTTATTTTTGTTTTATTTTTGCTTCATTTTTAATTTTTGTTTATTTAGTATTGCTAACTTCTTCCGTTATTCTCTAAAGTTCTTTTAGTAGCTGAGCCCACTGTTGTTCTATTTTATTTCTTAGATCCTTTTGTTGCTCAGCCTGTTTTGCCTATCTTATGACTTATTTGTTTTCTCCTATACTAGCTGATGCCTTTTTGTTTCCAAATAAGGGGCTAATTTATGTGAGATCATTTAATTCATCATTTATTTTGTTCTTATTATGTTATTTCCTTTAAACCAAAGTTCATAGCTTGGTTTTGTTAGTTCCTTTAGTTTTTTATCCTCTTTAGTTCTGTTTTAGAGTTGGTCGCTCCACATTGTGTTATTTATTAACCCCTTTAGGTCTTCTTATGTTACTTCTTGGTTATCTTTTTTTTTGTTAGAAGTGATGGGATGACTAGATTAAAATTGTGGATTCGGATAAGTTATCTGGAAGGCAGTAAAAATCAGGTAAGTGCACTTATCAAGTGACTAAGCAAAAATGAGCAAAAGTAACTACTAAGCAAAATCAGGTGATCTAGGGATTTTTTTCTCTACTATACTTCATATCCCCTTTATTAAAATTTTAGTCCTCCTTTCATTTTTAAAAATAAACGATTTTATTTTTAAAATGTAATTAGAAAAATAATAGAAAAAATGTTATGGCTACGGTCTGCTTCGAATACATTGAAATCGAATACAGACAGTTTTGCTCTTCCATTGGTGTATCCCATTAAATTTTTTTCTGTAATCAAATGTCTCCAATTCTACTCATAACTAATAACTCTAAAGCAAGGTTACTTTTTATTTTAACTCTAAGCAAGGTTTTGTACACAGGGTGTACAAAATAAAACTCCCTTCCCGAAAGGAGGTGGAACTACACCTCATTTACAACAAAAAACTTCATATTACTTCATATAAACTTCATATTCGGACTATGGTCCGATTGTCAACCGTTTTCCCACGATTGACCGTTAGGTCAAATTTCATGATTTTTTTAAAACTCCTTGACTTTCATTCAGAAAATGGCTGATATCTCAGAAATAACAGCCCTCGTCTGCATAATACGTTATTATGTATGAATTAAAAAACGTTCGACAATATAGACCCCATAAGTTAATTCAAAAGAAATACAAAAAACTTTTGGGTGTTTTTAGAGTTTATATTAGTCTTAACTCAAACACAATAAACCCATTAAACACAATAGCCCTACAAATGGGTATAATTATGGGTGTCATCTTAAAGAGGAGTGTTCAAGGTAGTTTTCCTAGCAACAAGAGGTTCTGAAATTGGCTCATTAAGCTTCAATGTACCGTCAAAAAGTTTCAAAATTTTCATTTTGTCACAATTTTTGAGTTATGCCTATTTTTCACACTTGAATACATAATTTTTGGATATAACAACCATGTTGTCTTATAGAACATTTCCTCAGCTTTCTAACAAATCCAATATTTTGAAGCTAGGGTGTATACTTTCTGAGATACAGAAAGTCATTTTTTTCTTCTGAAAAGTCACTGACTTTTCAGAAAATCCATTTTCTGAATGCAAGTCAAGGAGATTTAAAAAATCATGAAATTTGATCTTGTGGGAAAGCGGTTGAGAATCGGACCATAGTTAATATAAAGTTTTTTGTTGGAAATGAGCTGTAGTACCACCTTCTTTCGTGAAGGGAGTTTTATTTTGTACACCCTGTATATTAAAAAGAATCCTATATTCAAACTCCTTGGTGTTACGTATTGTATTGTAAAGCAATTGACACGTTATTTATACTAAACTCGCTAGGCCTTAGCTAAAGTGAATAAATAATGCCCCATGTAAACTCAATGTTCATAGGGAAGTGGCAAGTGAAAAAAAACACGTTATACAAGTGGTAAACGATACTTTTCCCTCCAGTATAACTGTCACTAGGGTAGCTTTGTCAGTTACTCTTAACTTGACGTCCGTAACCACCGTATGCATAATTCCCCTCCTTTGGCATGTCGAAATAACCTCTGGATAAACCTATTTATTCTTGCGTTCAAATTGTAAAATATAGCTATGAAAATCCTATTTCCTCTGCTTGTTCATACTTTTCTCTTGACACGTATTCTCCCTAAGTCTAGAAACAACCTTTATATATATAAATAATATATATAAATATATAATTTATATATATATTATATATTATATATATATATTATATATAATTATTAGGAGTGTAAAAATAGATACAGAAATTACCAGAGTGAATCAAATTGAAGAGACAAACAAGAAATTAAACTCAAGCTACTATATAATCAGGGAACTTATAAAATGTTTAACTGAAATAGAGCTTCTACAGGACTTGTTCAGTCATAGTTATACAGAGTTAAGCTCATTCAAAAGAAAATACTTAGATGCATAGGCAATATACCATCTAGGAAATCCTGCAAGACATTATTTAAGAAATTTTAAGTTTTAACAATACCAGCCGTATATATATTAAACCAGCTAGTTCAAGTAAAGAAAAAATTTGGCAATTATACAAAAAATGGAGATAAGTACCATTGTAATACCAGAAATAAAAACTTATTAAGAATAAACCAACATAAAACTACAAAATATAAATTTAGTTTAAATAACTCAGGGGTAGTATTGTACAACTCTTTACCACAAGATATTAAAGACGTTGCTGAAATATAATGTTTTAAATCAAAATGCAAAGAATTGCTCATCAAAAAAACCCATTTACAATTTATCAGAGTTTAAAATTAAATAAATAATTACGTCATGCATATTAAGTGTATTCTAATTATTGGTGATTAGAGGTTTGTATACTTTTTGGCAAATAAATTAGTCTAATATATATATAAATATATATATATATATATATATATATATTAATATATATATATATATATATATATATATATATATATAACCGCCTCCGTGGGCGTTAGTCTTTACACTAACCTTTGACACCCACGGAGGTCTGGGGTTCGCATCCCAGGTTACGCTCTCCGTTTAATGAAGATTATTGTTTAGATATATATCTCCAACTTTTGAATTCACTTTGACGTAACGGTTGCTACTGCCACCTGAGGTTGTTTCCGCAGGGGTTGTCCCTGATGAGCCGCAAGGCTCTAAACGGGCATTATAATTATTATTATTATAATTAAAAATATATATTAAAATATATAATATATATGTATATATATATATATATATATATATATATATATATATTATGTTTTATTTAAGGTTTAGTATTTTTTAATTAGTGCATAATATCGCAGAAGCTGGGAACCCTAGCTTAGCGTCTCTTTTAAACACATATCAGGATTTCCTTTTCTATCGTGAAAATCCAAGAGGTTTCGACAGGGATCGAACCCGGACTTTCTGGTTGGCTTGTACACGTGCTAACCATTGGACCACCAAGACTCACTCTTAAATCATATAAATATGTCTCTATTTGACTTCCCTGAAATAACATTTCCTCTTTTCTTCTTGCAAACTTGCATAAAATAATACACGAAATAAATCATCATTGAAAATAAAAACACCCCATTCTATTTCTCTATTTAGATCTATAATATAATAAAAATACACACTTGCATAACCTACATTTTTTATGAAATACATAACATACCTCTAAAAAAACCTTCCTGACGTAACCGCAGTTATCCTAAAAATATAACTTGGAAAAATGTATAAAATAAGAGACATCTCTTGGGGTCGTGATCCACCCGAGGATAGGATATATCGCTTCAATGCATGAGTTATATCCAATACACTGAATATACAGAAAAAATAAATTTTGATATAAGAAAAACAATATATAAGATACATTTTATAACTTTTATTTATTATGTAGTTATGTTTGCA